>JACAXG010000038.1:3623934-3942971 GCA_018881555.1 Amblyornis subalaris | reverse complement strand
AMMAAAAAAAAAAAAAAAAAAAAGGAAAAAGAAGAGAAAAAGATATTTATATATCTATATATCTCCCACTTTCCAGTTCTGCTGCAGTTCCCCCTAAACTGCTGCTGCTTGCTCCAATCTGCTGCCTGCTTAACAACGGAATGACAGGCAACATCTGTTTGTATAGAAGCCAAGATCAAGCCTTCAAAATTTTTTTGGCTCAGTTTCTTTTTTTTTCTACCCCCTCCCCTTGCAAAGCATGGAAGAAAAAAAAAAAATTAGAAGCAAAAGAAAAAGTAAAAGCGCCCAGGAAGATTTTGAAACAACTCAAGTGAGGCTGCAACTCTTTTCCCCTTGAGTTATTTCAAGGTACAGTACTTGGAGGAGAACTCTTTCCTTCTCTCCACCCTCCTCCCCTKCTCTCCCCACCCTTCAGCCTCTCTCTTGCCCCATGCTATTAATAAAGTATCACACAAACTGGGAAAAAAAAAAATAATCCAACGTACCTTGATCCCTAAAAGGCCACTCCCTCCTATGGGGAGGGAGGGGGTTCTTCAGGAGGCAACTAAAAAAGATTGCAYGGGGAGGGGAATGTGGGATTCAGGGACAGGCTTGCCACAATCCTCTCACCCTGCTTTGGTTTTTTTTTTCCCCTCTCCTCCATTTTACAGACTATTAAATATACCGTTCACATTTGCAAAATCAAAGAAATTGTTATGAAATAAATAAATACGCGGATGATTAAAATAAATAAATAAGTTACCAAAAAAAAAAAAAGAAAAAAATTCAGCCCGGCTCCAAATACAATTCCAATGAGTAACAATGTCAGGCTACTGCCAATTCTGTGGCAAATCGGGAGAAAGCACAATAATTCCACATGCTGAGATGTGAACAACTGGAAAGAAACCAACTCTCTGGAAGTCACAATGAAAACTATTACAGTGCCCCCACCCCCAGCCCCACTGCCATCCTTTTCGGAGTCTCCCCCTGTACCCTCCTCTCTCCAGGGGAGGGGGGAAAAAAAAAATTAAGCCACTAATTTAACAAAAGGAAAAGGAGAAGGGAAAACAACAACAAGACCATCGACSGAAGCTATTTAAAAACTCAGGGAATGTTTTATTCGCCGGAGATTTGGGACAACGCTCCTGCGTGCACACATATGAGAAGAAAAAAGGGGGGGGGGAAAAAAATAATCAGACAAGTTGCTAAGGAGACTTGTGTAAACTCGGAATCCAGGCACATTTCTGGCCTTTCCCCCCATATTCCATCTCGTATTCCGATCACGCACCACTGCGGCAYGATTGCACCAATGCACTGCATTAATCTTGGCCTTAAACGGGGCTGCCTGGCAAAGCAAACCGTGTGTATGGATCATCTTTCAAACCTAACAAGTTAAAGGCAGGGAGGGTGGCGGTGGGTGGGGAGGGCCGGGGAGGGGGGGGGGGCGGGGACCTCGGTGCTGAATATAAAATATAGGAGCCCAGCTTAGTAAGGGAATTTTAAAGAGGAAGCGTTATCCGGGCAGATACAGAAAAAGCCGCAAGGCTCCCCGAGCTCTCGCTGCGTCTCCGCCACTCCTCTCCCTCTCCCACTTCTCCTRACAGGATCCCTGTTCCCTGGCAGATGTCTGAATCCCTGCCAGACCCGGCAGTGGCCGACCCACTCGCTGCCACCGCACACTCGGGGCCTCGTTCTCCCGCCACACCGGGGTCGTATATACACRTTAARCACCCTTTTTSCCTTTCCCCCTCTGCTCCCTGACGTGCCTGTCCCTAAAGCAGACGCTTGCAGATARTATTTTCAACCTTCTACTTTTAGGAAGGGGCAGATTAAATCAAAGCCTGAGCTATTTGTGCGTGGTGCCTGCTGACCTTGTCTGGGACAGAATTAAACTCGGTGGGGTTGTGGGGKTTTTTTTTTTTCTGTTCCTTGATTCGGGTGCAGGAAATCCATCTCTTTCTTTAAGCCCTCCTTCCATCCCTCATCATCCCAAATCCTCTCCCACTGATGGACAGCTCGGTAGGATCATTCAACACCTGCTTTTTGCTCCTTTTGTGCTCTGCATTGCGTGAGACGAGGATTTCCATCCTCACATGAGGAATCCAGTAATCTACAAATCCAACAGCAGCGCACACAGGAAAAGCCAATTTCATGGGCTGTGCCTTGGGAGCATTATCCCACTTTCGGCTCCCACCGAGCGACCCGGGCCAGGGGAAGGTGTCCCTGCCCATGGCAGGGGGCTGGAATGAGGTGGGCTTTAAAATCCCTTCCAACCCAGGCCATCCCGGGATTCTCCGAGTGAGGGATTTTCCTGAAGGCAGCAGATTCCCGAATGGGAACCCAAAGTTCCTTAGAGAGCATCACCTTTGCTTTCTACCCAGGACAAATGCTCAGCCTCAGAGGGTTCGGGGTTCCCACACCAGTCGATGTCACATCACCCCGGCCAGGAGAAGCATCCCATGAGTTGGGAATACGGGATCACACCCTCATCCCCTCCCCAGTCCCCGTTCTCCACGTGAGGGGCTCAGGGAGGGCTGAGGGTGCTGAGCAGCCACACGTCCCYGGGGCTTTGTCTCAGCTACAAATGGATGTCTGTGACCAATGCTCTTGACAAGGCAGAGAGGAGGGACAATGTAGGAAATCTGAAAGGAAAAGTAGAGTTGGACTCCGAGCATCGTGTGGAGAAAGGASAGACTGGCCAGCAGGAGCAACTCCACTGGGATCCTCCACTTAACCTAGTGACAGTCCCACTCATAGGATTACTGTCACCCCCTGGGACCAGCTCTGGAGCTGTCCCTTCCTTTCAGCCCCAAGGGACACTCTGAGGGCATTCCTGTCACAGGAGAAAAACAAAAAGTTCTAGTTCCTGAATTTGGGGTCCAAAGCAAATGAATCTTTGGCACTGCCCAGAAAATAGGGAATGAAATGTGTGTTTTTAAAATGGCCCTCAGTGCTCAGSTGGTTACAGAGCCTCACTCCCTGAAATTCAGAGGAGTCTATCGTTACCTCCACTCATTATTTCTCATTTCTCTTCCATAGATCTACTGAGAAAGGGAACATTTGACTCACCTGACTGCTTGTCTGTGTTTGGGAACAACCACCTAGAAGAAAAATACCAAATCAACAAGTTAAAACCGTTCAGTYGAGATTTGGCTTTTGCCCTAACAGTTAAGGAAAAAGCAGAAATCATCATAAAAACATTATTTTCTCACATCCGAGTGTTCTTCTGAGTTAAACGAAAGCACAGAAAATAAACATTGCCCTTTCCCCAGCTTGCTCAGTTCCTTTGTACAGGCTGGTGTTCCAAACCCAAAAATGGGGAGTTGAGGCAGCTGCCTTCAGATCCACACACTCCCAAACTGCTGAAATGAGGTTTAAGGTGTTGTTGAAGCTTATAAAAGGGGAGGTTTTCACTCCTGCAGCAGAGCCAGGAGAAGGGATCAAGCCACAGCTCCTCGTGTCAATGAAAACCCAGTTATTTCAACCTAAAATCAGTGAAAATGGTACAGACCTAGGCAGACCCTGAGCTGGACTGRGGCTGCTCACACATTTCTCTCCCCTGGGTGACATCCAGACCTTCAAGCAGCCCAGGTGAGCTGGGAAGACATTCCTGGCCTTTGCCTCTGGCGAGCCCTCTGCAGTTCTCCTTTGAAAACCTCACCCTGCAAAGCAGAAAGCTCCAGCTCTGCTGGGGCTGGGGCAGCCCCTCCCTGCTGAGGAGAACACCCAGCCCTGAGCAGCCCCAAAAAGGAACCCTGGGCAAAGCTCCCGACTGCACCTGCAGCRCCACGGCTGCCAAAACCCATCCTGACCACAGAGACACAGGCAGGGAGCACAGCCTGGACACAGCCCGAGCGTTTTTCCAAGGAAAACAGAATCCAAAGGTCTCCGACCAGCAGGCAGCTGTTGAATGGACCATCAGCGAGACAGGGCATTTGCAAGGCACCAATATCGAGAGAAAGCTGAGAAGCAGCAGCAAAAATCACTTTGAACTGACAGAGAGGAGGTTTAGATGGGATATTGGGAAGAAATTCCTCCCTGTGAGGGTGGGGAGGCCCTGGYACAGGTTGCCCAGAGGAGCTGTGGCTGCCCCATCCCTGGAAGTGTCCAAGGCCAGGTCGGACAGGGCTTGGAGCAACCTGGGACAGTGGAAGGTCTCCCATGGCAGGGGGTGGGACTGGATGAGTTTTAAGGTCTCTTCCAACCCAAACCTTTCTGTGATTCTCTGATGAAAAGCAGAAGAGGCAAAAAGATGCCAACCCCCCCCTGCAGATGCAGTACCAGGTACTTCTCACACCCTCCCAGCCTGGGGCCCTCAGAGGAATTGCTAGAGATGAGGTTGACTAAGTGGGGCTACATTTTTGTTTTGGTTGCAAATTGGAAGCCACTATTTTTATCCACAAGTCCCCCAAAGCATCTGTTTCCCTGTAGCTATTTAAGATTTCCTTTTATAAGACCTAGTTAGAGGTGTATCATTATTTTTAAACGTTACTCTTTGCAGTCACACTCACATTTTATCATCATTACACGTGTCATTATCTGTGCACTTGAACTGGGTAATTTGAAGGAGAGGAGATAAAATCCTCGCAGGGGGGCTGAGAGTTGCTTCCCCTCCAGCAAATATTTTGGGATAATACCTGCCATTTACAGGTACCAGCTGGTGCATCCCAGTGAAAGGGAAAGCAATCCTTCCACAGCTATCTAGGGAGAGAAACTGTTTGGGAGGGTAGACAAATCCCCAGAAAACGAGGGGAATACTCCACTCCTTCCTGGTTTGCAGTCAAGGCACAGCCACACGGAAAACTGTTCAAACACTCTTTGCTTTCACTAGAAACWAGGGAAATTCTGTCCTCCCAAGGAGTAAAAGATGGGGATGGAAACTGTTCCGTGCTTGCACTGCAGGACAGAGGACACTGTGTCTTCTTTAATGAGCTACATGGAGCCACAATTGCAGCAGCCCTGACAGAGCAGCAGCTTTGGACCACTTAAGGGTTCCTATAATGTGATGTAAATGCAGCTCAGGTCATCTAATTTGGGAAGTCTCTTTCCTTCTGCAGTTTCCCTAACAGATCTTTCCCTAACCTTGCTGCTACTCATAGGGGGTTTTTTTATTGCCTCATCACCCCAGTGACAGCCAAGAAAATGAGATTTCCTCCAATCTCTTCCTGTAGCAGGCAAAACACACCTTTTCCTCACAGGTACCACAATATGGGCAAAGAAGCACGAGACCCAAAGTCTCCAGCTCTGGGTCCAACGTGAGAGAGGGCAGGAAACTGCATTTCAAAGGGAACACTCAGATGTGCCACGAAACCAGCAACAAAATATTTCCATTCCTGACAARCAACAGCCCAAATTTGACCCAAGACTGCTGGGTTTGATGTGTATTAGAAATAAAAGCTGACTCACTGTCCAAGGGCAGGTTAAGTGCATCGAGTGCTGAAGAGACTCACGTGTTATGAGTGGTTTGGATTAAATTTTTCACACCTGTCAAGGTTTTCTAGCAAGAAAAGTTGACTTCTATACACCCTATTCTAGAAATCCTAGAGAGGAAAAAAGTCCTGCCTTCTTCCACCTTGAAATTAAAGCTTGTAACAAAGAGACCAARCTGAGCAAAGGCGAATTTTAACACCAAAGCAGGGCAGCTGATTCTGTAAACCATTGCAGACATGTAAACCCACAAGTACAAATTAATTTAGTAGAAAATAGATGTTGATACACCTAAAAAAATGTCCAGTAGCTGCTGCTTTATTCTTCCATCCTAACATAGGAGGTACCAGGGGGACAAACCTTCATCCAGCAGCTCGTGGCTGTCACTTGCAAAGAAATCCTTCAAATAAGTGGATTCCAACGATCAGAACTTCCTAAAACACAGCTCTACAGGTACAAAATTGATTCTTCTTCGCCATCCTTTCAGCACTGCTCATGGACACTCATCCCTTGGGAATCCAACCAAAGCCACAGAAAAATGTACCCTACCTTCATTTCCCGGTGCTGCCACCCCTCAGTCTCTGATCCAGGCTGTTCCTCACTGTCACCAGGCTGAGGAAAGGGCATGGATCATCACGTCCTTCAAACTTCCTGAGCTTTTCTGCCCTTACTTCCAAATTTTTGACCGTTTCCCCCTTGTAAGCACATGGGGACAGAGCCCTATTTTAACCCTGAAGTCGAGGCTTTCAGAAAATAACCTGGATTATCAGTTAAATTCACTGCTGAAACGGGGAGAGCAGAGCTACAGGCAGAGGATGGGAGCACGGGGAGAAGCAGAGATTTCCAGGAGCTCACAGAGGAAGTGCACAACAGTGCCTGGAATTTATCTCACATCTCTTGGTTCCAGTCCAAATGCTTAAACCACAACATCATCCTTCAGGCCCGGGACACCAGCGAAATCTTTAACCCTCATGCTGAAACCTCCCGAAGCATTTTTTATCATTTTTACAGCTGAGGTGGCCTCCAGGCTAGGGCAGGGTCCTGATCTGGAGTCCAGTTGGGGACCTGTGTGTTGGATGTCAGCCCAAACCGGTTTTAATCTCGGATTTGGGAATTTCACAGCCCAGATGTGACAGAGCCCTCCACATATTTCTGCCTCTTGTGCTAGGACAGTTTGCTGGGAGCTGAAAATGGGGAGGGAGAACTTTCCAGAAACAATCTCTTACTGAGAGAGTGTCCCCTTGCCACTCCTTTCCAAACAGGAAAAAAATGGAATAGTGGGAACTTTAGGAAAACTGTATAGTAGTGAGTAGAATTCAAAAATAATATTTAAGGACAAACTGACAAGTTTTTTTTGAGAATATTTGTGGGGAGGGAAGATGGAGGGCTTCTACTGTCCAGAACATGGCTTTAGTAGGTATAAAAACACCGTCACCCCATTGCCCTCCTACACAGACCCAGTCAGAAAATAAAGTGAAATACATTGATTATCACAGCAAAAGTGATGGTGGATGAGGGAAAGCAGGAGCTCATTTTGAGACACTGCTCATTTTCTCAATCCAGGCCCCCTCCATCCATGGCTGTGCTGCCAGTGATGCCTCCATGATTTGCCCTGGCTGGCACTGAGTCAGCAAAAGTCTGGGAATGTTAAGAGCTGACAGCATCCAAGGAGCACATGGAGGGGCTCCTCATAGCCCAGGGACTGAAGGAGATGCATCACCCACCTTTGGTGATGATTCACACACAATCAAAAGCCAAAAAAATGAATCTCTCGGGCTGCTGGACACAGCCCCAGGAAAATGCACCATTCCTCACCACCATTCCATTCCATTCCATTCCATTCCATTCCATTCCATTCCATTCCATTCCATTCCATTCCATTCCGGCTACAAAACTGGTCTGGTGAGAGGAAATGGAATTCCAGGGATGGAACAGGCTGAGGAAGTGCTTCACACGCTGCTGGCAAACTTCCTGGAGATATCCTGATGTGTCTCCTTGCAGGTGTTAAGACCAGCATAATTGGATTGAAAACATAAAAGCTGGAACCAACCCTCCCAGTTCAAGAAATGCAGTGATTTCCCTTTCCTTGCTCATGTGGGATTGTCCCTTGAAAGCCCTAAAGGATGAACACACAGAAGTTGGTCTCGTTTGTCAGAGCAACATCCACTGCTGCAAACTGGGAGAGGGGGAAGTGCTCCAGACCTGCTTCAGATCAGGGAGAGACAGGAGGAATAAAAAGAGCATCTGACACCAAAATAAAACTATTTTGGTCACTGCCATCTCTCTTACTCTAAATGAAGCAATTGTGGGCTACGTTTGTTTTGCATTCATAATTAGCAGACAGAACAGATGGCAGAGGCGTCACTTAAAGCCACACGTCCGACAAAATAACCCAGGCTGCCAGTGCGATTTTTCACCGGGAACAAGGAATACTTTCCCCTCTTCTTCCCATTGAAACGCATCCCGGAGAGAGGAGCCGGCAAATGTGTGCACGGAGCAGGGGATTCACGGCAGAAAGGAACCCATTGTGCTCTGGAGTGTGCCGGGCGCCGGCTGAGGGAGGGGGGAAAGGGCGGCAGCAAAGGGATCTAGGAAGGGAACAGAAAATCGGGATGGAAAGGAGAGGAGCATTGCCAGGAACACAGCGAGGGGCTCCAACAAACACAGAGTCCCTCCTGCCTTTAGTCCCGTGCCTCAGGCATCGGTGGAACATCTGGGTGACGTTTCCAGCAGCTGGATAGGAGATGTTATCAGTCAGGGTGTCTTGTCCCACACCCATACCTGACTCCTCATCCTCTCCAGACCTCTCTCCGTGCAAGGATCCCTGCCAAACTCCCCAGGTCGCAATTCCCCATCCCTGGAAGTGTCCAAGGCTGGGCTTGGAGCACCCTGGTCTCGTGGAAGGTGTCCCTGCCCATGGCAGGGGGTGGAACGAGAGGAGCTTCAAGGTCCCTTCCAACCCAAACCATTCTGGGCTTCTCTAAAACAAGCAAAGCACAGAGTTTAATGCAGCACCCACTGCATGTGGACAGTTCAGAGCCATGGCCAGGACAGACAGGTTCGCCACAAATCTGGAGCATAAAACACACATGGCACTCACATCCTATTTCCTCTGCCTCAAGCACAGGGAAGGAATGGGATGAAAAACAAAACAAAACCACCACATACTTGCTGAAACCATTGAGGTCTTGGTCTGTTGGGGAGTACTGCACTTGTGACCCAGAACACAGGTATGTGACACCTCAGAGGAAGAACTTCCCTGGGGAATCTCTCCTGGCAGCTCATCCCCTATGGCAAAGTCCCTTTATTCACTCCTCAACCTCCAACAAAGCCCCAACAATTCAATCACGGCGAACATCCCCTGCTTCTTGGAAAGGAAAAGGAGACACTAGGATACTAATATAGTTTTGTTCCTTTTATAGCCTTGCGAGGTCCTCTGACAGCCCTGCTGATGGGCTACAAGAGGATTTTGGCACGCCGCTCCCTGAGCACCATGGATAAGCTGTTCCCAGCATGGATGACTGAGCAGGATCAGGACACAGCCTGATGGGCCATATAATAAACATCAGGAGCCGAGCCTCGCTCCTGCTGCAAACGTGCCAGCAATCCTGAGCTCCCAAAGCTACTGCAGGCTCCAGACCTCTGTGATGCCATTAAAATGCTAATAATGGGGAGCCTTGTCCAGCCCTTGCAGCCACAGGCCTCTCTCAGATGCTCCAAGTGCGCTGATAAATAAGTGTGTGCCTCCGTGGCTGCTGCAGCACGGAACTCTGCTCCCTGATGTTGTAAATGGATTAATAATGATGCTCGAGACTGCTGCAGCCTGCTCAGCAAAAGAGCAGAGCCTGGAGATACAGCCTGGAACTCCAGGGAAGAGCACAGGCTGAGGAGAAATGGAGAAGGGCCTTGGGAATAGCATAGAGCTTGAGAAAGAGAGGTAAATCCCTAGGGAAGCGGGGAGAGGCAGGACCCAGAGCTGCTATTTCCACCTCTCCCACCTGGAAAAGACCTCTCTGAAAAACTAAAGCCTCTCTGGAGAAGAACACATTGATTAAGCCCCATCTATCTGAGGGACACCATCTTCCTCCACCAGATGGTTCCAAACCTTTTGAACACTTTGCTCCTTTTTCCTCTCTGTTTTCACTTTGTTCCTAGCTTTGTTCTCCTTTCTTTCCACAGCCAACTGACCATCCACGAGCAGAGGGCACTGTGCAGGACACAGGCTCATCCCCAGCATCCCTGCGGCTTCCCCCCAGCCTCACCCTCAAAAGACATTTGCTTTTTGTTATCTCCAGCAGGTCTAATCTCCCTGCTTTTCCCAGCTGCTCAATAATCCAGGAGGAGCCCCCCCCATGCCCAGCCAGGAGGACACGGAGCCCGGGGGCACAGCTTAATGCCCTCCAAATTTAGAGCTGGACATTTAAACACTCACCAACTGCTCTAAACTGGGAAGCTGCTCCACAAATGCTCTTTTGCACGTCCTGGGAATTCCCTCTGGATGTCTAAGACGGGGAATGGCTGCTACCAGTGCACTGACCTAACCTTTGGTGCAGCTCCATGAAAACCTCACAGGGGCTACATCTCTTGCAGGTAAAATTCACACCGTGAGAAATCTGCTCCAGTGGTCTCAGGCTCATTCCACGAAACTCAGGCTCAGATTCCTTGCACAGAAATTCAGGGATCTGAGGTGCCCAAGAGAGTAATTCCCAAAGCATCAGGCTCAAGTGCTGACGGCATGTCCCACCCAGCCCTCTGGATAAAGTGCAATGACCATGGCAAATTACATGGAAGGTCCTGGAAGTAGATCCATTTCTGCAGCAGACCAGTGGGAAAAGACGAAGGAAACAGATCAGGATGTGCTGCCCATCCAGGCTCTCAGTGCCTCAACCACCCAGCTCTCGGTGTCCTGACTCACTACAATTCCTCCTAAAGTTGTGGGGAAAGAAAGGTGGAATTCATATCGGCACGGAATGTTCACATTTTCAGTGGAAAAAGGGACTTAGTGCACTGAAAGCTGGAGCCCAGCTCCCTGATGTGCTGCCTGTGGCACTCACCTGGCAAAGGGGACACCTGGGCACTGATCCCTGCTCCAAGGACTGTAAGTTCTGCATTAAAGAATCAGCAATTAAAATGCACAACCAGCCCCCGAAGCTATAATCTCATTAAAAATAGTGACTGAAATTCAACAATTCACCAGCCAAACCCTTCCGACAGCCACTGGAGGAGGCAGGAAGGGGAATACCCACCCTGAGACCTCGCCTCTGTCAATACTCAGCTATTCATGCAAAGCAGAACAGCATTAAGGCAGGCTGGAATTCAGCACGCATTCCTGCAGGCTGGATGGGGTTCAAATTTCCCGGAGGAAGGGAGGTAACCGAGCCGGGCTGTCCCACATCTGAGGTGACCACACGAACTGCTGAGGCACGAGAGGCAAAGAAGCTGCTGCTGCCTCCCACTCCTCCCTCATCCTGCCAAACTCAGCCCTCAGAGCTCTGCATTTCCATAGAAATGGGCTTGGAAGGGACCTTAAAGCTCCTCCAGTTCCCTGCCACGGGCAGGGACACCTTCCACTATTCCACGTTGCCCCTTGGACACTTCCAGGGATGGGGCAGCCACGGCTTCTCTGGGCAACCTGTGCCACGGGCCTCCCCACCCTCACAGGGAAGAATTCCTTCCCAATATGCCATCTAAACCTCCTCTCAGTTTGAAGCCATTCCCCCTTGTCCCATCACTGTCCTCTTTTGCTTTGTTAAGGCTCAAGGCAAAGATATTATGTTAAGCCTGAGGGAAATAAAAGAGGTGTAAGGGTAAAAGATTCCCTTTTGGTGCAGATTTTTCTGTATTTACTTCCCAATCCTCCCACTGACCCCTCTTTCTCCCTTCCCCCCAAAAATAGCCCATTATTCACAGCACCCAGGAACAGATTAACCCCACTGAAGTTACAAGACTTCTGAAAACTTGGTGCACTTCTAATTCAGGCAGCAACAAATTCAGCAGATCAAGAGGTGTCAACACATCCATGCCCAGGGCTTAATCAAAGCCACAGGCATGCGGACCCAGGTTTCAGCAGGAGCAGGACGGAGCTGGGATGAAAATTCCACTGGCACACAAGGGTCACAAGCCATATTATGGTGCTATCTCCCCCCCTGTGTGTCATACACAGCAGGAATATGTGCATTCAATATTTAACCTGCAGTGGCAGTTGGGGACATCAGCGAGACACGTGTTGTGTCCTTGAGAACACTCAGGAGCAGGGAAGGAGAGGCAGAGATGAATCTCAATGCACTCCGAGGTGTTTCAGAGCCCCAAAGGTGAAGCCCTTTACGAGAGGATTGCCTGGGGTCGTTCACCTTCGTGCACAGAGCTGGAAATCCTCAGCTCTTCCTGCTACGTGGGGTCCTCCCACTTCTCCATGGTGGGGATTTTCCCTGGGATGTGCAACAGCTCTGCCTTTGCACAGCCTCGATCTCTGCCCATAGGCAGGGTGCTCGTAAGTGCCACAAAATATGCACTTACCTCATTCCCACTGCCTAACCATGATTTCAGGGAATGAGGTAACCAAACTCATCACCAATAAATTCATCATCGTTGTTCAACCCGAGTTTGCCCCTTTTTTATCGTGATTAAATTAAACTCACTCGCATCCCTGCTCTCGTGTTAACGCATTTATGGCACTTCGAATGATTCCCTCGGTCTGAACTCCATCTTGAATCCCAAATATCCTGCTGGAAAGACACTGACTTGGGATGAGATGACGGCAGCCAGCTCCCAGCTCCCAAAAGAAGGGATGTGCACCAGTACTCCTGGAAACTTCCGCAGTGGAAGTCTCCCAGGTGTGTTTTTTCCAAAACTTCCTTCCAAGCTCGGGCAAGTAGGCTGAGATACCTTAGGAACTGCTGAGCCACTCCCACAGCCTCTGGAAAATCAAGCTTTTTATTGATTTTTGCATCTCTGAGCATGCTGGAAATCCTCAGAACTCCACATTTCCAGTGATTTTGACAACGAGATTCCGATATTTCTTGGGACTTGCAAAAACTAGATAAACAAGAACCCTGATCCCAACATTAAGATATATTTTCTGATAAGTTGAAGGTTCCTATAAATTCTCGCCCAAATTTCTCAGGAGGGTGGAACTTGAATCCGTTCAAATGTACCCGTGCAGCAATAAATAAAATAATAATTAATAGGTTGCCCAGATAAAGGCTTTCCATCCTAGGGCAGAGGAAAGTCTTAGCTAATTAATCATCAAGTTGGCATTAACTTATCTTTTGGCACCTCCAAGAAAATGTAAATCTGAAACGAGCTGGGGGTGGTGGTGTGTGGAAACAAAGCAATAAGAAGCCAACAATAGTTTTGGAAATGGATGACAAAATCCAAATGTTCTGCCTCAGTGCTGCTAAATTAAGCTCTGTGTTATCAGTGCAAAGATTAGGAAAAGAGAGATTTCCCTCTGAACCTGAAGTCACACTTTGGGACATGACAGCAGGAGTGGAGACAAGAGGATTCACTCACCCTGAAAATGAGTGGAAATAAAAAGGGATCTGCTCAGTTCTTGGTTTCCCCAAGCACGGTTCTGTGGAGGAAAAGAAGGAAGAAGGGTGTTAGTTTATTGTGGAGGAGATGAAGAAGTGATCCCCCCTCTCCCTCCCATCCCAGGCTCCATCCAACCCACCTTTGCCTTCAGCCCTTTTTGCCCAAATTGCCCTTTTTGCTCTCGTGAGATCCTGTCTTGAGCCAAACACCATTCTGGGAATTATTTTGGTGTCAAAAGGATGAGAAAAATTGTTTTCCCACTTTCCATCAGAGGCTCCCAGCTGCTGAACAAAGATGGAAGATCATCAGATGGAATTATGTTTTCTCCAGTTGATTTTTTTGGCTTCCTCTGAGCAAAACTCCTTTTTTCAGGGAGAGGTCAGTGCCACAAGCACAGCCCTCAATATATGCCCCAAATTAATGCTCTGTAAAACACTGTTCAAACGAAAACTCTCCCTGCCATCACTTGTACCCCAAATCCAGAGGAGAAGCAGCGAGGGAAATGATCACACACATTTCTTCCTAAATTCCAATGAATAAACACTCAGCTCATCTTCACGACAAACGTTTTGCAAGCACCTGTGGGTGTTTATTCCATCAAAGGAGCTGCATTCCTTCCTGCCCAGCCACAGGCAAAGCCCTGCCCTGCCTGGTGGAGGAAGCAGTGGGATGCATATGCACATTGCTCCTCCAAAAAAGCCATTTTATTACCAAATGAGCTGTAAATAAGGGAAGGTAGAAAGATTCCCTTAAACTATCTTTGCCTTTATTTCAACATATCCCAACCAGCATCAGCCTACAGCAACCTCCCAGGAGTCATCCAAGACTCTTTGGAGTCTCTAAACCAGAAGGGATGAAGGCATCTGACACAGGGCAGCTCCAGGAAATGATGGTATTCCACAAATCTAGCTTCAATACCCCAAAAATCAATGTATTCCTAATCGATGAGTCTGCTCAGGCACAGCACAGAGCCCACAGAGCCTCTGCAAGCCATCCAAGTGAAAAGTTATTCCTTCCACAGGCCCCTAACACTCTCTTCCCTCCTGCTTTCTTTCTGCCCCCAAAATTATACGAAACCCAGCAGTTCAGCATGTCCTGATCAAATGCACAAAAAGCCATCAGGACCCGGTTTTGGCTGCATCAAAGTCCATTCAGAGGCTGTGTTTTTTTCCCAAAAAACTTCTCACAAATCAGCGGCAAAGAGAGGCAAAATCCTGGATCCTTAAACAAAAAGAAGATGCAGCTTTAAGTGGTGTTGTTTTGTGTTTTTTTCCCCCACCAGATCTCGCATCCATTAATTTCATTTCAAGAATGAAAAGTCAGATTTTTTTTTTCTCTCTTCTTTTTTTTTCTTTTTTTTTTTTTTATTTGAGCTCGGCCGGTTACTTGACGAGCGGAGCCTTCAGATTTGCGAGTTGTTCCGCAAGCCAAAACACGCTTCCCTTTCCATTCACAACACGGAGCTGCTCGGCGTTAAACAGCCGATTATCATGAATGAAGTGGGTGTAACTTCCTTGAAATCCTCCAAAGACCTGTCAAAGCACAGCTACTGCAGCTCGGGTTGCTCCTTGAAGCGCACAGATCATCGCCTTTAATTGTTCCACGCCGATCCCCAAAGGTGCTCGCCCCGGTTCAAAGCGCGAGGTTTCTTGGGGTTTTTTTTTGGAGGAGGAGGGTGGGAAGAAGGGGAAGGGTGGGGAATGGTGCCTCGGGATAAGAGGAGGAAAAGTTGGGGCTATGCCTCAACCACCGAATTTAGATTTTTCTTTTGGAATCTAAATTAAGCTTCATCCGTTTAAAAGCGTGGCGGACGAGACCTTGCGAATCAAAGCCCTGGCCTGTTTGGCGTGGATAATCCAGAGCCTCTGGCTCTTTTCCTGGGAGAAAACATTTAACCCTAAAGAGAAGAGGACTCATGGTTAAAGTGCCGGCCAAGGACTTCAAAAATTTAAATTTGACTCCAGGTCTGCCATCTTCCACCCCTTCTCCAAGCTTTTTTTTCCCCCAGCGTTACCACTTTGACAAAGGAACTGCTGATATTTGCAAACGGGCATGGTCTTGGAGCCAAGAGCCTGAAAAGCTGCACCAATAAACACACATTCAATCTATAAACTGGTTTAATACAGAGATCTTTCCAAGGCTGACCATTATCTTCAACAAAAAGACCTTCAGCATCTCAGCCATTCCTCTCATCACACTGCAGACACCAACGGATGGATCTAGGCCAGCAATAAATTGTGATCTCACCATTGACCTACCAAATATTTGATCCACGTCTGACCTCTTGCTAAACACTTTTACAGCCTGGAAAGCTGCAGAAAACCCATGGAAAAAAACCCCAAACCCACGAGGATTAACACACTTAACAAGGTTTAGTCGCAGGAAACACTGGGGAAAGTGGCACCAGGGAAAACTATTAAAATTCTTCTATTTCAGCTCAGATTCTCTGCTAAATCTCATTATCTCGCCCACAACCAAAACATCAACAACAAATCTTGATGGTACTCTCACGACAACAGTTTTTACACATCTCTTAGCAGCTCTAACACTAACAAAGGCTGGTGCTTGGGGAAAAAAACATAAATATTTGTCCAGCATTTTGGAAAACTCAAAACTAGGAACACATTGCAGCCAACTCCGGAGACAGCTCTGCTTCCCACGCGCTCCTGAGTCCTTCAGCACCTTCCCGCAAGAGGTGATGCCCACCTGGGAGCACCCACATTTCACTGGACACTGGATCTGACTTAAAACTCCAGTGGAAGAAGCTGGAGGTGCTCACAACGAGGCAGGCCCTCCACCAGCTCTATCTTATAAAAATCCACATCTTTTCCTTGCTTATCAGCAATTGGAAATCACAAGACCACGTCCCAAGGGATCACCGCGCTCCCATGAAAGCCGGAGGGAATTTTGACACTGCTTTCAAAAGCAGCAAGAGCTGGCTCACGCACAAGCACATCTGACAGGTTGCATTTTCATTCTCATTACTGTCGTGGGCACGAGGATTCGTTCCCGTTTATCTTTAGCTGGCATCCAGTGCTGGATTTAAACTGCATCTGTGGTTGCATCGCCGTGCAATGGATCACTCGCTGTGACTCACCCCGCAAAGGACACGTTTGTAAACTGACCCACCATTGACAAAATCCTCTTTCTTCACTTGTAGGAGGCGAGATGAGGCATAGGTTCCCTGTCTGATTCATTTCCTGGGGAAATTTTTGCGCTCTGCATCTTTTTTCAGTCCTTATTCAGTCAGCGAGTAGTGAAGTGATTAATACAAAATCCATGCCTGACACAGAGTGGAAGGATTCATTCAAATTCTTTTAAAATCAGCGCTTAATTAATTGCTTAGAAAAACAACCCATTGCCAAAAATGTGGGGGGTTGTTTTGGGCTTTTTTTTTCCCTCCCCCCCCCCCCCCCCCCCCAACTCAAGAAAGCTTTTTTCAGTTGAGAAACTAATTACAGGCAACGGCACACAGCAAAATGCACGAAAGGACAAAACCTGGCACCTTTTGAAATCAGCCCCTCTTCGGAAGGAAGGATTAGGAACCTGGACAGGGCTCCAGGGCAGCTCCAGCTCTCCTGCTTCTCCACTTCCATCCAGCCCTGGTCCTCTCTCCCAGCCCTGCAGAAATCCTGGGAGAGCTGGATCTCTAACGCCTCGCACGAACGCAGGCAGGGATCAGGAAATTAAAACTGCCAGGAATAAAAGCTAAAGGCAGAGAGAGCCCTGTGGAAACTGCTGTAAGTTTCTTGACAATTTTCATCTCCCTGATTATTCATATCAAGGCAGTACTAACCAAGTCCAGATCGGGATGGGGTTGGGAACAATCCCTGGGGCTTGGAAGGCTGTGCAGGACTTGGCACTCAGGATCAGACTTATTCCTCCATCCTGTCAGGGCGGACAGGGGCAGCCTACAAAATTCAGGAGAAAAACGAGCATGTCCTTTCCCTTCATTTCTTCTCCCTGTCTCTCTCTCACTCTCTCTCTCTCTCTCTCTCCACATTCTTCTCCTCTCGCCTTTTCCACGGCGAGCACTGAATGATGGGATTTTTGACATCAGAGGAAAGTCATCCCTTCTCCACTCCCCCAGCTCCTGGCCGCTTCCTCCTCAGCCACTCTGCTCGTTCGCATGCTCCATCCCCACTCAGAGCCCGGGATCAGCTGATCCCACCACAGCATCCTCTAACTCAGCATCCTAAATCCTGCCCGGAGCACACCAGACTGAGCGGTTCACTCGCCTTTAGAGCACATCCTGTCACAGCTCCAAAGCTGGCACCCGCTATAGCAAAGTCATTGTTTAGTCAAGGTAAAGTGACCCCTGTTTACTCAGACACCCCAGCTGCCTGCAGGGAATAAATGGGTTGGAGAGAAGTGAAAATGCCCTGGGAAAGTTTCGCTCCGGCGGGGCTGATGCTGCCACAATGAGCCGAATGTCCGGGCAGTTCGTGCCCTCTCTCCTGCAGTTTCTCCAGCCCTTTGATTTATTATCTGCGGCCAGACAGCAAAATGACCTCGTCCCACCGGAGCCAGCCAAAGGCTTGTCCAGCTAAGTGTATTTTCTGGTCCCAATAAATACCCCATTAACTATCCCAAGCTGTCAGGCACCTGCTGTGGCTGTTTATTACAGAATAGTGTTCACCGAATCGCGTCTTTTTCCACACGCATTTCCCCCTCAAACGACCCTAGGGCGAGTGAATTCCAGCTGGAATTCGGGAATGGTGGAGTTGCAGGGTCAGGGAGCAGAGCAGCATCCCAGGAACCGCGTCTGCGGTGACTCAGGCTGGGCTCTGACTCACGGAGCTTCCTCCTTTCTCCGGGGGGCGGAGGTCGGAATTTCCTGCTGGCCCTGGTCCCTGTAAATCACCACGTCCTGTTGCGGCAGCGCTGCTGGGAGGTCAGCGAGTGGGAGCGCTGGGGCTGCTGCCCAGTCCACCTGCTCGGGAGAGGGAGGGATGGGGAGCACGGTCCCATTGGAACGCCGGGAAGGCGATGGAGAGACCACAGCAGGACCCTGGGTCATGGTTCCATGTGCCCTGACACCTCCAGATTCCTGACAACCTGAGTGGAACTCCAAACTGTCCATCCAGCAACCCAAGGATTCAATTCTCCTCTTAGAAACACAGGAATGACACTGATATAACCCTTCCTTCAAGACGGGACCATAAATGGGAAGAGAAGCCCTAAACACCTGCATGGCATCGCTTCTGCCTGTGGATTTGAAGGTGAAAACCAAGATGTTGGGTGAAGGTCCTGGGGCAAATCCAACCCTGTGAAAATCTTCCCAGTTGAACTTAATTCCAGTTGCGGCTGGAAAGATTTCACTGCCATGAAGAACTCATGGATGAGCTGTGCCATGACGACCCTGAGGAAAACCTATGGATAAGCATGAGAAAATGGACCACGGATAATCAGAAAGGGAGGGAAGCATCTTAGCCTGGTGAAGATCACCTTCCAGAGCAGACCCAACTGGTCAAAATCAGTGTTTGACGCAGAAAACTGAACGGTGGAAAGGGGAAGAGGGATGGTGATGGTACCCAGCAGAATTCCTGGTCATTCTCCAGGGATGGTGACGCAGGACCAAGTTGAATTTACACAAAAACACGTGCAGGAGGAACAATGAGCTCAGCACAGGGTGGCAGTCATTCCTTCAGACTCTGCACAAAGGTGACAGACGGATTTACTGCCAGGCTCACCTGGTACCTGGCCACGTTGCACAGTGTGAATCACTCAGGGAAACTGTTAAACACCACACAGTGACAAATAATCCTACACAACAACATAACAGCACCTACCACAATAGGGTTATAATCCCTTCAGCTATGCTGGTGCAGTTCCATGACTTGCCAACAAGTGGGTGGGACTTTTAAACCTCTGTCTCTGTATTTTCAGTCATGCACCTTTACACTGCTTTCATTTCATCCCTTCTAGGGCTGCATTTGCTTTAGGTAGTGCTGGGAAAATTGTCCCAGTGTTCAGCCAGTGGAGACACAAAGAGATCCCCACTCCAGGCCAGGACTGCTAAAAGCATTTGTGACACTGATACTGCCTGGGGAGTTTGTGGGCAGTTAGACCTGAAAGGATTTTGGCACATTTTAAAAATATTATGGTTTTTGACAGAGATCACTGGGTTCCCATCAGACTTTCACATCTTATCTGGGAGATGATGACTCTTGAATCATCTTTTGGAGCATCTGTGCATCAAAACCTTGTACAAAAAATTTTCATGAGAGCCCTTCAGTCTACAGGCAGGTATAACCACGTGCAGTGACAAGGAGATTAAACCTAAGCAGGTTTTGACCAAAACCAAGACACTCATTTTTATCAGCCGAAGGCAACTCCCCCTGCAAGCGCTTCTGAAGGTCAGTGGGTGGTTCTCCATCACTCAGTGTTTCAAAATCAAGGCTAGGTGTTTTTTATCCAGACAGATGCAGCTCAGACAGGGAAGCGTCTTGGCCAGCAGTGCCCAGAAGGTCAGAGCAGACCCTGCTGAGGATCCTGGCTGGCTCCAGCACCTCCCCAGCGCTCCCCTCCAGCCTCCCCAGCAGCACATTGCCTTGTTGTTCACAGCCAGCCTGTTTCCCCACGGATGACCAGACCTGACCCTGCTTAGATTACAAAAGTTAAAGGGTTCAGAAGTGAGGAAAACAGGAAATCCAAACAGTGAAAATCTCAGCAATAACGTTTCCTAACAAAGACCTTCAGATCTCACTCTGGGCCAGCAGCTGTCTTGGTGACGTCCAGAAAGGCCCACGTTCAGCGTGGTCTTTCTGCCATTTATTTTTACCTTGTTTATTTTCCTATACTGCGACATTTTCCTCCTTTTTTAAAGGCTTGGTCATAAATGAGGGCGCTAATCCAGAGCTAAGAAAACAGACACGAGTGCACGTACCCCGTGTCCTTCCATGGCATGGAATTTTCCCTACAGAAAACCAAACCTGTGAACCGCTGAAATCCCCTTTTGGGGCCACGGCATTGGGGCTGAACGCTGCAGAGATCTGGAATGGGATCATCCACAGCTCAATTTATTGCACCACAACCTCGGGGACTGCAAAGCAACTCCAAACACGATCCTGGTAAGGAATCATGAGCAAAAGCTGGAAAATGAGGAGAACTTAATTTTGAAGGAAAAATATCATGTTTGTTTGCTTTAGTGCTTCTGCATTTCAGACCTCACCCAGATCTCCTGACCAAATATCCTATACAAATATGGCTGTGATACTGCTGGGAGCTCTGTGGGCCAAACCCGTGGGTGGCACGAATTGGCACCACTCCTGTGCCATTGGGTCATCAGTGGAGACCTTGTCCTGGTTCTTCCCAGAGCCCGTTACGGGAATTTGAGGAGCTTGGAGAGGCGTTTTTAAGGTCCGGCTGTTTCGCGTCCAAATTTTAAATTTCATCCCGGTTTTTTTGGGGGTGAAATTTGACTTTTCCTCCCCGGCAGGGCGGGTTTTTGCCATTACACTGCCATCTAGTGCTGCGAGCTCGCAAGGGAAGGGAGCCCGGGCTGGGATGGGCGACCACCAGCAAGAGCCAAGCCCGGAAAGGGGGTGCAGAAGTAAATTAAATATAATTCAACAAAGAGAATCACGAAGTGCACAGCCAGTGGTGGCCCTCAACCACTCACGGCGAGGTGACACAACGCTTCCAATGGAAGGGGTTGCACAGAAGCTCATCCATTATCCAGCTGTTCTCCATGGTGGGGGACATTCAGGATGTTTGAAAGAGAAAGTCTCAAAGCCCAGCTGCTCACCTGGTACGAGGTGCTGCTCCTCTACCCCTTTATACCTGCCAAGCTACCACCAAGCCAGAAGTTTTTCGGGAGAAGGACCCCCTGGAATGCCTCTGGCCGCGTCTCCTCCAGCTTTCCTGGATCCGTTCCCCAGCACAACTCCCTCCTGCCCTCGGCTCTGCTCTATCGCAACATCTGGGCCAAATTTATTCTCTTTGTAATTGATTTCAGTGGTTTCCACCACGGAGTTTTTCTGTCGGTCTCTCTCCGCAGCCATCACTATGATCGGCATCCAAAAAGGATTTTCCAAGCCAGCGCGTCACGGCGCTCACGGAAAACCCTCCCCACGCTCAGGGACCGGGCAACAAAGTCAAAACCCAACATCGGAACCCGAGGCAAAGTGACCTTTACGAGCTAAAACCCCCTCGGCGCTGAGGTTTTACTCACGCAGAGGATATTTGTCCTCGGTGGCATGCGTGTGTCAGAGGGCGTGAAAGTGAGAGTGTCTTGAGGTTAACAATCGTTCATCCTCGTAGTGGATGAATCATACGATAACACCACGGCAACATCCTGTGCAATCGTCGGGAGCCTCTATTTCTGGCACCGTGTCCCTGCTCTGCCTCACGAGCAAATGTTATTTGCTATATAAAACCCAAACYGAGCGGGCTGGACGCTCCTGCTGCAGGCCCCGGCCAAAATCACCAGTGCCTAATTGAGCCTTCAGTGGGGTGATGGATGGCGCGGGGAAGGCGATAGGGCCGAGATGGATGGCCCTGCTCCGGGGCTGAGGAGGACACGAGCGGCTCCCCACTCGTTTCCTCGGCCGCGGCTGCGCTTGGCGGGACTATCAGGGATTGGGGATAGGGCTCGGGAGGCGGTGGGTGCTGAGGGAATGAAAGTTGCAGGGCAGGTCAGAAAATTTGTTGTATTTTCCTTCTGGATGACTACAGGAAAATGGCTCCTCTTTTTCTCCCTCCTTTCTGTCTCCTCAGACCTGCAATTCCACAGCTCTGCTGCTCTCCGAGCTGCACCCGGAGGACGCTCAACTTCCTTTGCCAACCTAAACACACAATGAGGATCTTTTAGGTCTTTTCCAGCCCAAACCACTCCACGGTTCCACCTGTGGGAAGCATGGCAGGCAATGCCAGAGCGTCATTTTGGGATCTTGGAAAAACACCGAAGATCTGCACCGAGAGCACAAAGATCCGGCTTGGATCCCAGTTTGGAATGTCAAACACACATCTCTATCCCCTAAACACCACGGCTGTGGCTCCAGGGGTACAGATGTAAGATCTGGGCCCTTTGGGGCGCACATCCAGCTGCTCCATGCATCCCTCCCTTGGGAAAGGGCTTGCTGCAGGCACTCTTGGAATACACACACTTGGGGCAGAGGCTCTTCCTAAGGGGATGGCAGGATTTTGGCCTCTGGTTCTGAAACATGAACAAATGGAGCTCATCTTTCAGCCATAACCACCCAAGATTCAAGGGATGCGTTGTGGGAACACCCTGGGAAAAATCATGATAATGGTGCAACCACCTTTTTGCGGGGAATAACACTTGGAAAAACCTTTAAATCCTGGAAAACCGCATTAAAAACTTCTGAACAAGTGTTTTATCTCTTCTTAGAAATAACTTTTTGCTTTGATTAAAGAACTCTACTACTATTAGTAGTGTTTACTTCTACATCGTTTTCACTATAGCTTTACTGTTACATTTTCATATATTGCAGAAAAATCCAATATCGACATAGAATCCTTTTAATCCATCTATATTGAATACATATTACGTTTTTTCAATAGTCAATATTTTGAATTAATGGCATGCCCTGTTCAAATGTATTTTTTTATGAAGAAAAGAGCAAAACCTTCCTTCAGGGAGTTTCAAAGTATGGGCCTGCTTCTGAAAATAGCTAAAATCGAAGTATTTTGCAAGAATTTTCTTTTGTTTAACTCTAAAAGCAACAAATTTCTAAAACACCACTAAATGATTATTTTTCCATTTTCACTGGAAATACTTTCCGTGTTTTAAGCTCTACTTGCAGTAGGAATTTACAGGATATTCCCACTAATAAGAATGAGATTTTTAAAACAATCCAGGGGATTAGCCACACATCTTCCATTAACACCAAAGCACCCTTGACTGCTTTACAATCTCATGAGATTAATTTGAAGAAAGTCTATTTAAAATTAATGTAAAACTGGGCCAACATTAGAGTGTGGGAGCTGAATCCCTTTTCATACCAGTGGGATTGGATGGGAACCTCCACACGTGCAGCACCCAGAAGGTGCTACTCTGGATTCTGAATAGAATTTAAATTATTACATTTTAATTGAAATTGTTTCATTCCGTGTCAAAACAAACAATGAAACAAAAACCAACCAGAACAAAAATTGGTTTAAACTCAAACAAGCAAATGAGGACGTCAGCAGCAGAAAGCAGAGATGTTTTATGAGGTCACGTTTACTATTTTGGCTTCAAACCTTCGGATCATTTGCTCCCATTCCGCTGCTTCCAAATCCCAAACCTTTAACCTGAACCCCAATCTGACACAACCCCAAAACCAGACACAACCCCCTCGCCGCGGGCCCAGCCGGGCCCAGCATTCCTCGCTCCGAAGCGGCGAAAAAAATCCTGTCAAATTCAAAAAATATCTCCAGTGCTGCCTCCTCCTCATTTCCTGACTGCAGCCCGAGCGGAAATAGCTACATTTCCTGAGCAGGGCTGTTCTCCAGGGAACGCCAGCCCGGCTCCAGCAGCAGGGGCTGGATGCTGGGCTGGGCTCCGGAGTCTCCCTGCGTTTCCAGGGGGAGCTGGAAAAGCAGCACCGAGGTGCTCCTGCTCAGCCAGGGACACCCAGGGGAATGAGAAGGCAGGGGAGGGAGGAAGAGTGGGAGGAGATGGGAGATGGGAGTATAAAAATGTGTGTAAAGGGGAAAATAGGGAAAAGAGAGGGAGACAGTGGAGAGTTATGAACATCCAGGGTCTGTGTGCTGTGAAATCAGATGGAACTCCACAATTCCCAGTATTTTGTCTATTCTGCACATCCTTAGTCTATATTCTCTATATATAGGGAATCTGTTTGGTCCCAATTCCTTTGAAAGGGGTGTTTACATATCTTCAGTCTATATTCTGCATTTAGGGAATTTATTTGTCCTCAATTCTTCTGAAGGGGGGTTTAATATCCTTCTCCTGTATCTTTATTCCATATTCTCTATATAGGAAATGTATTTGGCCCCAAATCCCCTGAAGGTGGTGTTTATATATCCTTATTCCACATTCTGTGTATAGGGAATCTATTTGGCCCCAATTCCTTTGAAAGGGGTCTTTATATGCCGTTATTCTACATCCTTATTCCATATTCTGGATATAGGGAATCCATTTGGTCCCCATTCCTTTGAAGTGGGGCTTGTTTTCCTGCAAACCACGATCACATTCAACCAAAAAAAAAAAAAAAAAAGGCAATTTATAAAGACAACACGAAAGCTGGGTTTGGTTGTAGCAGGGTGGGAAAAGATTTAATAGCCCAGAGGGAGGGGGGGAAGATGGATGAACCCAGACTGCTCCTGAGAAACTCTGCAAAGAGGTGGAGCAATGCACAGTCCAATAAAGCCCACAGGGAGAGCCTTATCTTCCCTTCCCTCATTGGAAATCCATCCTGCCTTGGCTCCTCTTGGCCAGGCAAGTCTCTGATCATCCAAAAGAGCCCAAACACGTTTCAGGGAGTCAGCCTGCATTGCTCTGCTCAACAGAGAAGCTAAACAGCATTTTGGGGGTTTTTTTCCGCCTTATCTTTGCAATGTCTGTGGGAAAAGAGGCTGAGGGCTCGAACCTGATTCACCTTTCAGCTGTAATCACCTCGAAGTTGGGTTTCCATTCTCAGCTCGTTGTTTTGGTGCTTTAGGTCATAAATAAAGAGGTTTAGGGGTAAATCAACCAACCCCAAAGCAGAGGGAATGAGAGACACTTCCAGAGTCTCGACAGCTGAATTTTAGGTGACCGAGCTTAGCCAAAAAATCTCAATCACAGCTGCAGTTTAAGGAAAAAATAATAAAAAATTACAGCAATAAGGGCCTAACTCCTGTGATAGTTAACAAATAATCTCCAAAAATGGCCATCAGTGACCTGGGGTCACACCCTGGCTCTGCAGCTGGGAGCTGAATTCCTGAGGGCCAGCCTGGTAGGAAGCTGGCTTGGACTTGACCCCTGCCTCATCCCCCCAGGAGGATGTCAGCTGATAAAACTGGGCTGTGTTTACTCGTTCAAAACATCACCTCAACCTGACCAGTCTCAAACCCAATCAATCTGCTGAGCCACCCCATTTTTTACCCACAAAACAGCTTTGCTTTGGTAATTATCAATCACCCTTATGCAGAAAGGTTCCTCCGATTTTTTTTAACTACTCAATCCTTTGAGAGACAGATGAATTTTAATGATTTAGATTATTAACCTAAAGGTTGATCCAGACTGGGAGGAACAGAATAATTTGTTTAATCATTATTATTATTTATAATTATTTAACATAGGGGAGAAAAATATCACCTTAAATGTCATCATGATGCTTTTTTAATTGCCTCGGATGAAATTCAGAATAATCATTACTCTCTAAATGTATACAGATCTAATTTTAAATACCCTAAGATGCTGGATATTTCTTTGGAAAATGCAGAGGATGCATATTCATTACTGGATAGGGACTTGCAAAGACAGGAAAGAATCGATCAACCAGTTATTGAAAATTAATTCTTTTCCCAATTCACAGTCGGGCTCTGATTTGACATGAGGCAGAAAAAGAAGCTGAGCCAGGTAATTTTTCTTATTCTTTCATTCCAGAACTTTAGGATGTGTCCTTTAGGAGGAGGGATGTTTAATGGATGCCTAAAAACATGCTTTTAATTTGTAATATTTGTGTTGTGGAGTTATCTGCACTTAGAATGGTCACCCTGAGGGATGCCCAGCACATGGAAAACTTCAGTCTGTGAGGAATATTGGAAGCCAGCCCCACATGGAGGGTAGAAAACCACAGGAAATACCTGAAACTCCATAGTGTCAAAGGAGTTGATGCTGTTTTGGTTTGGTTTGGTGTTTGTTGGGGTTCGTGCAGCTACTCCATGGGGATGAAAAACATGAGTTGGATGGAACAGGCTGCCCAGAGAAGCTGTGGCTGCCTCATCCCTCGAAGTGTCCAAAGCCAGGATGGAACAACCTGGGATAGTGGAAGGTGTCCCTCCCCAGGGCAGGGTGTGGAATGGGATGATCTTTAAGGTCCTTTCCAACCCAAACCATTCTGGGATTCAGTGAAGGATAACCCCGTGTAGGGCCAGCATGCCAAGGGAATGAACAGCATAAAAATGGGATATGGGGCTGCAGGAGGAGGATCCAGACCTTTGCCCCTACAAACACACCACAAACCAGCGAGAGTCACACCCAACGAACCGAAATGGGAACTGGTCCCTCCCAGAGCCCACCCTGCTCATCCCTGCGGGTTCTGGGAGCCTGGAATCCACTTGTGAACTCAGTTCTCCCTGGACACCCAAGAGCCCCATCCCCAGGGGCTGCAGGGATGCAMCAGGGCACGGCTGTGCCGGGAGAACCGCGCAGCTCAACCCAAACAGAGAGCAAGAGAGAAACCCATGATCCCCCGGCCCAGCGCCAGGCGACGCGCTCCAAGCCCCTGCATTTGCAGCGCTTCCAGCAGGTAACCCCCCCATTTTTTCGTGCTCGGTTTTCCAAAGGCCTTTGTTTCCCCGAGCCGAGGGGGAGCAGGGCCTCCCCGCTCCCCCCAGGGCCCCGTGTCCGTGCCCCGCTGCTGCTCCCGGCGCTGGGCCGGGCGCTCCGAGCGCCTCGTCTCGGGGAAGCATTTGCATTTTCCTTGGCACAGGTACAGCATTCAGGATTCTTTCAGGCCAGGCCAATTAAAACAAGCTGAAAACTGCTGAGTGAAGCAGTTTCAGCCGGGATCTGCTTACATTCCCCCTCAGAGAAAAGCGGGGGGCCCACTCGCTGTAACTCTCTCCCTCTCTGCGCAGCGTGGGTTTTGCTGCTTTTTTTTCTTTCTCCCCTTCTTTTTCTTTTTTTTTTCCCCCTCTTTTCTTTTTTAAGGTGGGATAACTTGTGCCCTTTACACGGGGAGGCTCTAAGAGATGGATGGCAGGACTTGGGAATGTGGCTTCGTTTTCATGCCGGGCCGTGAGATCAAATTGAGGCATGGGAATTAAAAAAAAAAAAAAAAAGGGAAAAAAGAAAAAACAAGAAAAAACCACCAACCCCAAAACTGGTAACTCTCCACAGATTAACACACTTTACCTCCTTCACAAACCTTGCATGGTATTTTCTTAAAAAGGAATAAAGCCACATAATTAGCAATCAGTTGAAGCCTAAGGCTTTTCTGCCACCACAGAGACTATTCAATGCCTACTGGCTCTGCTAACACACTCTTATTACTCTTGGGTTTCATTTTGGACAGCCTCTTTCAAACCTCAGATGTGTTGTAAATGCAAACTGACAGGTTAAAAGATACCGTTTTTATACCCCTGAGCAAATAAAATAAAATAAAATTAAAAAGCCCATCCTACCAGGGCTGCTTTATTTTATAGTGATAATCCTCAAGTGCTGCAGGAAGGTTGGAGGTTGTAGGAATGAAGAAAGGGTCCCAGGGATGGAAGGATATGTGGTCCAGAGGGGTCAGGATTCTGCACACACCCCGTTATCCTGGAAAGAAAACCTGGCAGTGCCCTTCCCAGAGCTCACAGTGGCCATTTCCAAACACCTGCATGCCAGGACTACCACAGAGAAAACACCTGCAAATGCCCCTGCATCAATTTGGGGGGGAAAATGGGCTAATCCAGCAGAACAAACCCCAGCACATGGATTTGCATTTGTTTTCATCGCTCTGAATGAGGCTGTGTCACTCTTGGACTCGGGCTGAATGGAGGGGAAACACGTATTGCATGTAAAATTCGGGTCCATTTGGGGCTGATCTGGGCTTCAAGCAGTGACAGAAGCCAGAAGGAGCTGGATCAAAATTTCTTTCCACTTAAAATGACCTCACCTTGACTAAGCAGCGCTGGGCTCACACAGACACCAAAATTCCCATCAATGCCCGAGCACCCAGAGCTGCCACGGCATGGCCAGAAACCAAATCATAACCCTGATAACATCACCTCTCCCCTGACTGTCACCAATATGTTAATGGGAGGCACACGAGGAACAAAACAGGTGACAGCTGGAGCCAACAGAAAGGATTTGAGACAACAGAAATACCAAATTTCTTAGATCATCCCTGAGAGAAGACAATTCTCTCCTCTTTGCTTTCAGAGCCCTGTTCCAGGAACAAGCTGGCCCAAGGGACCAGGAAAGTAGGACAGGATGACTATTCTGGATCAGAGATCCTTTTCTTTTTCAAAGGCTGCCGGGTGCCCTCCTCAATGACCTGGAGCAGCTCAACTTGTCACCTGCCACACTGCTTCCCTCAAAGGCCATTCATTGATTTCATCAGGGCAGACAAAGCAGAGACACCATCAACCCCTGAAGCATATGGAACATGCCACGAGCATCCCGTGATCCCAGCCCTGGCTGCGCTGGGAATGTGGGATTGTTGATCTCTAAAAGGGTGAGCGGTTCCCCAAATTTAATAATAGATGGTGGTGTGTGACATTCACATGGCAGCTTTGATGGTGGAGTGTGAGGTGCTTGAAGGGACACGGAGCTGATCACCTCTGCTTCCTGCCCTGCTCCGCAGCTCCACCTCCTCAATGGCCTCTTCCCTCGAATAACACCTCCCATCCCTCTCATCCAGAAGCAATAATGTCCTTTATCTGTTAGAAATCTTTCCTGCTTTCTTTCCCTCACCTAGGACCCTCATTTAGTCTCCATTTAGATTCACCCCTCCACAGAAAAAGCAAACAACAACAAGCAAACTGAAACATCCTCCATGCAGAGATCTCCTCTCCAGGTGTGGGCAAGGATTGGACTGGACAGGTGATGGACAACGGAAATCCAGGTAACAAGGGAAAGAATATAAAGAAAATCTTTGCAACTGAGCTATCTTGAGGTGGATCAAGGTTCCACCTACCTGGGACACTTTCTAGTGACATTTCCTAAGGGCATGCCCCGTGTTGGGATTCCCTACTAGGCAGCTTTTCCTCCTGGTCTTCAGTGGAGGGGAGAAAAAGGAGGGAAAAAATCAAAGAAGGAATCAGGAAACACTCACTTGGTCATGTCCTGAGCAATTCCCAAGATGCGAGCGAGCCCAGGTTTCCTGCTGTCCCCTCAAATAATGTTATTTTCCACTCCCACCTTTCTCCCTCCCACTTATCTCCCTCCCCCCTTGCCTTGTGAGCCTGCCTGAGCCAAGCGTGCAGATTAGATGCCAAGCAATGCAGGCTCTGCACAGAGATCCGACTCCCCCGGACAGACTGGGGAGATAAAAGCACTCAAACACTGTCCAGAGACAGCCCGGGGAGCGCCGGGCTCCCAGTGGCTCCCACTGGGCGATGCCTTGACCTGGGGACACTCCAGCAGCCGAACTGCAACTCCTACAGGCACAAACACTCCTTTCTGGCCCTTGTGCTTAAACACACATGAAATGGGTCAAATTTTCCAAAATATCCAAGCCTGGCGGACGGAAACCCTTTTCCAGGCATCGCAGACCTGCTGCTCAGGGGTGCAGGAAAACAGCCACTGCCAACCTGCAGCCGTTCAGCCACCCCAGAACAGCTCTGCTGCCGTTTCACGCACCACTGTTTGCCCCCGGGGTGATGCACCAGAACATGACGGCACTCATCATCGGGGTGAACAGCTCGGTGGCAAAGTGCTCGTGCCATCCGTGTCCCCGCGGCTGACCCCGAGCGCAGAGGCCCCGGAAAGCTCTCCCCGCTCCTGACCCCGAGCGCGGAGGCCCGGGAAAGCTCTCCCCGCTCCCTGGGTCCCTCTCTGGTTACACGATAAGGGCTGGGGTTGACACAGCAATATAAACATCATTACCGACAGCGCTCACACACACGCCGGGCACAGGTCAGGCCGCAGCGTCCGGGGGATGCTCCGTAGCCGGAGCTGTCGTATTTATCTCTGGCTTCTCCAGAGCCGGGCCGGGCCGTCGGGCAGAGCGCACAAAAGGACCATTCAGCTCAGCCCACGAGCCAGAAACGAAACAGATGCGCCGGGGAAGTTCGCAAAGTCCCCGGCACAGAAGGTTGGCAAATCTCCTCCCCCCAGAGCGGGGCCCGTCTCCTTGGCAGCACCGGGAGCCCCCGGAGCGGCCCCGGTGCCAGCGGCGCTGCCCGCGCTGCTCGGATGAAGGGCGGCCTGGAGGACACAGCCCTTGGCTTGGCAGGGAACAGGGAGGCAGAACCAAACCAGAGCTCAGAGGCCACCAGAGCTCTTAAACATTTCCACCAGGTTTGGCTGGTAAGGCTTGTTTTGCTTTTTTTTTCCCACTGTTTTGGCGAATTAAGGAGCGGGATGGGAAAGCAAAGCCTCCCATCTGACCTGCTGGTGGTTTTACTCTTTGTCAAACACCCGAGAGGTCAAGGTGCAGAGAATGTGTATTAGAGGTGAGGTTTCAAAGGCTGCAGCATGGCACTGAGCAATTCTGAAGCTCTACTGAAAGAGGATGCCGAAAATCAGGTCTAAAACCAGGGACTGGTCCAAGCAAGGTCAGTTTTCTATCTGGAAAGCATAAAGGAAGATTCAAATGCTTTAAGTGAAGGGAAAAATACCCCATCCCGGTTCGAAATGAACTTCCTACTTATTTTAAGACCAATCCAAACTGCTTTTTTATTCCCAGCTGGTATTTCAGGAATGAGCACAACCAAAGGCACCTGGTCTGGTTTTCCAGACTGAACCGCTTTTGGAAAGGAATCAGATAGGATTTGGACAGAAACAGCGGAGGCCCAGACACAGAGGCTGCCCTGGGAGAGTGTACCAGCTGTCTGCTCAGCTTCAAACCTCTAATCATGCGTTGGAGGGAAGGCAAGGGGACCTGTTAGGGGTGGCTGAGCTCCCCGCTCGGAGCCGGCGGACGTCGGGCCGGCTCCATCGCCTCGGATGGAAAACTCTGGCTCCGGGAAAACAGCAGCCTGAGCCTCTGAGCAGGCAGGGCACGGGGATTGTAAACAGCAGCTCGAGCAAAGATGAAGTGCTGGAACTGGGGAGAGCAGCAGGAGGAGGCTTGGCAGGGCTCAGATGGGCAGAGCACCTGCTGGCCCGGAACGGGGAGGTTTGCAGCGGGTCCCAGTGACCCCCAGTATAAACCAGCCCTGCTCCTCGCCACCAGCCTGGCACAGCCCCACCAAACACTGCCATGCCATGGGCAGGATGGATAGCATCCATAGGGATTCAGCACCGCCTCAAAGCTAAACAAATCCTGGAATGAAATATATGGAGCTACGACGGTGCCCTCCTTCAGCTCTGTAAATCCTCACCCCTGCTCATGAACAGTCCAGCAGGATTTAGGAGCTGGCAGACTGCAATTCCTCCCCTCTGTGCATCATTTCTGAGAACCTGGTTTTCCCCTTTACTTGGGGCATGCAGTGTCTCAGGGTGATGGGTGGACACCTCAGCTTGGCTTGCATTCACCCCAACAAGACGTAATAATTGAGAGTGTTGTCATCCTGGGCTCCACAGCAGATCACGCAGGATCACAGAATTTCTGAACGGTTTGGGTTGGAAGGAGCCTTAAAGATCATCCCATTTCAACTCCTGCCATGGGCAGGGACACCTTCCACTGTCCTAGGTTGCTCCAAGCCCCATCCAACCTGGCCTTGGACATTTCCAGGGATGGGGCAGCCACAGCTTCTCTGGGCAACTTGTGCCATGGCCTCCCCACCCCCTGAGTAAAGAGCATCTTCCTAATATCTAACCTAAATATCTCCCCTTTTAGTTCAAAACTGAACAACACTGAGTTTTAAGATCAGCACTATCTCAACTCAGTCCACCCCATCAACCTTGAGAGCTTTGTGCAACCAACTGGTGTTGAACACCAAAATGCAGGGGGGGTGAATTCACCCAGGCTCGTGCACGTGGGGTTCTGATCTCCACCCAGGGCCTCTTGCTGCTGCCACGAAGCAGCGAAATGCCAAACATGGCTCATACCAATTCCTCCTCTCACTAATATGTTTTGTCACCTCATCATAATCTTGAAAGAAACCTTTAAGTGCTGGGAGGGATCCTGGTTTCTAATTAGGCTCCGTCAGATTTTGTGGTTTAGTCAAGCTAACCTGGCTCACGCTGTTGCAGCTTCAACCATGTGCACTTGAGATCAGTTTTTCCACTCAGAAAAAGATAAGGTCCGCAGTTTCCTCCCCTCAGATAAGCTCAAGGGGAAAAGAACATGAAGTCATGTCCCTGCCACCCAAAATCCGTGTGGTTCTGTGTCCCATCTCCGCAGCAGCTCCCAAGCCAGGACATCCCCAGCTGTGCTTTCCTGGCATCCAAAGCCAGAAATCGAAGCACAGGATACTCCAAGGGGTAGAGAACAAAAGGATCCACAGATTTCTGAGCCATCACAAGCGGTTTTGACAAGCTCCTGTTCACTGCCACTGGTATTGTTTGTGTTTTCAGAGGTGTCACGGCATTCTCAGAGCTTTGCAAACAACAAGCCAGAACTCACAGACTTTTCCAAGCAAACCACAAAACACAAAATCCCAAAGGCCATCCAAAAAAGCACGGAATTCAAAACTGACTCACCCTCCCTGATTACAAAGCACTTTCTGAAACTTCTTTTCATCAGCCATTTGCTTCCTATATGACAAAAAAATTGATCCAATACCATTTTTTTAATCACTTAAGCCTTGCAACTGTGTAATTCCTGATACAGGGGAATTTCCATTGTGCCATTTTGATCACCTCTAAAGCCATCTGCAGAGTTATCAGGGATGCTCCTCACAGAGCTGTGACAGTGAATCCAGGGAGAAGGCACTGACCTGGTGCAGAGGTGACACACAGAACTCAGGTTCCCTTTGGACACAACTTGAACCTTGGTAATCCTTCCTCGTCCGTGGCATTCCCTTCTCATCCAGCTGCCAAAAGGAGATCTGAAATGAAAATAATTAACATCAATCAGCCATGGTTTGTTTAGTTGGGGGTTTTTTGGTTGTTTTTTTTTTTCCCTGCTAAGCATCCAAAACCATATCTTAGATAAACAAACAAAACAAAACATTTGGCCTGAACCAAATCCTGGCTCCAAACAGATCTGGATAACGTACTCGTGGTTGGGATCTGTCATATGGGATCAGATGTGTTCATTACCGTGATGTTTGCACCTCAAGCCCAGCATGTTCCCACGGACATGCCCTGAGGCTCGGACACAGCTCGCTTACCTTCAGGGACCTGCCTGAGGATGCTGAAGGTGAGGGACATCCCCAAGGCACTCACACAACCACACAGAGGCGCCTCTGGAGGCTCCATCTCTCACCATTAGCTCCAGTGCCTCGGGGCAAGTCAGACCAAATGCTCGGAGCCAGCCAGAGCCTCAGATCCAGCTTTTCCCCCGTGCTGCTCCTTGGCTCACACCCAAACACGCAGCGCCTCGGGATGGCTCAGCCCAGCCCAGCCTTCCCAAACAGCACCAGCTGCAAGCAGACAGGAGCCCTCCATTCCCATCTGCACATCCTCCCTTCCCACTGCCTTCCCACCGCTGCTCCAGCTCTCAGGGAGCACTAGGGATTGGCTGTGCCATGTGGGACTGGAGGGTAAGACCCCTCTCGGATACCTAAAAGGGTGAGAGGCTGCAGAGCTCTGCCTTGTCTTTGCAGCTTTCACCGAGATCCAATTTTGCCGAAAAGGGATTGATTAATTAACATTGGACAACCCCACGGCGATGCCCTGGCAGCTCTGGAGCGGAGGAGCCGTCACTATGGAGACTCAACACTCCAGGGCTGGGTCCCAAACCTTCTCCTGGCAGGAGGATGCCCACACCCGGCCAGGGCCAGGCATCCCTGAGCTGGTTGTAACTCTGGTGGAGCCACTCCAGGGTTACTCCAGTGCCACGGGGAGAAGAGCTCCACACCGGCGTGCAGATGGTTCCCCCCATCCTTTGGAGAGGCTGAATGACTTTTCAAACCTTTGATTCCTGATGTATTCACTTCAGGAGACACAAAAGTACAAAATCTCAGCATGGAGTGACTCCCTCACTTTCCTTTTTTTCCTATTTTCCTTCCCACCCCCCCATCCCTCATCTTTTCTTTTCTTTTCTTTTCTCCTCTCCCTGGACAGTTTTACAATTTTGGCGTGTGGCCAGGCTGTCTGTCCTGCTTAGCCTGGGCTGCCTGTGAGGCACCTGCAGCCCCTTAGAGCAAGAGGAGGAGGAGAAAGATCCCTCATCATAGGTAAAGCAGTGACCACTTCTTCCTTTGTTTTAACACCCAAAAAGGATAGTCAGGAAGGGAAGTAAAAAACAACACAGCTTTGCCACCTCACCTGCCACTGACTCACCTGCCAACTGCACTCACTGGGTTGGATTTTCATGTCTTAAGTGGCTCCAATAATCTGTTGTCACTTCACACCAGGGAGGGTTCCAGGTTATTCAATACGATGTGCACTTGCTGCATTTGAATGGTGCCCAGTGCACCTCATTTTATTTATGCCTTTGTGAGGAACTAACTAGGCAGGAGAAAGGAACTTGCCTCTGGGCAGGTTATAACCAGACTGGCTCCTGGCATATCCCTCCAAAATCCCAGCTGGCACTGGCTGCAGCCACTGCCAGACCCAGCAGAGCCTCCAGAGTGGCAAAGGGCCCCAAGAGGGGACAGACACAAGTCCCATGGGCCCGAGAGGGCGACCAGGGCATAGCAGAGATGCAGAAGTGGTACCCAAGGTATCACTGGAGCTCTTGGCTCTGGCACAGCACAAAACTTTTTATAAGAAACACAGAAATTGCCACGATCTGAGTCCACGGTGACACTGGGGGGGACAGTGAGAGGCAATAGTTGGTCCCAGCCTGGAGAAGTCCAGCTTAGCTCAAAGCCCAGCTCATTGTACCTCTGCAGGAGTCTCTGTCTGGAGAGAAGCCCCACTTCTGATCACAAAATTCCCCTTTCAAAAGATGTGTTTGCACACAAGGATGGCCACTCCTCAAAGAGGGGCTTGGTGCCAGCTAAGAAGTCACAGTAAAGAGACCAAAACATCCCTCAGATCGCTCCTGTTCAGCAGGGCCACAACCAAAACACACCTGGGCTGAAAGAAAGGCCCCAGTGAGACCTCAAAACACACCTGGGCTAAGGAGAGGCCCCAGTGAGACCTTCTGGAGCAGGGACACCTCTCTGAAAATCCACGTGTGTCACAGGGGATGCCGGGGACAGGAGCTGAGAGGACAGCCAGAGCTTTAAATACTCCACATCCTGAACTATGACAACAAAGTAGGAGCTTCAAGGCAGCTCCAAGGGTTCTGCTGCTGGCAGCATCTCCAAGGACTGGATGGTATTTCAATCCCAACAGCCCATCCAGAGAAAATGCCACTGCTGGGATGGCAAGAAACCCAAAACTTGCTGTGTTTTAATCCAACTTCCTTGTGTAGCTGCAAGGCACTGCAGACATTTACACCCCAGCAGCTGATTTTTATTTTTTAGTTCTGCATCCAATGGAGTTCAACCATTAAAAAAAAAAAAAAAGGGAAAAGAAAAACTTATGACCACAAGGGACTCTGTCAAATATTCCCGCTGCTGTCCTGGAGCAGGGAAAAGCAAGTCTGCTGTTGCACACAGGTCTGACTATTTGCATTTTTAATAATTCAAGAGTTTAATTAGTATCATGCCCTTAATCAGAGGCTGAAAATACAGCTGAAGTCATCAGAGCTTAATTAGTTTAAAAAAAAAAAGATTCTGCAGTGAAAATGTCTCGACTAACGTGGGGCTCTGTCCTCAGCTTGATACTTTGGGCATCGGATGAGCTTTTACCTGTTGCTTCTGATTTTCTGTTCCAGTACACCTCAGAATAACTCAAAATCCCCCAACAATACCAAGACAAATCAGTTCACTTCCATGTTTATCCCTGTGAACTGATCCGCGGCTTTCTTGAGCTAGACTCAGAAAAAAAAAAATATCAGATTGAAGATAATAAATTAAATTAAAACGGGTGTATCCCACAAGCTGCACGTGAAATTCCCCACTACAGGAAATAAAACTGGGTTTAGAACACCAATAGATGTCTCTGGATCTTCAGCCAAGTCAGCAGGAACACATTCCAGAGGGAAATCACTGCATGGACAGAAGAATCCCCATTTAGCAGTGGCAGTGGGAGCTCACACTGGTCCCAGTTGGTCGCTGGGTGGAGAAGCACAGGAGGTTTGGTCCTGCCTCCCTTTTTGGGAGGTCTCAGGGGAATTATCACCACCTTGCGCTGAGCAAATCCAAAGCCTTGGCAAGATTTATCCATTCCCTCCCTGGACAGGTCGATAGTGTTGTACAGGACATCCTGGATGGACTTTTCCAAACAATATGTGGGTTAATGGTGGGACTCATCACCACCCAAGGCTGTGGAGACTAAATACATAAACAGGTTCGAAAATGGGTTAGTGAAATTCATGGAGGACAGGCCAATCCCAGACAATTAAATATGGTGATCCGGATGCAACTTCCAGTTCAGGAAGTCAGGCAGCCTAATGCCCTTCCAGCCCTGATTTACTTGGAAAAAGGAAGCCAGAAAAATCCTCACTGTGCCAAAACTGTCCCTTGGCTCCGAGCACTAGTGAGAATCACACTAAATCCTTTTTTTTTTGGCAGGGGGAGGGAGATACATTTTCTTTCAGTAATGATACTCCAGCCTGCTATTTATTTCCCTCTGCAGCTCCTGAACCTCTGTGCTGCCTCCCAGCTCCCTGTGCCCTCAGGAATATCACAAATAAATTAGCGAAACCTCCTGGAAGGTGATAGCAATCACAGACACCACTGAATTCCATTCAGCGTGGAATTAGGAACCTAATAATTTATGTACATAGGAAAGGTCTGAGTGGCTCAGACTGAAAATCATCCTGTCTTTGGGCCGGGGGAAGATGCTGGAAACTCAAGATGGAAAAATGGAAGTTGGTTTGTCCACAAGGAAGTTTCCTGTAGCCCCAGGACAGTTAAGATTTGATTTATTCCTGACACTCCTGTGCAGAGGGCTGGGTTTACATATACCAATAAATTAAAAATAAACGCACTTTATTCCGTGTCCTACTCCCCTTTGAATCCTGCACAACTCCTGACCCAAGCAGCATCTTAGGGCACGGATTATCTGCTCCCTGCTTACCTGCCGCAGGAATTTCCACCCTCTGCCTGCTCCCGAAGGTGTTCGGGGGCTTTGCTGGCGAGCAGAGGACAAGATGACAAACGAGGCAGCGCACAGCGCCGGAATGTGAGTGAGTCTCAGCTATTTTTAATTAAGGAGCGATGACAGCTGCCTGAATTCCCTGACACTGCACTTCAAGGCTCCCTGACCCAGCCGTTATTGGCCACCCTCCTCAGCCCGATGCCCGTGGGTCCCGACGGGGCTGCTATTATTGTCCCCGCCGTCTGGACAGGGGCAGGGCTCGCACAATCCCCGTCTGCCGGCGGCGTGCAAACCCTGGGAGAAGCGTGGGGATGCTGCCGGGCGGGAGGAGGCAGCAGGTGAGGGGAGGACGGCGAAGGTCACGGCGGTGCGAGCGCCGGCGCTCGGTTCCGGTRAATGTTCCGAAGATTTGGGCAAATTTGGGTGCCATTTTCATTTTTGGTTGGTTGAACCAGTGATGGATTGAGCACGGGAGAGGCAGAGAGACAGAGGGATCATTTCCTGCTCTAAGGCAGGTAAGAGGCAAGGCAGGATTGGTGCCTCRGACTGGCTTTTCTCAGCCCACGGGTCGCAGGGAGGGCTCAACTGAGAAACCTTTCCTTCCAGCAGCAAAGTGACCTGGATTTGGAAGGGTAGGCATTCACCTGGCTCCATTTAAGGACTCTTTAGCAGAAATGAGAGTACAGTTAAGGTGTCCAGCTCCCTCTGTCACAAGAGACTGGCATGAAAGTGGCTGCTGGAACACCAGACAGCCTTGGAAAGGTGTCAAGAGGAAAACACCAACCACAAAGAGATAATGTGAAACTCCCTTTTGTTCCCGGGGCTCGCACAGCACCGAATYGAGCAGCTGATCCCTTTACCTTGAGCTCACTTGTTGGTTTTAACAGGAGAGGTAAAGAAAAGAGTCCCTTCTACCCTTTCCAGAGGACCACGGGGAAGAGGGACAAACCGGCACGCGCRGCAAAGTCACCCAGCTCACGTACGGCCTTGGCGTGAGCGAGACAAATACATTAAGGGACATCATCAGGAACTTTCCAGCCTGGCTGCAGCCCGGGAGGGGGGGAGAGCTGCTCTCTGCTGTTGCTAAGACAGCCCCCCCAGCCCTGCTCTCTCCGAGCCCAATCCACGGCTTCCTCCTCCCATTGGCTCCGCAGCCGCATCGAACGATCGTGACAGGTTTTCCTCCTCCTCCTCCTCCTCCTCCTCACCCTGCTGCCTCCTGCCTATGGCCTATTACCAGGGGAGAGGCAGCCAGACACGGAATCGATAGTTTGTGAGAGGGAGCAGGGCTGTGCGGGGCTGCATTTGCATTCCGTCCCCGTCCGCCCACGTCTCCGCGTTCCCAGCGGTGGGAACGAGCCGCACGGCCGTGTGCCCGYGGAGGTGGGGATGGATGGCAGGCTGGGACCAGCAGTGCTGCAGCCAGCACGGCTCAAGGACCATCAGCACCCTCCCTGAGCACCGACTGGAGCAAATTCATTCCCAGTATCCTGCCTGGACTGGTGTCCCCTAATGAAAAAAAGGAAAAGCGCCACAGCGCATAAAGCACCGCCAGTGATGCCCTCTCCAGCAAGGTTTTAAGGAAGTTCCTTGGTCTGAAGGCAGCTGGAAGCCTTCTAGGGCAGGCAGAGAGTGTGGGAACACACCACAAAGCCAGAGGAAGCCTCCCTGGCTTGAATCAGGATGGCTGATGAYGGTCAGTGCTGCTTGGGCACGGCCAGGCTTCCAAAATTCGGGAACAGTGGTTCCTTCATCTGGTGACATCCTGGTAGTGGGCAGTGAAACACAGCAGCAGGGGGACAACTCATCAGTCCTATCCCAGAGCACGTCAGGATTTGGGATGAGACACAGGGAAGGGACACAAGAGTTGGAACAAGTTTCCAGCTCCCRGCAAAACAGGCTGGAATTGACAGCAGGCCTCAATGAAACACCAACCCCAAACACCCAAATATTGCCACTGGCTTTGGAACAAACTGGGAAAAAGAACTTACTCAGCGATGATGGAGACCTCAGGCACCAAGAGAGGGGTGAGTAACTCCACACTGGCCCCAGGGCTTCAGCATTTGCAGTCTGAGTTGCCCAAGAAAGCAGATGATGAGCCCTCCCCAGGCACACCGGGACACCAGTGGAACACCAACCCTTTGGCTGTTTTCCTTCCCCACACAGGTGAGTCAGCATCCGGACTCGGGAAGCAAAACTGGAGTTTCCTTTTCTGCCCAGGASAGCGAGTGACTGGCAGCAGCAAGGGGTCACTCCAGTTTCTTGCCTTTTCCTACCAGCCAGGCTGCACGAGGTCAATGAACCCAGCAGAGCCGTCCACGGGATGGACACTGCCCCCTAAACACCACCCTGGACRTTCCCCTTGCTCTCTGTCCTTCACGTCACACAGAGGGTTCGGTTAGGCAGGGTTCTAATCCCAAATCGTTGTAAAATAATAGAAGTTATTAATCAAGACCAGAAAATTTCCAATGGAAATTTCCACTGCTAAATCTATTTATTTGTTTCAGGGGTGGGGGTGGCTGGACACAAAACACCAGGCCAGTTAAAAAAAAAGTGTCTGACCTGAATAAGTCCATTTTTTATGAAATCCATGCGGATGGTTTCTTTAATATAAGATGGAGCTTGGAGTTAAAAGGAGGAGAGAGAAGAGAAGAGAAGAGAGAAGAGAAGAGAAGAGAAGAGAAGAGAAGAGAAGAGAAGAGAAGAGAAGAGAAGAGAAGAGAAGAGAAGAGAAGGCATAAAAATCAGGTTCAAATCCCTGCTTGGCCTCACTCAGTAAAGAACTTTGAATTAGGTCCACAGTTCCTTAAACAGCTTCAAATATTTTGGGATCTCTCTCCGGTTCAAATGATCTCAGTTTCATCCTGAGGCAGAAGAGCAAGAATGTTCTGAGCTCCCAGAAACGTCCACGACTTCGGACAAACACATTAAACCCAACTTCAAACCAAATCTGGTCTCTTTTGGATCTCATGCAACAGTYGGGATGTCTGGGTTGTGATTCCTCCCAGTTGTGTGCTCAAACTGGTACAGAGCTCCATGGAAGARAATTAATGAGCTGGCAAAAACCTAAACTCATTTTTCTGTCTCTAAACCATGTGAATCTTTCCCTGTTACCTCTAAGAAAAGCATGAAATGAAGCAAAAAATCAAGATAATAAAAGTGAACTCAAAAACTTCCACCGTGAGTTGAGCCTGTTGTAGCTGCTCAAGAAGACAGACCCTCTGAATGAAGCCTTTTGGATCAATAAAAGCCTTTTAAATAAAATGAAAGCTCTCCCAGAGTAATTCTAGAATGGAAAAGATTCCATCCCTGGCAGCCTGGCCTCAAACATTTCTCCTTCCTGTGAGTTCCTACACCACAACATTTGTCTGGACATATCATATTTGCTGTAGTTGGAAAAAATAATTAAGATTCTTACCAGGAATATGGAAATATCCAACTGAAGTCAGGGCTGGGATGGAGCACCTGCAGTAACAGCAAGAAGATAAATATGAATATAAGGAATAATATGATGGATATTGACAATATCCATCCGATAGGATRGACACCTGACAGGAAACCCCAAACCCAGCAGAGGGAAAATTGTGTCCATAGCTCTGTTTCCCTGATCAGGATGGATCTGCCTCTGGCGCAGCATTCCAGGCTGCCATTCCCCACCTGCCTGGCACAGCTGATGGAGAACCAGGAGCCAAGAAACCCGAGACCCGTTCCTGAGCCAACAGAACCGTTCCCAGATTCCACTTTGCTCTCAAGATTCCYGGTTTAAAAGGTACAATTCCCAGTGTATTCCTTTGCAGACCTGCCTTGCCTCAAAAGCCATTGAAATAGCACCTGTCTTGTCTCTTTTTTTGTTACAGAAATTGTTTTCCGTGTGCATTTCGGAATTTTTTACAGGRAAAACAAAGCCAGGGCTGCAGCCCTCCTTGCTTAGCACGTTGTAGAACTGCCCGTGGAGGGATCCGACCCCTGCCTCTCTGCTCCTGGTGTGCTTCCCAGCTCCATTCCACTGATACAATTCCTCAAGAAGTTCGGGKCGTTAATAAAGCCAAACCACAGGAATACTTCTCACAACTGCTCCGTTTCTCTGGTGCCAAAGCCTCTCCAAACTTCAATTTCGTCTCTCRGTAGTTCTGGGCAAGGTAACTCGGCATTACTGGTCCCCTTTTGCCATTAAACAGAGGCACAGCAGAGTGCTAAGGACTGTCCCAGGCCATAAAATAAGCAGAAAAAGACAACCAAACCCCTGATTCCTGATCCAGAGCCACTTGCTCCGTCCCAGCGGACAACATTCTTTCCTATGGCTACTAAAAATATTGGGATCTCCTGTGAAATCGAGTGGGATGCTAATTTTTGAGGTGAAACGACCAGCCCAGCATGGGAAACTGTAAAAGGGGATACAATATCCCAACTTCCTGAGCTCTGCTCCAATAAACAGCTCCACAAGTTGTTTCCCACAGAGGCACCTGCGTTTTGGGGGCAGATAAGAAATGTTTATACATGGTCCTGTTTTCCTTTTCTCTGGCTGCCCTCACATATATCCATATATGAACAAAATATAAAATACATGTGTATAAATATCCATGTGTATATCAAAGGTATTAAAATTAGAAGGGACTTTGATGTTGGACTCGAAAAAACGTTACTGACACCACGCAGAGCTGCGGGAATGAGCTGCCTGCTCTGAAATCCAAGGATTTGGAGGAGACAACTTTCCCTCCAGGTGATTCCTCCCACCCATCACCTGCTCRGGAAAATGAACTTCCCATGGTTCAGCCCTGACCCCTTATTCCTGGGTTTGTGCCACCCCACAGAACTGCCCCAATACCACCACAACAGCCAGCTAATAATTAGAGTTTTGGTAATTGGAGGCATGTCTAAATTAGCCAGGCTGGATGCCTTGGGTGCCAAACCAGCACTCTCACCAATCCTGAATCTTCAAGCAAAATAAATAAATAAAAAAAAATAAACAAATTCCCAAGTCCCTGCACTCATTTGTTTAGGAAGACAGATTCACAAACACAGTCATTTTTTTTTTTAATTTATTTTTTTTTTCCCTCACAAACAGCTTTTTATATCTCCTGACCCAAAATAAGCCCAGGCCCGGCCGTGGTGCCATGTTAAACAGTAATTACTCTATATAAGGCTGACCAAGGGGGAATATTTGTGGGCCAGAGGCATGGGATTATTTTAGGACTTACACAAACTTTCTCTGGGAGTGGTGAGAGGAGCTGTGGGCGCTGTGGTGCACCCAAGGAACCAGCAGACACAAGAGGGGTTTTTTTCCTGCCTGTTCCAAGCCTCTGTTAAAACTCGCCAGGTGACACAAAGTGACTGTCCCAAATTCCAGCTCAAGGGAAAAGGGGAAAAAAAAAAAAATAAAGGAGTGGAAGTGAGATTTGTTTACTCCCCCGTGAAAGAGGCCTCGCTCTGGGACAGGTTTTGAGATTCTCCCTCAAGGGATTCCTGCTAAACCACACCAAAACATGGGGCAGGAYGGCAGCAAGACCCTTGGAATATTTCACTATGCTGGGAGGAAACAAGAAATAATTTAAAACATCATAAATCAAGCCTCATAGAATCCTGGAACGAGTTGGAATGGACCTTAAAGCTCATCCCATTCCAGCTAGGAACATATTCCACTATCCCAGGCTGCTCAGAGCTTCATCCAACTCAAGGATGCACCTGCACTCCTGATCTTTTGGCAATATTTAGGCCAAYAGGATCAGGAGTGATCTTTTTGCAATATTCTGGCAATATTTAGGCTCCCTGAACCCCTCCTGCCGAGCCTAAAGGAGCAGGAGCCCCCAAATCCCAACTCCCTCATCCTCTCAGACGTTCAAGAACACAAGTCCTGCCACCTGGGGCATGTCCCGCCCTGTGGGAGGGTGGGGATCCCTGTGGGGAATCCTGGGAGAGCYTCAGTGTTTCAGAGCGGCAAAAAACCTGCGGGAATTAGCGGAATGCCACTCTGGAGCAAGTGGCAGCTTTCCAGCTTCCAAAATATCCCTCCTCCTCCCGCCACGGTGAGACGGGGCGGGAAAGGAAAGTGGTTGAGCGAGTGGGAACACAGCAAATTCAAAATAGAAGCAGAGGGGATTAAAGCAAATACCCAGACTGTCCCAACCCGTGTTTACCGCCCAAATGCTGTGGCAATTCCCGCTGTTTTCCAGGGGTTCTTCCTGTGTTGTACCTTCGGGATTAAATTTGGCCTGTGCAACYCATCTGACTGCAGGTGCCTGGGAATGTGCTGAAGGTTTTGGGGATGCTGCTCCCTGCCAACCCATCCTCCATCCTCAGAGCCCAAGGCACMGCGCTGCACGTGGGGTTTTTGCTGGAGGGGTTGGGAGAAAACGACGGCATCTTCCTGGCACGAAATTCCCATCCTTAATTAAGGACTTCAAAAGTAAATCCGATTTTCTGAGCGGGGCGGTGGGTGGCAAATAAAATAAAGAGAGTTTTTAATGATCTCAGCGAGGCTCAAGTCTATTTTCCACTTAATACGGGGTTTTTGCACCCAGGAATTTCATGGAATCGCAGAATGATTTGGGTTGGAAGGGGCATTAAAGATTATCCAGATCCTCAATTTCAGGTGAAAAATTGGTTGCTATAACCATGTAGCAACRATAGATTTGTGTCACGTATCACAGTACAAACATTGCATGGATAAATCACAGTTCAAAAGTTCCTGAGCTCTGAATTTTCAGTTCAATTCCCGACTGGCAAAGCCCTTCTAATGGGAAGGAACAAAAAGCCCATYGCTGCAGGTGACTGGATGGAGCATCTCACCTCTGAACAGCAAATCCTCAGGCTCYGTGCCTGGATTGGGAATGGCAGCTTTGGCTGGGCAGCTCTCAGAGGGACTTCACCAGCACTGGCAGACCCTGGAAAAGAAGGAAATTCATGGTGGGATTAGGAATGATCTCTGAATTTTACTCAGCTACTGAGTGCTGGAGAGCCCAGCTCTGTCCACATGCTGAAAGTGGCCTCAGTGTGAATATTTTCCTGAGTCTCTTTCTCTTTGGATATCCACGAATCAAGGTAAGCACGACACACAAATTGCAGGATAATTAAAGAGAACCATGAAAACCAAATCTACATACCCTGTGTTCCAYGGGGTGGCTTTAAAACGCTGGGGTYTATTCCTTCTCTCTCGATCTGCCACCAACACTCTGCTACAGGGGAGAAAACAGATTGAAATTAAATTAAATATCGTGTCTGGTTCATTATTAACACCTTCTAAACAGTGCTGAACCTCTCACATGGACACTTTGTGCCACGGCCCCACACTATAGGGACAATAAAGAACTCTCAGCAAGGACAGACCTGGGCTAAATTCTGAATTAAAATCAAAGTCATAAAAACAGCAACCAAAATGCSACTTCTGCAAAAGTTCCCCAAGCCCCAAATGTTCCCTGCAGACTTTAAATGTGAGAGATGTGACAGATGGCTGCTCCTGCAGCACAGGGGAAAGCAGCACCTTTGTACAAATATTGTACTGTGCAAATATTCATCAGTTAATTCCTGCGACAACTGTGGCAGGTAAGATCATTAACACCACCCCTAATTTCCCTGATAAGTAGGCTGAGACAGGAGGGTGGAGAGGACTGTCTAAACTGAGTCGGTGAGTAACAATGAGAACTCCAAGGCATTCTCCCATCTCTCAGTCCATGTAGGGCTTCTTTTTTTTAGCGTTTAATTAAAAAAATGAATCTTTGGGACAGTTTGACCYGGTGCCAGCTGAAGTTTGAAGGCAYMAAAAAAGCAAACAAACAATGGATTTCGGCTCACACCATAAGTAATGAAGCATTTATGTTACACTAAAATGKGGCTTAGCTTAAGTATCCATTTTTAACTATCAGCTGAAGTGAAAACATTAATTCATGCAAATCAATGTTCCCTAAACAATAATTTTCCTCTAGAACATTTCTCCTTTTTTAACATAAACTCTTATCTAACATAACCCATTTAAAGGATTATATCTGCAGAGTTCAGCAATTAGCTCTGTAAATTGTTTTCCTTGAGTGTAGGGAAGGTTCCATTACACAGTGAAATATAAAGTGTATGCTATAGTCCATGAAAACCTCTCTTGGAATGATGATTATCCTTCAAAAAGCCTGGGATAAGGGCCAGATTACCAGCACAAACTCCAGCCAGCTATTAGAGTTCTCCTTGTACATCCAAAGTCCCGTTATTTCATGCAAGTATCCACTTTCAGCCCATCTTCAGGGGTTTTGAAATGTAATTGTTTGTATGAAGTGCCCACAGCCCGTGTTTTCCCTAAAACACGGCCATAAAAATCCAATCTGAGGGATAAACCAGCAAATGGGAAAGGAGTGCAAGGAACAGCACRGAAAGAGGGAAGGGATGTGCATCAAACAGCCAAAGGAAGGCTGAAAGCGGCACTTAGGGCACTTCAGACACTGCTGGAAGTGAGGATGAGGATGGAGAGGCTGCACCCCRCCTGTCTGCCAATCCAGGAAAAACTCAGGAGAGTCACAGAGCTTTGTAGAAAAACAGTATTTTGTGCAGAAGGTGTAAAAGATGGCTGGAAGTCACCTAAAGTTGAATCGTGGTTAACCTAAACATGGAATCTGCTGGTGTCCACACGAGCTCTGAACATCCTTAAGCCTGGAGGTGCCACAGCCTCACTGAGCTGCACCTCTCTCCCAGGTTTGGGGTTCCTCCTCCCCTTAATTCGAACCAGAATTTCCCTTGGAGCGAGGGAAGGGGTTTTTTCCAGAGGTTTAAAGGCAGCTTCATTCAATCAGGTCACCCACAGGTGACACCCAGCACGACACCCTCCCTGCTCTGCTGCYGAGCCACCTGCTCCTGACACCCACTGCTCCTCCCTGGCACAAAACTCAGCCCCCTCTCCTTGTTTTCCATGGACATCTTTGTCAAAGAGTTGTATCCACCCATCCATCCATCCATCACCACTCGAGTGAACCATTCCACCACTCCAGCAAACCTTGATTAARGCCCTCAATACCAAAATACCAACGAGATCCAGGTCCTGGCACACACATGAGGTGGTGCCAGGCCCACAGAGAGGGCAAACTGCCCGGAAGAAAACACAGGAACCCCAAATCCTCGTCCCCTCTGTTACCTGTGAGACCAAACRGCCCTTGGTGATGCCCCAGAGGATGAAGAGAGAAGGAAAGCTCCCCGTGGAGAGCAGTCCCAGGRGGTCTCAGCTCAGCTGATCGCATTTGGTGACCCCCCCAGTGCTTTCAGCATTTCCACCAGTGACCTACATAATGGAAACCAGCTCGGAGCAGCTAAGAAACACAACCCTGATTTATTCCAAATCCATTCTATTTAACGCTGTCACTTACTCTTTTCCATGCCAACATGCGCGCTCAGGAGACAGACACATTTCCATACTCTCAGCTGGGAATCGTGTTCCTGCAAGGCTCGGGGATGATGCACATACTGTCTCTATTTGTGTCCCCCCTCTCAGATGGCAGGGTGCCCACCAAACAAGCTGATTAGCACTTGCCCTGGGCTATCAAGGCAAGGCAATGGCATGTTTAGATCAGCAAACTGCATAACAATATAAATGTCATCTATTCTACACGAAGCTTTGGCAGTATTTGCGTCTTGTTCCTCTTCGCGGGGATGTGCCAAAAAGAAACACGAAGACTTGCAGGAGAGAGGCAGGCATGGGGTTTGCCACCCCTTCCTGGCTGCCAAAGCACGTTGTACAGCACTGGGTGCCTCGTTATAATCCCCCAGGAGCGCCCTAAGGTGTCAGATTGTGCGTGAACACCCCTGGTGCAGATATAAATACCTATATATATATATATATATATATATAGCTCCTTTTTGTTCAGCCAGGCTCACAAGCAGAAACGAGGCACAACCAGCGTGTCTGGCACAGTTGAAGGCATGATCTGTCCCCTTGCCCAGAAAGGATGGCATCCAGCCCGAAGAGAATAGCCCTGGGTGGGCACTGGCTGCTCGTGCAACATCTCTGCTGCCAGGGCAAGGCTGCAGCAGTCCCCAGTGGGTAACGGGATCAGGACACCGGGTTTAGGACGCTGGGGCTGGAGTGCTCCCATGGCCTGGCACTCGTGAGCCTCTGATTCCAACTGGAGAGCTGTGTGACATGGAATGAGGGGCTCAGGGCAGCTCCTGGTGAGCCAGTGTCAGCAGCAGTCTCASAGGGAGCATCCAGCCCAGGGGAATTAGGGAAGGAGCCAAGGGGTGAAGGGAACAAAGGCTGAGCTGTGGCCCAGTGTCAGCCAGAGGACTTCCCAGGACAGGGCTGGGACAACCAGAAGGCCTCAGAATCATTGCCTGGACAGGTCCTGCTTAAATCTTCAGCAGAACCACAGAATCACAGCATGGCCTGGGTTGGAAGGGACCTTAAGGATGATCTTGTTCCACTCCCCTGCCCTGGCCAGGGACACCTTCCCCTAGACCAGGGTGCTCAGAGCTCCACCCAGCCTGGCCTTGGACACTTCCAGGGATGGGGTTGAGATATAGTGCAGGAAAAATTCTCACAGAGAGAGACAAAGGTAGGAAAGAGAACTCTGCAGGTAAAGAGAGAAACATCACAGCATGGTGTGCTCAGGGGAGCAACAAACCCAGACCACCACGAACAGAAACTGCACTGGAAGTTCACAGCAGGACACYGTGACAAATTCCAGGAGCATTTACTGCATTTCACAGTCTCTATCTCTCCAGTTTCTGTGTTTTTCACACACCAGGAGCCAAGGGCATGTTACAGGTAAACCCCCCAAATTTCTGTGCCAATTAACCCCAGAGCAGAAGGCAAAACTCTCAGCACTCAGCAATCTTCCAACACTTTCCTCYGAGAGCAAACCCAAGAGTTTTCTGCACGGTTTGTATAAATTCACAACCACTGACTACTTATCGATGACTATTATTTGCCTGATTGAAGTTTGATTTTTACAGCAAACACACAAACCCTTTGAACGAACTGCTCCAACCAGAGTTTCTGAGCGAGGTTCCTTCCCCCAGCAGCTCCTCCCTGCTCTGTGTAACCTCATTGAATCCCTGTGTTATCAAACAAGTCTGGGGTCAATGCTGGAACCACACACAGGAAAACTACACAGGGCCTCTCCTAAGGAGATTATGCAAAGTGTCACTCGGAATCACATTCCTATTTGAAAATGGAAGTTTTCTTATTCTTAGTTATGCTAATGAAAAATCAGAAAAGATACTTTGTATTTCTAACATTAAAGGGGAGCCCTTAAGTTTTCCTTAGTCATGCCCTTCTGCTACTGCATATTCCTCATAAATTCATATTTGCAATACCTTCTGTTAACAATTTCTTTAATTTCTGAAAATAGAAGTGGGTCTGAAATGCTTTTGTTTGCTTAGCAGTATCCAGATGCATTAAACKTCTCTTACATAAGAGGATTTGTACTTTACATTAAAGTTTTCGGGGAAGAGATATTTAAAAGATTATGAAATATGCTTGCAGAAAGAAAAAAAAAAAAAAAAGAAGWCTGTTGGAACATATCCATCAATATTTCAGTATAAATTGTTGAAGCACCAGAATTACACGGTGCAATTATCTTTCAGAATGTATAGCTCCTAGCGCTGATCTTTATGTTCAACAGAAAAAATGGTTTAATACATCACAAATGAATGTTCATTAAGTTGTTGGGGAAAATTCTGTCATAATTGAATAATGAAACTACTGCACCTTGAGCATCTGTTTCAGAACCCTCTGCTGCTCTGACTGTACCGAGCACAGTGGGTCTTCTGTGGGATATTTCTGCCAACACCCATCTTTGTACAAAGTCAGATTCTTTCTGGCTCTTGACCACAGATCTGATTGGGACTCTCGCAGCGAGCAGCGCCACACTGTACATGGAATATTTAACAAAGTGATTTCGATCCCTGTGGGTCCCTTCCAGCTCAGGATATTCCATGACACCTCAGATGAGCTGGACAAGTGGAGTCTGGCTCCAAGAAAGCCTTCTATAAAAGGACTTGGATTTCTCTCCAGGGTGTTGGTGTTTTTGAGAAAAGAACAATTAGAGCCAATTCTGTTAATATGCCGCAGAAGCTTTTATTTTTAYGTTATTATTATTATTTCTCCCTTATATTCCGCCTTTGCAGAAACAGCCCCCATCCACTGATCCACCCATTTCCCAAAGTGCTTGGTGGACCAGCCTGGGCTGTGATCACACCCCGTGGGCCCGTTCCTGCCGTGTATATTTAAGCTGATAAACAGGGCAGGTTTTGCAATGGTAATGGGGGACACAAGGAGGGCCCCAAACAAAGACCCCCATTGACACCGCCRTGTTTGGGATCAGGCCCACTGCGAGCCGAGGGGGGCACGAGGAGCGGGATGGCTGCTCCCTTCCAGTAAATATGCAAAGTTCCCCCCTGGCACACAAAGGGAGCAGTTTTACGCTGCTGTAGATCACGGGCCATGGATAATCAGCCCACTATTCACTTCCCCGGCGCTGCGGAAGCGCAATCAGGAAAGCATTATGAGCAAAAACCTGCCCTGCAGGGATAGACTTGCTTTAATAATGTTTATGACTTGTCCATATTGTATTTATGTCTGGAAGTTGATTCCTCGGGTTTTCCCACCCTTCCCCCGCGCCCAGCCCCCCAAAGACAATTTGCAAGCTGGATGCTCCGCYGGGAGAAATGGGGGAAGCACTGGTGGACGCTCTCCTCCCTCCGGGCTCAAGATCCCAGCCAGAAATAACACTCGATTTTCTTTTTTTTTTTCCCTAACCTCACCTTTTCCTGGAGCGACCGRTTCCAAACCGAGCCCGTGCCTCACAAATTTAACAGGTTTGGCCTCAAAGTGCAGCGCTTTGGTCAGCTGCTGCCCTCCTATCTGGAAAAGCAGTCCAGATTGATGCCACAACCAGCAACGACGGGAGAAAATGACTGAAGATTTCCCCCGGTATCTGCCAGGCTCACGATTTTCACCGAGCCTTACAAATGTGTCATCGATAGGAGTTCTTCTAAAGCCATCAATCTCAGCCACCCAAATGCATCCCAGGAAACAAATCCCGGAGAGGAGCCAATCTGCAGWGCAATTGCAGGGAGACGAGGCTGGGAGAAAACCCAGGCAGAGATTTGCTTCATCTCCTCTCTCCCAGACAGGTTCTGCAGCAGGAATCTGCTGGGTTTGCTCTCCCCGGGTTATCCCACTCGGATTTCACCGCTCCCTCCTGCAAAACCTGCCCCAAACTYCCCAATCTTCCAAGGCTTTCAGGAGTCACCGAAGGCCAGAGCTGGATTTGGCTCATCTGGCAGGTGAATGTGGCGGCAGTCAAAGGCATGCACCGAAACGGAACCTCCAGGGAGGAAGAGAAATAAGAATTCCTAAGTTAACAGGAATTTCTCGGGTGTTTTGCTGCATTTCACTGTTGTCCAAGTGCTCTGACTCACACTGCTGCAAGGCAGGAAAATCCCCAGGCACCTCTGACTTTGTGGGTGCCTGTTTGCTTGGATCCAGGGCTGGCTGCATCCAGGGATGGCTCAAATCCTCAAAACCCTTCAGGCATAGCCCCTGGCCTGGCAAACCACCCACCCCTGAGAACAGAGMGCAGCCCATTTGGGCACAAACACCCCAAAACGAGGCAAGGCCACTTAGATCATCTTGGGACCCAACCAAAATGTGTGTTTGGGCTCCCCAAACTCCAGGCTGCTCCGTGGATCATCCCAAACCCTGGAGCAGGGGTCGGTTGTACATAAACAGCAGAGAGCAGGCAAAGCTCAGCCTGAGGGAGCTCTGAGAGCACAGAGGTCACCACCAAAAGGAGAAACAGGGCTTTTATCCACGGCCTTGGGGCACTCCCTGACTCCTGCAGGGAGCTGGAGCAGAGGAGCCACTTCCAAAGGCTCTGCTGACCTCTYCTTGGCAGCCTGTGCGTGGAGGCAAGGGCAGGTGGAGGTGAGCATCTGCGGCCCCYGTGCCTCGCAGCTGCCCTGCACTCCCAGCTTTGTTCTGTTTTACAGCACTAAGGTTCTTCTAAAAGGCAAAATAAACAAGCCAGCCGTGGTTTCACTCTCCCCTGCACCCGTATTTGCCTACGAGAAAAGCCCCCGAAAGCCACAAGGTTTCCTTTTTATTTACCTCTTTTTATCTCTGCTTATTTTCTCTGGYGAAAAGTAACCCAACCTTGGCTCGGCACAAACCCAGCCCAGAAACAAAAACCCTCTTGAATTCCTCTTCATTATAAATGGATTGTCAATGTGTTAAATAAATCAGTGAAAATGGAAATCCAAAAATAAATAGCCATCCTGCTGTTGCTATGACAACTCAAATTTTTTACCTGGACAGAGATTTTATGTTTCACAGTTCGGAATCGCTGAAAAGGAGGGTCACATTTTAATATTTTTTTTTTTAATCCTGGCACATTTCACCACCTACCCCCAACACACACACACACACACAAAAAAAAAAAAGGGATTATTTTTGGTTACTTTTTAGCAAATGAGGGGAAGATCAAAGAGAGGAGCTATTTTTCATTGCAGACAGGAGAAAGGAGACACATTGAACAACAACAGAGCTTCTAACAGCGACTCAGCCCAGAAAAGGACAGAGAGCACAAAATGTTACAGTGGGATTTTCAAGGCTTTCATGTGGCCCTGCTATGCAAAAGGCAGGGAATGTATAGAATAAGATTAACATATCTTAAAAACATATTTTGGCTCACGTATCGAGGCTGTTTTACCATGGTAAAAAGCGACATCACCTCAGAACACCAGCAGAAAGTAAATATTTTGCAACTTGTGCCATTGTTGGTGCCAGTGAAATGTGTGTTTAAATTACCCAGCCTGCAAAATTAACACGCTGCCTAGTCCTTAAAATGGTAGAAATCAACCCAATTCCCCCAAAGTCCGTGAGGGAAGGCTCAAAACACAGAAAATCACACRCTGCAGAGGAATTAACTCCTGGGTTCTACCCCGTGTGTGATGGGAAGGAGAATTCACCAAGAGCCACCCCAGGTGTCACCTGGGACTCCCTGGACCAGCCCAGAAAAGTCACATAAAGGTCTTTTATTCCACTTTATACCTGCTTTAAATAATCTACTTGGTATCTGCTTGTCTGGAGCCTGGTGGGTGGATGATTCACAGATCAGAGAACACCTTCATCTCTTGGCTGGCAGACAGGCAAGAAGCCTTTCCTTCACCCCAAGAGGTAACAAAAAAAAAAAAAAAAAAAAAAAAGTACCCAGCCAAGAAACACTTTAAAAGTTCAGAAATTCAAAAGGCAGCTAAAAAACCCCACTTGAAAATAGCAGCACTTTGGTTTGTTTCCATTGGCCCCGATTTCTTTGTTCAGCGTTTGGAGGAATAAGATGGATTTTCCAAACAACGTAGTCTTGACCAAAATATTTTCTTCAGTTTGGAACGTAGTGACTTGTTCGACAAAAAAAAAMCAAACAAAACCAACAAATAAAAAAACCCCCAAAACATTCAGAGTTGGGAGTAGGGAGGAAGCAGCACAGAAGGAAAATGCTCCCAGTGAAGAATCTCCCCAAATCAGCCTTTTCCACAGAAAAACACCTTTTGTCAGAAAATATCTTGACTTGYATTCACTGGAATTAATCAATCTTGGTCGAAATCCAGCCTAATGGCAACAAAATGCTAAATACACCCCAAATCAGGCAACATCCCTGGYAGTAAAGGGATAAATTCTCATGGAATCATACACAATCTATCAGCTCAGGATAAAGAGCTTTTCCAAACAAATGTAGTTTTGTTACTAGCGTGTGTTCCTCCCAGCCCGGTGTGCACGCAGCCACTCTGATTTTTATGGCTCTGCACACACATATGCACACACACAGGGACGGGGAAAGTGCTCCAAACAAATCTGGGTGTTTGCATCCTGCCTTGCCCGAGAAGCCAAGCAGACTGTTCAAGCAGCAGCCGCTGAAAGCAAGCATTCAATTCTCCTCAGAGGCTCGTTTTCCTCTAAATGGGCCTCTCAGACTCAGTGACAACTCTTAGCTGCCTGAGAAAAAAAAAAAAACTGGAAAAAAAAAAAAAAAAAGAGGTAAAAAAAAAAAAAAAAAAAAAGAACCTATTTTCCAGTGCAAAGTAATCCCTGCTCCATTGCCATGGCACCAGACATCCGTCTCTTTCTTTCATTGACCAGACGAGGTCCTCCTCAGCCTCTAGCTCCTTTTTTTTTTTTAAAAAAAAAAAAAAAAAATAGAATTTTTGTTGTTGTTGTTCGTGCATATGTGTGTGTGTGCGCCTGAATTTGTTTCCTCGGTAGGAAAAGGAGTCATTAAAGTATTAGTTGGGGTCGATTGATCCTTCGGGGAGAGGAGAGGGCTGTGGGGCTTTGTGGTCTGGGAACGGGGGCTCTCCGACGGGACACGAGGTGCAAACAAGGAAAGGAAGGTGCAGCTCGCCCCTCGGAAAGCCACACGGCACCGTTTGCAGGCTGGGAGCTGGATCCTTCCCAAAAAAACTCGGTGGTTTCTTCGAGGTATTGGTGGAAATAAAGGAGGAGTACAATGTAATCTCTTCTGGTTTTAACTTCAGGGCAGTTTACAGGGCACGGCCCTGCCMTGGCTGAGAACCTGGCTGCGCGCTGCAGCAAAATATAAAAGGAGAAGGAAAGCAAAAGAAACCAATAGCTGAGTCAGATTAAAATGAAGAAGACTAATGAAAAACAATAAAAATAAATATATGCACACTCAAAGACATAGCAGTGCTGGAAAGCACACAGAGGTGGCCAAAACCACCTTAACTCTGCCCTCTTTTTTTTGTTTTAATACCCTCCTATCCTCTCCTACTTCCCAAGCTAAGGAAAGACAACCCATTTCCAGCTTTTTTTTTGGGTGAGCACAGTGGTACAAAAGCGCTGGGTGATGACTCAGCATCTGTTGCTTTCTTTCAGTGGATTGTTGTATCGGGTCGGTTTAAGAGCCATCCCTGGCTCTGGGAAGCTGGAATTCTCCCTGTGTGTGTATATGGGGGGGGATGCTGCAGGTGCTCAGGGGTTTTTTTGGGAATGATCCAGCACCTTGGCAGGACGTGGCTCTTGGGTGGCTGCAATATGTGTGCAAGCACACATGCAACTGGACGCACTGAGCGCTCTGATTTCTCTGTCAGGGCAGGAGAACCTCGTGGGTTTCGCAGGAAAAACAAAAGAAAATTCCCCTGGCACGGAGAGGAACATCCTCGGTGCGATTCCCGTGGCTCTTTATCAATGAACAACCCCAAATAAACCACCCCGTCCCTCCACGAGGAGCCCTGGCAGGACAGACGGCTCCAGGCTGCCTGATGCCACGCTCCACCTTTGGATTTCACCAAAAAAAATCCCATTTTCCGCGGCCGGTGCAGGAGGAGGGAGCAGGGAGAAGGAAGAAATGGCTGTGCAGGGCCCTCCCCGGGCCGCGCCGCCGCTCCCCATTGATCCCCCCCGGCTCCCGCAGTCGGATCAATTCCGCATTCAGCGCAGAGCCAGGGAGAATTTATCACTCCTTCCCAGCAGAACGGGAGGTGGATCCGTGCTGGCAGAGCCCAGGGCTGCAGTTCTTGCCTCGCCCCTTCCCACGGCGCATCCCCTGATCCGGGAGCAGCAGGTCCGGCTCTGAGGGTCACACGAACGCCCCTGGGCCTGGTGGCGTTTCCCAGAGGCTCCACTTGGCCCAGATTTTGACCTTTGGATTGCCAGGCACAGCAAGAAGGGAGGGAGAAGGAGAAGCAGAGGGGTGAGGTGGCTCAAAGCACACTCACGACATCAYCTCATCACCCTGAGTCCAAGGCATTTATCAACCCACAGATGATTCCTCCCAGCCAAGGCCAAGAGGACACTTTGGCTGGACACGAGGGACGAAGTTACCTCGCAGTGTTCTGGGCGTTTTGGCACTCAAAAGTCTCAAAACTCCTCTCCCACTGCATTAAGGAAAAYGTGTCTCCCCCAGTTGACACAACTGTGAAACCAACTCCTGTCTGACACCTCCCTGTGCGACAGGAGCACTCCCAGAGAGCCAGAGAAACCTCCTTCCAGCTCTGTTTCAGGGTCAGGGTTTCCTACAGGCCTGGGAAACAGAGGGCACTCTTCTATTCCAGAAGAATCCGGGCTCCAGGAAGATTCCCTGGCTCGTTTTATATGCAACAGTGGGTCCAATATCCAYGTTGAACCTCTTGCACCACGTGCAACCAGGAATTGCAGTAAGTTGAGCCCAGGAGGGACAAAAAAAGGAGGAGATCCTTCATTTCATTATTCTTCCTGGAAAGGATGGCTAACAGTAAGGGAATGCTACTTCCTTAAGCTGGGAAGGGGGGGAATTACGTGATCTCTCTTTGCTTTTACTTCCCTTATTCCATCTAACCCCAGCTTGTGACCCAAGACCTTCCCCAGAACATTTTCCTGCCTCCTCCCAAACCTCTGCGTGGAGGTGATGAACTCCAGAGTGATCACTGCTCCAAAGAGGAATACAGGGATACCACGGAGCAAGGTGGCAGATGTCGGACAATCAGTCGGGAACACATTTGTAGCTCAATAATCTTTATTATCAGACTCAGTTTCTGGGAGATGGAGCTGGGACATGGATATAAATTTGGCTGCTTCCCTACCTCTGCTTTGAAATAAAATCTCTGTTCTTACACCCAGAAAAAAAATACTGCAATACTTCCAGAACAGAGGCTCCAAACCTGATCTCCCATTTCACTTCCCCACCCCACATTCCACCATGGATTTGCTCGCAGCAAACAGGACCATCCACAGCACCCGACGGGACATTTTTTCTTCCCAGTTTTCTACCCCTGCCTCACACAGCCCCTCCTGAGAACGCTCTGGGATCGGCTCCTTCCCATCAGGATTTTTACGCAGAAAAATAGAATTTAAAGCACTGCCAAAGCACACGGGGAGCATTTCACACCTCGACCCCTCACAGGCACAAACCAGTCCCCCCACCAGTTGCAAGACACTCTAAAAATAGAGTCAGGCCAAACAGAGCTGGGATGAGCCCACTCCACATCAGCACCAGCCACTTACACGAGGGCAAATCCAAAACACACCAAAATCACACACACCGTAATTCCAAAAAGCTCTTTCAACCAGCACCACGAAAATGATCAGATCTGCCCAAAATCCCATTGTCTGTGCTCKTCTCCGCTTCCCTCCACAGCCAATTCCACAGACAACCAGAAGAGGGGGATCACATACAGGGCTGACCAAAAGGTGACTTTACCACCAGCAGCAGTTTTCCTTTCGCAGGTTTTTTTATTAATTTAAATTTGCCCTTTCCCCACTCCAATTCCCACTGGGGACGGGGGGGGGGGGGGGGGGGAAATCCGCTCCCTTTCCAAGAATCCCATGTGAACAAAGCTGCAGTCAGCGAGGCAAGGTGGTAACAGAGTAATTTATGGTGGTTTTAGGAGGAAAAGTGTGGGTTTAGGTTAAACCGCACTAAATTAAAAAGAAAAAAAAAATGTAGTTCCTGAGAAAAAGTAATTCTGGAACAAAAAGGAATAATAATGGAAAATAATGGGCCTCTGAGCAGCTCTCATGGACCCAATTCAGGTTCCACAAGAAAAGTTCCAATAAAGTAGCAAAATGCTGACAAACAGCCTGGCTGTGGGGGCTGGTGCAGAAATCACGGCTATTCTTCTGTTTCTTCACTCTGGGGAGAGAAAAGGGAATGCAGCACACGGAAAGAACCGAGCAGAAACTTTCCCAGTCCTGCCTCAAGTTGGGGAGAACCCATTCCTGGACTTCACGCACCCCAAAAGCAGCAAAAGTCTAATGCCAGGGCCAAAATCGTGGAATTCAAGGGAAAACCTTGAACTCTAAAGCCATTAGGAGACAATCAGGGATCTATCAGCTCTTCCTGCCCCAGGCTGCAGCCTCTGAAGGCATCCTTTGGGCWGAGGGTTGGCCCATGAGGCCTCACTCCCTCTCTGCTGCCCATCACCTGCCCCTACACACATTGTCCCCACTCAGACATTCCAGGACACCCTGCAGTACACAGATCCCTGATTTCCTAGCATCCCCAAATGCTCACTCACACCCCCAAGGCCCCCCAGTGCCCTAAAAGCCCCCAAAGCACTGCAATCCCTTGTTTATAGGGATTTATCTTTTGGGATTTGTATGCTGAATTTAGCAGGTTCTGGCACCAGAGAGGGAGCGGATCAGGCACCCAAATCCTGTAGGCTGCCACAYAAATCCTTGTCATTGTCCCTAACTTTTTTCCCCCATCCCTTTTAGCAGGTTGATGCAGTGCATTACCATGCAGCAAATGGGGGGAAAAAAAATCCCCCAAAGCTCAGTTTATTTAGATGCTGTGCGCCAGGTTTACATCAAAACCAAGGAGGGATTGATGTTGATTTAGCCAAGGTGGGACCCAGGTGTTCCCCAAGAAACCCTCACCAAAAAAAAATTCAATCTATTTTCCCTGGCTTACATCCACAGAAGAAAGAAACCAGCTTCAGAAATAATCCAGCCAGACCCCTGGGGAGAGAAGGAGGGRGAGAAAAAAAAAAWAAATAAAAAAACCCCAAAGCAAACCAGGCTCCTTCTGGTGTTCCCAGACCGGGGGGAAGGAGGGGGAAAGTCTGGCTGGGAAGGGCCGGGCCCSGGGAGCCCGGGCGGGATGGGGCACACCCGCTAACCCCGGACAATCGGATGAGCAATCTTTGTCGGGAACAAAAGACATCTGCCGAGTGAACCGGGAATTGCCTGGGAGCAAGGACAAAGCCAGACGGCGTCACATGACGGGCCCGGTCTGCCCCAGCGAGGTGCCAGGGTCAAGGCAAGCCCCGCACCCGATAAGTCAAGAGGGATCGATAATGCTAAAGAACCCCGCGCCTTTGCCCGTGAAGCAAATCGGTGCAAACGCGGTTAAACCGGGCTGCATCTGATGGAAACCCACCCTGTGGCACCTCGGCAGCGGCTCCCGAGGCTCCCACGGCCGCGGGGGAATGTCTTTCCCGGCCCGGCACATCCACGGGGCGGGTTTGGATAGGGATGAGCGCGCGCGCGCCATCCGTCTTTATTTTTAGAGCCCCGAAAAATGGGAGGAGAGCGAGGAGACCCCGGGGTTTTTAGCACACACACACACACACAGAGTGCCCACGCAGAGAGGCTGTTTAATAACAAACCCCACTTCCAAACCACCCCCTCACTATTCCAGCTCCTAAATGCGCGTTTTCCCGTGGGCACTCCCGAGCGACGCGTCCCCACCCAAATCATCCGTCAATAACCGGGGACAATGCAGATGGTGCAGGGAAGGCTGTGCCACGAGGAATTCGAGCCTAAAATTCGGAACGCTCCTCCTTCCAGTCCCTAAAATGCCGTCGTGCCTTGTTTATCCTTTCTCAGGCCTCCTCGCCCCTCCGTGCCTCAGCTTCCCCTCTGTAAGGCAGGAGAGCACATCCTGCTTTTGGGATGCTGTGAGAGGAACACAGCTGCAAAATAGGACAGGCCCTGATATCGCAGCAAATAGGCCAGGCAAGAACCTACATTTCCATGAGAAGAATTGGTTTAACCCAATTATTAATACACCATTTACTCAGAGTTAACTACCACCAAAAAGCATCACGCTCCTTTTCAAGTGATGTTTCAACAGGTCCTTCTCTTTCTCCGGGACAGACTTGGCCTGGAGATGATTTTACATCATCGTTACGCAAAGTGGCTCAGGCATTTCAGCCTCTCATTGCGAATTGGCAGGTGATATCCCAGCTCCCTGCCCCAAAGAACAAATCTCCCCTCCTTACTTTGGATTCAAACTCAGATTATGCCCCTCAGCTCCTCCCTTTGTAGTTTGTCTGACCACCTGTACTTCAGCACACCATGGAAAAAAAAAATAAACAATTATTTTTCCCTCAATGAATCTCACAGAGCTGTTGAAAGAGTACCTGCCCCTTGGAACCATTCTCAGATTCCTGATATTTATTATGTTTCACACTTTAGGATTTTTTAAACTAGATTTTCCGTCCAAGAACCACTTGTTCCAGTTGAGAAAATCCACAAAAAGYGTATTTTAAAGTTCCCTTTTCTACTTTTTAACACCTCATCTTTCATTCCCAAAGACTCCTMTGTGCATCCTTCTGTGCATGTTCAACAGTTGGGTCCACCTTGACAATTCCTGGAACTGTAACTTGGATTTTATCGTTAGATGGCACAGCACTGTAGGGAAAACAACAATTTCAAATACATCCGTGAATCCCAACCAGTTCAGCCCAAGGAATACAGGAAAGGGAAGCAATGCAGAGGGAGCCACTACTCAGCAATCCCCATCTCAGGAATTAACTGGAGAGAAGCAACCTGAGTGAAAGAGGAACAAAAGAGCAGCAGAGCACACATTACCACTTTCCCTGGCATCCCCCTCTCTCAATCATCTAAATGGTTCATTTAAGCTGTTCCTAAGTGCCCCCGTGGAAGAGAAAAAAAAAAAAAAAATGCAAATTTTCATACAAGTCAAAATGACTCATCACTTAAGCAGGAGGATCTTCACCCAAGTCAGCAAATAAGTTAAAAGTCAAATTAGGGATGTAGATAAGCCACGAAGCCACGAGCAAAGATGAGTCTACATCAAAGAGTGGCACKGAAAACACAGCTTAAACACGGTAATGAGTGCCAGGAAGTCATGTCTTGGCCTGGAAGATTCCACACTTCAGCACCAAACCATCGCAAAGCTCTCATTTCTGCAACCTGCAGCAAAATCCCTCCTGTGGGAGSCAGGCTGTGTGGGATGGAGCGCTGCTGTCATGAGGATAAGGAAGGGAGTGTTGGGATTTCCCCCGYTGGATTTCCTGCTTCCCCATCAGCTCCACTCACAGAATCCCAGACTGGTTTGGGTTGGAAKRSACCKTAAATCYCATCCCATTCCAGCCCCTGCCATGGGCAGGGACACCTTCCACTGTCCCAGGTTGCTCCAACCTGGCCTTGGACACTTCCAGGGATGGGAATACCACGGCTGGCCTCGGTCATTCATCCAYATTTCTCTACCCTACAAACAACTAAAATCCAAGGCTTTTGGCTGGAGAAAGGCAGATGAAAGCTTCCCTCCACTCCAGACATAATAAAGCACAAAACACCACGCAGAGGCTTTTAGGGAGCAGGAGAAGAGAAGGAATTAGGAAACCTAACACCAAAGAGGCCCCAACAGCACTCCGAGCTGGGCGAAGCATTTCAGGCCGAGCAGGCCTGAGCAGRGATATTATTGTTATTATTTATTACATAACATCCCATATTGCTGCATTTTCCATTCACCCGCAGCCACTCTGTTCTCCTGCTGCCCCGGATTCCCAGCTTTCCCCTATCCAGGTAAACACAGAGGCCCCATCTCTGAGTACCTGTTAGACCCCGCAGCTTCTCCCTCGCACTTATCCCATTACGCCATCACAGCCGCTGTAGGGTCGGGTGTTTTCCACTTTGTGACACAACTTCGTGGGGCCAATTCCCCCCGTCCCCAGCGCACRGGGAGTGCTGCTAAAGAGCCCTTCAGGGGGCAGGAGTCGGGGCTAAAACGGTGAGGCCGYTGGCACTCGGCGGGATCCGGGATCTGCTCCTTTCCGCGGACACCGCGGTGCCTCCCGTTCGCAGGGGAATTACCCTTGGGTAAAGAGAAAAAGGCAGCACCGACACAAAGTAACAACCACGGCGAATAAAGGTGGTTGAAACGTGCAATTAGAGACGACTTGGAGGCCTGGCAGAGYGGATAACCCCTCTCTCTGCCTTTAAAGCCAAGGGAAATAGCATTTTCTCAGCTCTTCCCACCACCTGCAGCTGAAGGCACCTGAGGCCTGAGCAGCAAAGYGGGAAGTGAGCAGTGCCAGGGGTAGAGAGGCTTCTCCTTCTCCTGGACTCTGTTCAGGGGAATTTTGGTGGCTTTTTGTCCTTAAAATCTCTGTTGACRCTTTTGCTCCTGGAGCAAAGTGGTCCCACGGATGCTCTGCTGTGGTCACTGGGTCCAGCAGCAGCTTGTTGTGTCATTTTGAGCCACTGACCATGAGAGATTTGAGCCCACATCCACTGGGCACCTGAGGCTGGGCTAAATTCCAGTTTACTGCCAGCCCAGGACGCTGTGGATGGAGAGGAGCTGATGAGAAGGAGCTCCAAACCAAACAGGACAACAGGGCAGAAGGACTGAGCAGASACACAGGAGCTGGGACAGACCTTTCAAAACAGGACTGCACTAATCTGTCTCAGGAACAGAGAAATAAATCAATGAGGCTAATTCCTAATTCTGAAGAATATGGGAAAATCCTGAGGCAAAGGGAACCAGAAGAGCAGAAGAAACTGTCAAGGGGAAGGAAGGGTATTTGTGGTACTCAAGGGCTTTTGCTCAAATCAGCCCCATCCCTGAGCTCAGAGGATTATCTGCACTCAGTAAACTCAATAAAATAATAAGAAAGTCCTTCATAATTTCGGTTAAGAGTTAAGTGAATTACCCACCATCTGCCTGGGCCAGAGTAACTCAGGGGACAGGCTGAGGTGTTCCTGAATCTCCTCCTGTGAGCAGCCTCGCAGACTAAACCAGAATGTGACTCAACTCTCTAGGAAAACTCCATAGGAAATGAAAGCTGTTGACCTGGCAGTGCCTTTCCTGGCAGGGCTCGGACAGGCTCGGAGCAGCAGCGATGCAAAGCACGGGATCACTTTACTGAGAAGAATTACCCAGAGTTTGGTGAGTTTTGAAATAATGAAATTACCGCAGGGAACTCACTTTGTCAACTCCACCAAAAATGGGGGCTGAGTTCTGCCGGCAGCTTCTTCTCTAGAGGGGTGAAAACCCCACTGGAAATAAGTCAAGAGAGGATAATCCRCATGTTGGGAAGAGTTTGACCCAAAAATCCATTGGAGCTCCCTGAAAGACTCCAACCAGCATGTTGGCTGTTGAATCAGCTTCCAATCCAGGATCCAGCCCAACATTCCTATCGTGAATTTTGCCCACAAACTATCTAATTCTATTTAAACATCACGGCTCAAATGGTACCTGACACAGATCCTGACGTAAATTTCCTAATCTCTGTTTCTGGTTTGCACTTGTTGCCAGTGTCTGTCAATCTTCTCCCAAAGCCAAAATCAGCTCCCAGGCTTTGGGCTTCACTGAAATCCATACAGAAAGCATCAGGAGCAGATTCACAACTCACAGTAATTCCATGATTTTCCGTAATATCACACATTCCTTYGCAACCACTGTAAGATCCCTGTTCTAGAGCCTGTGGTGAAGCATCACGCAGAATTCAAATGATGTTACAATGAGAGATGAGAATTGGGTTTATTGTTTCTATTTCTCTTGTAATAAACCCAGTGAGCATCATAACCAGTGCCCATTTTTATGATGGATTAGTTCAGKAAGGTGTCTAAAGTCACCTCCTCTTAAAATCAGCCTGGAATGTCACAGAAATACAATTATATTAACAGTTCATGAGCTTTTTATCTACAAGTGTGCAGCCTGGGGTGTTTTAGCTTGTTAGTTTGTCATAGCTGCCTTGTCCAGCTACCCCAGGACTGCTCCCAGGACCTCCAGAGTTAAACCCACAATTCCTTACGGCCTGAGCTGCAGGTTCCAAGTCTAAGAGCCAAGACAGAGCCAGTTCCTCTGGGATTTGGGCACTCCAGTGATGCACAGAATCAYTGAGGTTGGAAAAGACCTCTGGGAACATCCAGTCCAAAGCACAGTGACCAGCAGAGTGTTCCCTTCTCTGAACAGTGGGGACTGGCCTAGAGATCTCTGTTCGATTCCCACTAATTCTGATGCCAAAAGTGTTGGCTGGAACAGGCCAGAAATTATGGCTTGACCTAACGATGGGGACTTCAAATAAATGAGTCTCCATTAGCAGAATGATGTCACCTCTCTGAGCTCACTCCTTTGTGCCTGTCAGGAATCCCAGGATCATTTAGGCTGGAAAAGACCTCCAAGATCATCAAGTGCAATCTGTGACCAATCCCCACCCTGTCCCCAGCCCAGAGCACTGAGTGCCATGTCCAGTCCTTCCTTGGACACCTCCAGGGATGGGCACTCCAAACCTTCCTGGGCGGTTCCAAGGCCTGACCACCCTTTCCTTGTAGAAATTCCTGCTGATGTCCAACCTGACCCTCCCCTGGCACAGCTTGAGGCTGTTCCCTCCCATCCTGTCCCTGTTCTCTGGGAGCAGAGTCTGACCCCCCCGCCTGTCCCCTCCTGTCAGGAAGTTGTGCAGAGCCAGAAGGTCCCCCCTGAGCCTCCTTTTCTCCAGGCTGAGCCCCTTTCCCAGCTCACTCAGCCCCTCCTGGTGCTCCAGACCCTTCCCTGGACACACTCCAGCCCCTCCATGTCCTTCTTGGAGTGAGGGGCCCAGAACTGGACACGGGACTAAGACATGACCTCACAGAGGGACAACGCCCTCCCTGCTCAGCACTGCCCCAGARACAGAGCTCATTAACCCGGCATAATTAACCTCGGCACCAGCCACGCCAGTCCTGCTCTGAGCATCCCAACCCACCCATTCCCAGTTTGCTCCAGCGGGGTTGGGTTCAGGGGCCAGACCCAGCTCGCCAGGCAGAAAATCTGATCCCTGGGGAGGCTGGAGGAGCAACAGGCCAGGARTTCCTGTTTCTGTGCGGCTGCTGGAAAGGGCAGGACACAGGTCAGCAGCACTCGTGGAGCTGCCAGGAAAAGGGGGGCACACACCAGACACATWCCAGCGGGTCCCACAGACACGTGTTCAGCCAGCTGAACTCACAGGGAGCTTCTGTGACTTCAGCTGGACCTTCCACATGAGCACAGACACGTGTGGAGAAGTATTGGTGAGATTATGGCTGAATCAGATAGTAAATATCTATTTATATATATATATATATATATATATATATGTATTGATTAAATAGATAAATTTATCTCTTTATAGACAGAAATAGATATATTGGATGGATATATTTATATAATTGTAATATATAATATTATTCACGATAAATACATGGGTTTTCTAAAATCTGCCAGGCCCCCGTATGATCTGTACATGGAGGGAAAGCTCAGCCTGTGATCCTGGTTCAAATTAAAAGCAGCCCCGCTGCAATTAATCACGGCTTGGCTGATGAAGCACACACTGAAAGGACAACAAGATTCTGGGAARCTCAGCCTGTCATCTTCAGCCACAACAAGCTGAGCTGAAACCTCAGGACAATGAGGGCTTGTCACCCAGCCCCTGGTCTGAGCCACTCTTCTGAACACTCCCCCCAAGCCACATGGCCCAAAAGATCATTTACAAAGGTTTAGATTTCTCTATCACCTCATGGAACGTAAAATTAAATAACACTCATCCAACACCGGCTTTAAACACTTAAACTCCAGCTACTTTYATATGCCACGAATTTATTAACTACTGAATTAAACTATATATTGGATTAATTACTGCCTTCCATCTAACTCCCTCAGTTCTCTGTCTCCTCATTCCATTTTTCCCTTTGCACCCACTTTACCTACAGCAGTTGAGCCACCCCTGGAAAGTTCACAAAGCTATGGGATCATCTGCAACCAYGTGAAATGACACACAAGTATTTGTGCTTCTTCCAACAATTTTGAAAACTTCAGCAAAACTGAACTCTTTCTCCCTTTCTCTGCATGGAGATATTAAAAAAAACCTCTCCCAGGATTTAACTCGCTGAGCTATTCCAGTTTTCAGTAGAAAAAACTCCTGATCAGCTTTTGCTTTAAATTAAGGTCTTAGATTTTATCATGGGCTGATAGTGAATCCACTGCTAAACACTGGCAAATCATTTCTCCTTGCACACAGCTTCTCCAGGTGTAAAATAAAAATTTAAAAAAAAAAAACATTTTAAAAAGTTTATAACTGTATTCTAAGGGCAGCTATTACAATGAAGGAATATTCCATGATCCAGACCTACTCCCTAAAGCTCCTAAAGCCTCAGAGGGCTGATATTTGCACAGTCAAATTCTCCCAGAAAGCCAAATCCGAGCACTTTGCTCCAAGAAGCACWAGCAGAACATCCGAGATTGAGTTGCATGATTTCTACAACGAGTCACAGATCCAAAAAAAAAAAAGACCCTGACAGATGCAGTCTCATTTTGGGATCCCTTCTGCCCCATCACTTGTGCAGGACTGTGCCACTGTGTGTGGAAAAAGAGGAATAATCCCACCAGCCACAGAAGAAGGGGCTGGAGGCACCTTGTGCAGCTCCAGATGTTGGGATTTTGGTAGGAATGGCGAAAATAGATCATGTAAGAGAAAGATTGAGCAAGTTTCTTCCTGGAGGAGCCACAAACCTACAGCTCGTCCTATAGGATCGATAACAGAGATTCTATGAGGCAATTAGTGCCTGGTAGAACATTTCTTCTACCTGATATTATTAGATCTACATTATTATTATGTTATTATTATTATTACTATTATTATTGTTATTATATGTTACCCAATAATTCAAAGAGGGAGCACAAGCAGTAACTAAAAAGAAAGAAATCCTAATAAAAGATAATCTGTGCTAACAGAAAAATGCATATTTATCAAGCAAGCAGACAGCAGCAGCGTGACATTTGCACACCAGGCAGATTTCGGGACCTTTAGATACAGGAACACTGCCCAGAGAGAAAACAAAAATTAATTTAATCAGCTCTGTTACTCCACCCGAGGTTCTGACCCCTTCTTGGCTTGGCCTCACCCTCTGACATCTCCCCAGCCAGTCCCCCCCGGTAAATACCACGAGAGCATCCATCACCCAGGACCTTAACGCCCATCCCAGCAGGGCCTCCCTCAGCAGGAGCAGCTGGAGAGGTCCCCTCTACCCACATCCAACACCAGCAGTTGGGGAATTTCAGCCTGGATCGCTGTCCCACCCCAGGATGAGGCTGCTCCCAATGGATTTGCCCAAAAGTGTGCACAGCAATAAGGAGGTGGCTCCACCTGAAAGTTGGGTGCAAAAAAGTGTAAAACTTGCCTGAAACCCTTCAGAAAAACCAGCTCCTTCCACGGCCTGAGTTAAGGGGTTGGGATGTTCAGCATTTCCCACCCACATCCCCCAAATCAGGTGGGAAAGGACCTCGRGAGGTCTCTGGTCCAACCTCCTGGGGTCAAACCGAGTTACCTGGGGCTTTATCCCATTCCTCACCCACCCTGTGGCTTCCAGCAAGAGAAAATCCTCCACTGGTGTTCGTGGAATCACTGAAGGGTTGGAAAGGACCTTAAAACCCACCTAGTTCCTGGGACACCTCCCACCAGACCAGCTGCACTGGGTCATCACCACCACCATTTGATTTTCTCAGCCCATTCCTGAATTTTAACACCMATTGGATGTTTTTCCTGAGCTTCAGCTTGTACCTGAATCAATTTAAATATTTTTTAATCAACCAAAATAATTAATTTTTTCATACAGAATTCAAAAATGCATTACAAGAGTAACTAAAATCACTTGACATGATGCCTCAACTYGAGCAGTTTATCAGCTTATTCCACAACAGGACAAGAAAGTCAAATAAAGGAGGAAAAAGAGCCCTGGTTACAGTGAAAATACCACACGGTTCATGCGGATATGCCTGGCTCATCTCTCCACAGCCCGGACAAATATGCAGATATTTTAGAAGAATAAATMATTTCATGGGGTCAATATTGAAGCAGGGAGGTTTTAGGAGGGATTTGCATGTTGAAAAGGTGATGACTTGGCAGAAACCCGGAAGGATTTTCCGTGCACAGGCAGGAATATGAACCAGAGATGGATATCAGGGTGGTTATCAACAGCAGAAAGGGGGGAGATGGAACCAGAAACAAAGCCCGAGGTGAATTCTGGAGGAAGRAGAACATGACTTGGAACTGGTTTGTTGCTCTCTCAGCACTTCCACCCAGCACTGGCACATTCCTGGGGGGCTTGGGGCCAGGTCCCACCTGTGCTCGGGGTTACCTCAGCTCATTCCACCCGGAATATCCTCGTGGCCTCTTAATCCCATCCCTGTGCGGTTCTGCCATGTGGGACAGGATGAAGTTGGGGAAAATAATGAAAAGTTGTGAAGGATGGAAAAACCACCAAGAGTGCAGGGTTTCATTTTAACTTTGATAAAGGCCTGATCAGGCCTCTGAACTTTACAGAAACCATGGAATTGTTTAGGTTGGAAAGAACCTTGAAGATCATCCCATCCCACRGGCAGGGACACCTTCCACTCTCCCAGGTTGCTCCAAGCCCCATCCAACCTGGCCTTGGACACTTCCAGGGATGGGACAGCCACAGCTTCTCTGGGCAACCTGTGCCAGGGCCTGCCCACCCTTACAGGGAGGAATTCATTCCCAATATTCCATCTAAAACTCTCTAAATGACTCCAAGTTCTGCAGCAACCAAAAAACCAGAGCAGGCCCTACAGGGTGACCGGTGACACCAGACGTGATTCCCTTCTCAAACCATGRACAAAAAAATGTTGGAAAACCAAAGGAACAGGTGGAAACACCATCTCTGATTTGTCCTTTTTAATCCTGTAACTCACAGCCAGGTTGAGTCCTTCATCATAGTCAAAGTCAGTGCACAGAAAACAAAACAATGCCCACAATTTTCAGAACATGCCCAACATTTCCACACCGACCACCCTGGCTCAGGAAAATGCATTCCTGGAAATAAGAGTGGGAATTCCGTGCACAGCTTGAAGAAAGCAGTTGAGTGGATTTCCAGTGTATAAATAAGATTGAAGTTGTACCACAAATAGTTTTCCCACCCAAATCACCTTGTGGCAAAGGGAAATGATGTTCTGAAACCTGAATTAATACAGATTTGAGCACACGAGGCACTTCTGACACAACACCAAAATAAAGCATTTGACCCGAGTTAGGAAGAAAGCAACAATCCTTAAAAAATTCTTTTCTCTTTCCTGCCAATATTGTCACGTGACAGTTTTCTGCTGGGCTCACACACCGATGGCTTTCAAAGTTCTGSTTTGGTTTAACTCTGTCACATGTCTTGAATTAATAGAAATTAAATCTGCCAGCACTAAACTGTCTCCACCTCAGGGAGGACCAGCCCAAGGACAGCTCCCCGACATTCCCACACAAGAACTTCCACCTGCCTCCCTCCCTGTGCCTGCAGCATCCAGCTGATGCTGTGACAGTGTCCATCAGATCCAGGGCTGTCCCTGCACACTCTCAGTATTCAGAATCTTTTCAACAGGCAGAGTTACCCACAAATTTGCACTGATTTACCGAAAACCAACATAATCTCACCCATTAGGACAATAATTGCCTGGCTGGTCTTTCACTCCACACTTCTCCCACAGCTTCCCATCCTAAACGAGGTTCTCCAAGCAGGCTTTTCCCAGTGGAAGATCATGTGTCCTTTCATGTCTTATTTCAGGCTCTTCCACTTTTAACCAGTCCCTTTTCTACCTGTCAGGCTGAAGTCTCTTTGCTCCTATCAAGCACTAAATTCTACAATCAAGAAGAAGGAAACCAGTGACCATCCCCTGGGAAGAGGCTGCCCATGACCTGGACACAAAATTCCTTGCAATGGCTTGGTTCTGGGGGGTTGTAAACCCCAAAAAGGCTGTAAAGGCAGAGGGTTGCCTCATCAGTGATTTAAAGTGGTAATAGGATGCAGATTTGGGATTAGCAAGAGGTTCATAATCCAAGGGTTCAGCTTTTCCTGACATGGCTCACTGGGGTAGCTCCATAAACCCTCCACAAGTGTGCAGTCACACATTGGTCAGTGGCAGGGCACAAGAATCCTCATTAAGGAACCAAAATCTCATCACATTTTAGTGAAATAAAACTTTACTGGCACCATTTCCATGTGGGAGAAGCAAATACTTGCAAGGACTCACCAGTGAAGCTCCAAGCAGGGGAAATGGTGCTTGCCTGAACCTCCAGGGGTGATGGAGAGGTGAAATCCTCTTCTTGTCCCTTGGGCAGGCCTTTCCTGGAGACTCCTGGCCCTGACTCCCACCTCCAGAAGAATCCAGGTGATCCTTTCTCTTGTTCATGAGCAATTCCCACTGAAGTCAGCAAGTTACTCCTATGGGAGGGAATAAAAAAAGAGAGACGCATTTATTCCTATGCAGAGCAGGAGTGTAAGGCTTGCTCACTGAAATCCCACAAGGAAAAGTTAAATCGGTGCCTGGGACTTGAGCTGACACCACACAGAGCACTTCAGCCTCACGTTAGAGAATGGATCTGGGGGGAAAAAAAGCCTTTTTATTTTCTCATGTTAAAAGCAACAGGAACACAAGTTGTTTTAATTAATAAGGAGGTAAAATTCTTATAAAAAATTAAACACGGAGTGAAGTTTCCCCCTCCTCCACCTGAAACAGTTCAGGCTGTTACACCTCTCCCCCTGAACCGCCCTTTTTGCAGCAAAATTCATCTGTGGGACCAAATGTTTCTACCTTTGCTCTGAATAAACTTCTTCCCCCCCTGCCCCCASGTAAACCTGACATCTCAGCCACCACCACCACCACCACATTCCCCCTGCCACTCTGGAATGTCCAGACACACCAAATTCCACCCCAGCTCTACCAGTTCCCTACCCAGACCTACCTAAAGAAAACACCTCAAGTTATTCAAATATTTATTCCCGGGTTCTGGAAGGTCAGACTGACAGCACTGCTACGGGAGGAGGGAGGGGTGGGCCTCGGGGTTGACACCCCTGGGATGAAGTCACTCAGTGGGCATCTCTCCCCAGGAGTGGAAAACGAGAGCTGTGCATGCAGAAAGCTCTGCCAGATAAGCCCACAGTCTCAAAAAGCAAAGAAATGAGCCAGGCCTGATTCTGATTCATCAGTATTCAGCAGCGGATTCAGCGGGACAGCTCGGAATTTACACTGGAATAAGGGAAAAATCAGGATTAGGCACCATCTGTCTCAGAGAGTCAAGCGACCAGAATTGCTCTACACGTTCGAATCCTCTTCCCCATTTCTTTAATCTCTCGCACATTCCAGGTTTTCCATTCAGCTCCGGTGACAAAAGATTTTACAAAATGACAGTCCAGATTGAGAGAACAGAAATTACAACCTCTGACAAAAGAGATGCCAAACTTTTTTATCAGCGATAAGTGCTCCTTCCACGCAGAGCCTGGGCTGCAATGGTAAATATAAGGCAGATGTCGAATGGAAATTAAACATTGTGCTCCCAGGGTGGCCTCGGCCGCATTCAGAGTTTGATTTAAAACAAGGCCGGAGTTCTTTCATCATTTCTTCAAAAAAAAAAGTTTCGAACCTAAAGATATTCCAAACAGGCGCATGCTTGACCTAGAACTTGGCGATGCAGGACGATAAATGTGTGCAAAAAACCACCAGCACGGGGGATAAAAGGCAAAGCCAGTGGTCTGCAGGAYGGGCTGGGAGAATTCGTTCCTCAGATCACTCCTGTTTCGGCATCCTGAGAGTTCAGAGCGAATTCAGGTGAAATATCTTGCCCCCTTTCCCTCAAACTAAATTCCCACCAAACCCCTACCGTTTGGGAGGCTCAGCCAGCTCGATATTCCGAAATACGACCAAAACCAAGAGMCCAAGTAGCCAGCAGTTTAAGGAGTATTTCTCTGCAAGCTTCTTTGAGACTTAAACCATATTTACATCTGTGAAAGCATTCTGCCTGTTATTATTAGACAGGATAAAATAGCAGGAGACATTTGCAATGGCTCAGATATTCAGGCTCAAGCAGCACACATCTGAACGGTCTGCAGTGTTTTCTTCTAATAATTCCTGATCGTGCAATAGCTCAGTCCAAATAACATAATAATAGACTGGCAAAGATTAAACCCCCAAACTGTTAAATATTCTGTGCTCTGAGGGCAGTGAGTATAAATTTAAGGATTGAAAATATGCTCGTATTTACAGAAACGGTTAAAAGCACAAACCGAGTTGCATTTGCTTCTCTTTCACTTCGTTAGATTTTTTTTTTAAGGCAAAAAAAAAAAAGAAATACTGAAAGCGRAATGAGTACAATATTTACAGCTCAAACACGTAAATATGTTTGCACTCTTCTTGGCAGCCGCGTTTTAGGAATCATTTCACCCTTGAAGCAATTTCATATCAAATGCAGTAAAACAAAAAAAAACTTTTGAGGCCATGACTTTGTAACCTCCCTGAAGTTTTGAACGCGGGCAAAGCCGGCCTGTGCACACAAGACAATCAAACACACGCTTAAATGTCAAGTAAAGTCCTGTCTATATTATATTCCCACACCCCCCACCCCCCCACGAAAAGAAGAAATTGTGACAAGATTTTACTTTGAGRTGACCTGACAAAGCAGCACTTTCTGGCACGAGCAGGACACTCATTCCCCCTTCATTCTCCCAGCACAAGATTCAATCAGCTGAAACACAAACCTCGTTCTGCACTCGGAGATTTTTTTTTTTTTTTGCTCAAATAAAACCAACTTGCAAACAGCCGCCCTGGCCTTTTAGAAAACCATTCTCAATTGCTTTAAAACACAAAATATCGACGGATGGATGGATGAATGGATGGACAGCTAGAGAAATGCTTTCAGTCATGCTTCCTCCCCCCCCACCACACACACCTTTAAAATTGAAAAGCATCAGTATCCAAATAGCAACAGGAAATTTTTACCTTGTGGCTAAATAGCTCACTGTTCACTTTGCAGCTGCCTCTATTTTTTGCTGGGCAAAAAAAAAAAAAAAAACCAAAAAACAACAAAACCACCAATACAAAAGTCTTTCCTAAGAAACCAAGCTTTTGACATAAGGGCAGCGACAAACGCAAACCTACAAAGAAATTTTTTTTTTTTCTCCCCCCCCCCGTCCCGTCGTTATAATTCCTAATTTTGTGGGATGTATTGCTGGGGCTGTTTATCATAACAGTGTGCAATAAAAAGGACGACTAACTCTTGCAATTTTCTCCCTACTCCTCCCCTTGACAGGGGCCACTGATAGGGAAAGAGGCTCGGAAAAGCAGAGCAGTGAAAGGCTAAGAAACAATAGGCAACCATGGCTTTGACAATGCAGCCCTGAACCCTTTTTGCTCCCGCTGTGACACTTGCATTCAAGAGCAAGGGCGGCTGCCATCATAAGAATGGACAATGGCATGAGGAATACAAGGGAGAGGGAGGGGGGATAAAAAAAAAAAAAAAAAAAAAGGAAATCAGATGAATTCAGAGCTAAGATGGCAGAGCTCTCACCTTTTCCGCTTTTTTCGAGTAATCTGGATGGAGACGTCCCGCAGAGAAGAGATAAAAAGGGTTGTGCTGAACTGTTGGATGGTTCTGAAGACTCCTGCATTTGCAAACGCATTTTAGAACTATTTGTAGGGGTATATATGCTGCATGCCATCTCTCTGTCTCTGTCTCTCTCTCTCTCCCTGTGTCTCTCTCTCTTCTGTTTTATGTCCTGCTATCTCCATCACACACCTCTAATAGTATGAAGACTTTCTGCCCGTGGAAGTAAGTGAGAGTGTGTGTGTTCCTTAATGTTTGAATCAAGACACACGTCTGCATGCATTTCTAATCTAAGGAGCCTATAGCAGTTACTACAACTATCAATTAGTCAGCAATAGCTCGAGATCCCCATGTGTCTGGGTGAACAAAGGTGAGAAACACATGCAAATAGTCCTCCAGCACCTGGGTCACGTACAGTAACTTAGCCAGCAACAAATAATTGCATCTGTTTCTGCCTTTTCCGTGCTCCTTGGGATGTAAAGTTACAGGTTATTAATGTGAGCAGCCACACAATTAAGCGTGGCGTTGTAKATTTTCGTCCGGACGGCACAATAAAAGGAAATTAAGCTGAGCTGGATGGGAATAAACGGGGGGACTTCAAGGTTTTAAACGAAAAGATGCTCTGTTCTGTAGCAGTGCTTCCATTTTTGGTTGTTTTGGGGTTTTTTTTCGGTGATCAATTGTTCCTGAGTTTAAAGATGCGAATGATGTAAGATGTATTTGGTCATTTCATATATATTAGATAAGAAACTGATTATTGCACAGGAGACAGAGTGGATGCCTAATGTCCTGAAGTTAAGTCCATAAAGAGGGTAAGCGAAATCTGTTACTATTTTTATTAATTAAGCGACTATTACTTCTAAGATCATTTTAAGGGTGTTTTTCAGATGCTTTTAGACTTAAGCCAAACAATTAAGAAGAAAGATACGGTACCTTTTACTCTCTCCTTCTTCTTAACCTCACAAAAATGAGCCTCACCTTTAAAAACTGTCACAGTCAAAATGGATTTTAAAAACAAAAAAAATAAATTGGAAAAAAAACCAACAAACCAGCCCTGAACAAAACCAATAAAATGCAAAAAGCTCCGAAATCCAGCACCACCCTGACTCCAGCACAAGAAAAGACAGAGCTAGGCTGCGATCCAGAGAGCATTTCAGAGGTGACAACACAGGCTGTGGACAATGTTATTTACACAGATCTGATCAGAGCGACCACGGGCTCCGAACCCTAATTTAATTTGCAGAAATTATGAATCCCGCATTTCGGAGTGCGGGGAACTCCGAAAACGAAGCGGTTTGACAGAGTTTGTTGCTGAGAATAAGCATTATTCGCCCCCCCCCCCCGCCCCCCCCCCGTACAATATGCTCAGAGTCCTGCAAGGCTGCACAACCCTCTCGTTATCTCCCTTTCCACTGATAGCAGCTTCCGTGGGAGGCTAATTAGTGGCACCAAAGGCAAAATATCCTTCCTGATTTTGGGGCTCGGAGAAAACTGTCGGGTTTATTTCGCTTGAGACAGCGTAAAGAGGCAAAAAATAAATAAATAAATAGATAAATAAATAAATAAGAAATCATCTTCAATTTCAAATAACTAATGAAAGAAATCCCTCCCCAGCTCCCTCACCTTTTAGGAACAGCCAGTGGCTGGCAGGTTGGAGCTGCTAACCACACAAGAAGGTGCTCAAGATTTAAGGAAAGCTGCAGGAACAGCCCGGCTTGGCCCCGAGAAGCCCTGGGTGGGAGCGTCCCAGAGCTGAGCCTGAAAATAAAGCGAGAACGGGCTCCAAAAAAAAAAAAAAAACAACCCGGCTGTTCGGTGGGTGTTGTGCTGGCCCGCCGGGCAGCTCCATCCCCAAACTCCGCTGGTGGGAATTGCAGGAGCTATGGAGCTTCCCAGGGTGAGCACCGGCACCGGCAGCGGCCGGCTCAGCATCCCCGGGGCAGGGGAAAACCCTCCCAAAAAAAAAAAAAAAAAAAACCAAACCAACAACCCTACAAAATAATCTCAACCCTTTCGCCGAACAATGAGACCTTAAAATCCACGTTCGGGAGGGTATTCCATGCAGATAGGCAGGGGGAGGGGGCGGGGGATGAGGACAACATTTCCCATCAATGCCGTTTATTCCTTAGTCTCTGGGAAAAAAAAGGCTGTTTCCCCACTTTAATGGGAATTACTCATCTCGTTTATCGGGCCGCTCTGGCTGCCTGCGAATGTGCAGCTCGGGTGGGAAGGGGCATTTGTTTCGGGGGTCAAGCAGAGACTGATCGCTCGAGGCTTATCTGRGGGTGAAAAGTAGTTAAATAATAGTAAAAAATGATCATTCCCGTGGTTATCTGCCCGCCGAAACACTTGGGCACGCAGATCCGGGGATGGGGAGGCAGCTGAGTGGTTAAACCAGCGAGCTGCATATTTCCACCACTATTTTACATCCAATTCTTCTGGCTTTTCGTCTCTGCCATCCCTCTTTCAAGCATGCCCCATTCCCATAAAATAAGCCAGCTTTCTTTAAAAAAAAAAAAAAAAAGAGCCCCACGCAGATGAATAGACAGCACTAATCAGATGTAATGTAATCGAATGCTCCTCTTCATCTAATCTGTCTGCTCTGTGTAATCTCGCTATTCTCCCAGCTCCAGCACTTGTAACAGGCATGACATTGATTCCCATCTCGTATAATGTTATTTCACTATTTTATTCTCAAATGAGCCTACGAGTTGGGTGGCTGCTTGGCATTCCAAACTCTTCATCAACTTCGCGAACGATCGGGGGCTGTAGGGGAAAGCGGGGCTGCTCCTCTCCGCTGCGTTGGAAGGGTCGCACCCCCCTAACGCCGCTCACAAACCTCGGAGCCCGGCACAAATTTGTGAAGGGACAAAAGGACAACCAGAATTTAACCACGGAACTGCCCAGGATGAACAGCAGAAAAAAAGAAAAAACCAAAACAAACCAAAGAAACAAACCCCACCAAGCTCGTTTGATAAGATCTGCCTGCAGACAGCAGCTGGAAAAAGCTGAAATCTTGTCTTGGGGTGTTTTTTTTGTAATGTTTTCTAAAATGCAGAATGATTTCCTTAAATAAACGTTTCAGCAGCGTCCACCTAGGTTTTCCCAAAAGAAGGAGAAAGCCCCATCTAATTTTACAGGACGAGCAGCATCCACAGCTAATCGGACAAATCGTTCTGCTGGGTAAGTGACAGCAGTGGGGAGAACAAACAAACCCTCTCACACAAACAAATATATTCGAATGTAATAAAAATGTTGACAACCGTTATGTGATTAAAGCAATTGTTTTATTCATTTAAGGCCTTACCATCGGAATAATTTAAAATTAAGTGAGAAACATCAGCCCCTTGGGTTTTGCAGAAGATATTTAATTTGGAGGAATAGTTGTGGGGTGGGTTTTTTTTTTTTTTTAAACATAGCTATTTTCAACGTTGCAAGATAAAGCTCTCCCTTTTTTCTAATTTTATTTTAAGAATAGACCCCATTTAGGATTTCACATTGTAAATCTCCCTATGTCTGAATGCTGTTACAAGGTTTGACAATGAAAGAATAATTCATGTCAGACAAAAAGAGCCCTTCAATCAGCTTCATGCAGCTTTTCTCCTGCAGGGCTATGCCAAAACGAATGTGGAATCCTGAACTGAACCATCCATCACATTTCCCGAGTCTTTCAATTAATGACACTGCAATCAGATCGATGGCGTGTAATAAGAAAAGAGCTTTGCATTTCTATACCTATTAATTCGCTGAGTAACTCCAGTGGTAAAACGTGACCAGAAAGGGAAGAGAAAAGAAAATTTCATCCTCCTAGCGAGATTTTGGGGGGTGTTCAAGCCACTCTGTGCGAGCTTTGGTGTCACCCCTAGCCCTGCTCAGAGAAGAAATCACACAGGGTTGGGTTTTTTCTGTTTAAAAGCAGGACAGTCTCTCTCCCAGCCAGGTATTTTCTGCTGCTGGGTGTTTTCTAGGCAGACACTCTAAAGAGGAGCCCATTTTTCTTGCAGGCTCAGGCTGGCCAGGGATGTCCCCTCGGCRGCAGGAGCAGAGTCCCTCCCAGGGCAGGACGAGCAGCCTGGTTTCCCAGAGCAAAGGCAGTAATTAGCCACCGAATTTCCAGATCACAACGCACGCCCAGGACGGAGCTGCCTCACACCGGGATTCAACCTCCAACAAAACGAGCTGGGGGGAACGAGCTGGGGAGGGGGTGAGGCCAGTCAGGACACACACACACACACACACACACTCACACTCAAAAAAAAAAAACTCTACCAGCAGCCCTGGGATGGAATTAGGGTGACCTCACGTCGGTGAACTGGCACAAGATTTTTGGATCGATGACAAAAAATGATGGAGGCTTTGCAGAACGGAGCTGCCAAGCACATTTCAATTCCCTTCCTGCAGGCGCCGGGGGGATTGTTTGGAGAAGCTGAGCACTACAGGGAAGGGAAAACTGCAGCTCGCCAGAACACAGCCATGATTAAAAGGAGCTGATTTCCAATTGTCTTCGCTTTTAAAAGGTAGATTTCGTGCCTTAAGATGCCCGACGGACAAAACAGCCTCTCCGAATATTGAGCTCAAACCAAGAGGCTTCGCCGCCTTGGAGGGAAGGAATGATTTGGAGGATCCTGAAGGAGACAGGAGTGGATCACCAGGGGTGAGGGACAAATCTTGGCTCCAGGAAGACCCCGTTGTGTTGCCCTGGACAGGAAACTGGAGGTGAAGTGCCCTCACCAACCCCAACCCTTCCTCTGGGTCAGAGAAGTCTTCGACCTCCGGTGCTGACACAAATTTCAGCAGCTTTGGCTTCACCTCAAAGGAAAGGAGCTGCAGCTGGGATGGGAGATGGACCTGGGTCAAAACCTACAAAAAGGCCTTCTTTTGGGAGCAATAGACTTTCAGGGAGGTTGTGTACTTTGGAAGTCTTTGGAAAGGGGAAAAGAAAAAAAAAAAAACTTTATGAGAGAAAACAAGGAATGGAACAACAGGAAACAAGGGAGGTTTTCAAGGTTCACTTCACCAAATATCAAAGAGTGCTCTTAAAGAAGGATCATTTCTGGCTTTGCCTCTTGACATCTTTTACGATCAGATTTCAGCAATTTCAAATTTCAGCAGCCTCTTGAAAACAAAAAAAAGAGCAAGCATTCTGAATGTGCCCATCCGTGCCACACACAGGGAGCCAGACACAGGCTGAGCACCCAGGATGGGAACTGAAAACTCCAGGACAACGACAGTGAGATGGGATGGTGCCCATGAGCTGACTTGCAAAATAACTGCAACTCAAGCACAGTCTGAGATGCCCAGACAAAGAACAATAAATRAATAAATCATGTCGAAGCAGAGACAATTCCTCTGCAATAAAACAGGAGAGCTGAATGCAGGCTAAAGAATACAAAAAAAACGAAATCTGGGATGAGGAGTGGTGAGACTGGAAGGAACTTTGAATAGGAAGCCGGATGGAAAATATTTATATGGCACATCACCACGTCTTGTCCTTTCTCTGCACAGGACACAAAGACACAGCCATAGGTGTGTCAGGATCCCACAATAGTTTGGAAGAGCAGGAGGGCAGTGGCAGCACAAACACCTCAGTGACCTCCAAGGAACAACCACACCACCTCTCCTGGCCGACAGGACACAGCCACAGCAACCCCGAGCAGTTTTTGTGCGCCGGCAGCTCCACGCAGGGAGGTGCCTTTAAACCCAGGGGGCTGTTCCTGCCATTCCACAAGGTTCTCCCAGCTCATCCGTGCCTGGAGATTTCCTGCTCTGCCCGGTGCAAGGCACAGTTTGTGCTCCASGGTGTACCAATGTCTTGTGTGCGAGCAGGTCAGGCGGAGGGGAGAACAGGGTGCTGCCTCCAGCCATTATTCCAGCCCTGGCTGCCTTCCAGGAGCTCCCAGAGCTTCAGAAGGCACGGGCAGGCTTGCTTACATCTGCTTCCCTCTGCTGTGGCTGCAGACAGACTCACACACTGGTATTTTCTCTTTTTTTTTTTGYTTTGAAAATAGGTTTGGACAAGGTTTTGGGAAGCATTCTCAGGCTCCTTCGCCTCCTCTCTCTCCAAGGAGCGTTGGGAGCGATCACTGCAGATGAATTTGATGGAGAGAAGGCTTCTCCAGTTGTTTGCCTCGCTCAGGGCTGGGGCAAACGCAGCATCTGGGCTCGTGGTAAAGCATCTGTCTGCAAAAGCTGTGGGGCCTGGCTCAACCCCTGCCAGCAGAGACTGAAACCTCCTTGTTTCTGGAMAAASAGGCAAAAAATCCCCACCTGGACTKCCCAAAGCCGTGGCCAAACCTCAGCTTTGGGAGCCAGCCCTTCGTCCCACGTGTTTCTGGGAATTCAGCTGCCAAAGTCCAGCATTTAAATGGTCTTTATTCCTTTTCTTTCTTGCTACTAAAAAGACACCTTCCCAACACTCCTGGTGCTCCTGCACTCGATTAATGCAACGATTTCAGGGCAGCATTGAAACAATCAATGCAACAAGGATGCTGCTCCTCAGCCACCACCTCTAAAATGTCCCTTGTGCCTCCTYGTCTGGGAATTCTACCTCAGCTTTCTCCGAACCCAGAGTGCTGCAATCACCCCTTTCCATTCAAAAAAAAATATTTCAATACCTGCCTTTTGCAAGCAATTATCTGACAGCACAATACCATTAAAAGGTAGATGAGAAAATGAGAGGGAAACCTGGAGGTAGGTGAGGTCAGAGAATCAAAGGATGGGTTGGGTCGAAAGGGACCTTCAATGTCATCTCRGTGCTAAAATATTCTGAGGATGTGCATGGAATTCCAAGGCTGGAAGAGGTTGGATGTGGTTTAAGTGCTCAGCTAAGGGGGGGGAAATATATTAGGACAATCTATATTTTCTAGGCACCTCAATGGGACAGGAGGACACTGGATCCTTTAGAAAGGACGATTTGTTGCCACTGGAATGACAAAGGGTTGAGGAGTCCAGGACCASGGTGGGGTAGGGGGTGATCCCAGCTCTCCATTCCTCATGATGCCATGAAATAGAAAAGAGCACTCGGGTTTTGTTCTGGGCTCTCTCTCCACGGACTGCTCTGATAAAACAATGGAATCACATCCACAAACATTGGCTGCTCCCAGCTTTGCTTTTCCCTGCGAGCCCGAGGGGTGCAGTGGAGCTGCAGCTCCTCTGAGCATGGCTCATCAGCTCTGCCTGCCAGATCTGGGATCTCTGGTGGCCACTTCTGCTCCCAGTTTATACAAAAACACGGCTCCCAGTGCACGTGGCGTTCCAGGACAAGCTCCGGTCCTCAGGCCCGTGTGAAATGGGATAAGGACACACACACGGAGGGAGGGAGGGGGCCCAGGAATGAGGTTGTTAATTGGCCTCTCTTGATCTCCCTGCTGGGATCTCTACTCAAAGCCACGGGGCTTGGGATGGATGATAATCCAGTGGATTTATTTCTCYGCTGCACCTTCTGCAGGCACAGCACTGGAGGTGGAAGACTCAGCCAAAGCAGGATTCCCAAGGAAATTTGGAGGCTGCTCCATAGCTGAGAGCAAGAACCACCACTCACCACAGCCCTCAGTGCCACCCAGGGTCCAGCACCACCCAGACAGATGCAATCAGCTCCTCATCAGCAGTGTTTCCTCAGTCACTTAATTAAAATTACTTYAGTAGTGCCAGCTTGGTTTTTAAAAGGAACTTTTTCATGTCTTTTTTTTTTCTTTCAGGAGTTGTGGAAGTGCCTAGAGATGTTATAAAGATTTTCAGAATAATGGCTCTGCTCAAAGACACACAAACAAACCCCAGCCATCCACTGGGCCTTTATCTGCATCTTCCAGYTACTAAACTTTTAAAACAGAGGCATCCCATGTTTAGGGCTGACACTGTACTCGTAATTCCTCGTGTAAAATTATTGATGAAGTCTCCCTCCACAACRAATGGAAAGAGCAACATTTCCAACAGGAAACTCCCTCCTTCCTAAGCCAGGATATAAAATAGTTCAGATCACTGACTCTCTGGACTCGCCCCCTTCTCTTCACTGGTTAAGGAGATTCTGACTGACCAGCATCATTCTTGATTTTTAGGTATTTAAATCCAGACCTCTTCAAGTGTGCAGCCCTTGGATGAGCAACTTCAGGATTTCCCACAGGAGTGTGGCAGCCTAAAACTGATRAAACCCTTGAATTTCCTATGACATTTGAAAATAATAAATTTCAAAAACCTTGGCCGGTGTTTTAACTGTGCCACACAACTTTTTGATATTCAGACTGATGCGTGTTTTGTGCATTCCTTTAATATCCCAGGAGTGTGAACTTGGGAGAAAGTGGTTATGGACAATGCAATTTGTGCTACTTAAGCAAATATCTCATTAATTCAAGTGCCTAATGATTTCCTYGTGTTTGTTACCTTGGTTCTCAACCTCTTCTTGTTCTTCTTCCTCTACTACATTTGTATACACACACACACAAATATATTTGCTCTTGATATGGAGATAACTCTCAGAAAAAGGAGCTTAATCTTAAATAATGCCAGGCTGTAGGAATAAATAAAAAAAAAAATCTATTTACATTCCTGTGGGCTAGAAAATAAGTCTTATTCACTCAAAAGCTGAGAAATGGGATAATTGGGTCCTATCAGATGCTTATCAGATTTATGCCAATGGTTAGTGAGCCTGAACTGCAAACACAGACACATCAGTGCTCCTTTTACAGGGAAGTCACCTCTCCTCCAAGGGTACATCAGTCACACGGAAACTGTTGAACCTGGAGAAATAAAACTTTCCTGATGGCCACAGCAGSTGCCTTGTGGAAGAGTTTATTACCCTGACACTGGGCTGTAAAATTACCATTATTATTGAACTCCACCGCTTTGACTCAGCAGCGGAATACAAGGGGCTGAGCGTGCTCTGAGTGGGATTCAGAGCTTCAGAGGCAGAATATGGGGATTACAGCCTGCTCTGGCTCACTGGAGGATGTGCAGAAGCTTAAACACCTCTGTAGGAGAGTTCAAGATTTTTGGTTCTCCCCCAGAGCGTTCCCAGATCAGCCATATTTGAKCCAAAGCTGTTTTTATCGAAACCCTGTATTTAGTAGAAATAAAATTAACATCCTCTAAAGAGTTCTTTCATCTAAAAAMCACAGAATAGATGATCCTACCGAGTAAAAACAAGGAGTTTGAACTCCTCAGTTCACCTTGAGCCCTGACAYGGGGAGCAGAGGCCAACGACACTGGGCAGGTTTGGAACACCTCCCTGTCCGTGTCCTGGGCACTCCAGCTATTTATACAACACCACCGGGCTATTTTCCAAGTTTTCTTTCAGGAACTCACCTTCAGAGAGAGGTTTGAGGAGCTGATACTGTAAGAACAGCGTCACCACACCGTTAAGTCCTATTCCCCATGGGCTTGCTAAAGAAAAATGCCTGGAGCAGCCCTTGTGAGGGAAGCTCAGCCTGGTGCAGGCAGGTGGGTTCAGCGGCGAGGGCTCAGCCCATTTTTCCCATYGGAAGTGTGGCACCAGGAAGGCAGCAGGACTGAAAAAAAAGCCATGTAAGGAACCGTGATCGGAGACTTAGGTTTCTAAACCGTATTGAGGTTGCAAAAACAAATTGACATCAACATATGGGGGAAGTCTGAAGTTGCGGCAAACATTCGCAAATGTGAGAAACTTTGGCACGCCAGAGTCCCCATTAAATTCAAATACACAATGCACGAGATTAAAGTTATTCAGAGGCATTAGTGTTTGCAAGATCAGACCCCTGAGATGTCTCTGTGTAGTAACAGTTACTTTAGGTTTAATCTGTTATTGCATTAATATCTATAAAGAGCATATATAAATACAAATCAGATGGCAGCTGCAGCCTCGCTGAAGAGAAAGATTGAAGGGCTAAGGGGGGAACTGAAATTTCCCTGATGGTAATTTCCAGTGCCACACATTTTGGGATTATCATCCTTGCTCCAACTGCAGCTATTTTTTTTTTTTTCCCCATACACAGTGCACACACACACACACACAAATACATGAGAACAAAAAAGGCAAAGAAAATAATTAGGGAAGGAAGAGAAGGACAAYAAAAATTGCTTCCAAACGGACAGATTGCCCTTGCACAGGAGCAAGTGAYGGTCTTAAGGATGGCAACCCCCCTCAGATTTCTGTGAAAAGCCTGATGTGCTCTACTTAACACTTAAGAAAATGCACTGGGGAATCATGACCTCTAATTTATTTTGGCTACAGTGATGCTCATCTGTGCTTCTGTTAAACCTTGCTCTGAAGATTTCAGGGGACTTTTCAACTGGAGCCTGGCTCATTCTCCAGTGCCTGGTAGTTAATCTGCTCGGATATTTCCCCAAATAACCATCTGCTCTACCTTGTATTTGTTTCACTCCCCGACTATCTCGGCTCTTGGTCCGTCCTGCTGGCTTATTCAGCACTCTTTAAATTTCTCCTCTGGCCTTATGTCTGGTTGCTTATGTTTTGGACAGACAATAGAGGTGATACAGGCCATTATTCATGAGAAGCTTCAAGTGTAACGTGAGAAACATCTCATCTCCTGACCCCTGTTAGCATAAGAATTGCTGATAAAATTCTGGACTGAAAGAGAAGAATCTTCTGGGAAAAATATCGGCAAAAGTTTCACTTGAGATGTGTTTTGTAAGAATAATCCAGATTAATTCTCTGCCTAAGGACCAGATCTAACTCCTGGTGCAGTTACCAGGACTCTAGAGAGGCAGTGTGGGAGAGACCTCAGAGATCTGTGAGATTTGAAAGAGAAGAATATTCTTTACCACTCCCACAGCCTCTGCTCCTGCATTTTATATTTTTTATCCAAGGATCACGAAGTGGTTTCCACACTGGAGCGAMTTTAGCTTCAAAACACTCCTGGAGAGGGTGTAAATATTGATTCCACACATGCATCACCTGAATTAAAGATTGGAGAGATCCCCTTGGATCGTGTATCATGAAGTTACCGAGTTTTAACAAGTTTCTACTGCTTTTAGCAGAGTTACATCTGAAAGAAGCTGGGGTGAAGCAGTGGGAAAATCCCAGTCTCTGTCAAAGGATTATCACACACTAAACTGAGACTACACCTGATCATGAGAAGAAAATTTTGGCCACAATTTCTTCTTTTTCCTTGTATCAACCCCAAACAGACTCACAAGCAAAGCATTGATGCTGTTTGTGCTTCCAGTGGGATTTATTTCCCACCAAAACCGGCACCAGTGGGGTTGCCTGAGCAGGAGCAGAGCACTAAGTCAGCTAAGCACAACCTAATCCAATACAACTCTCGAGGAAAAATATTCAATAAATGCCAAACAAACCAATTAATATCCTCGGACGGATTAATGGAAACMAAAATCTACGTGTACACACTCAAAACACCCCAAAACAAATCAAAACCTACCCAGGGACGTTTATGGATGCTCAAGCTGCTAATGGCATGCAGAGGTTTATCCTTCAAACATCACAGGTCACTGGAAAGGAACATGTGCATTTCCAAATGCTCCTTGCTTGGCTGCTCCATCGATATGATAACCAACACCTACTTAAACTCCTCAAGGTACCCCCTGAAATTAAAACAACCAGGGAGCACAGGAAAAAAAAGCTTAAATAACCATCATCAATGGATTTCAGATAAAAGTCAAGAAATAATTCCGGGAAGATCACCCGGCACAATCAAACGGAATAGCTTTGGAAATGGGTCAGGGAAGTGGGAGCTGGCAACCCAATTCCATTTTGYGTGCACAGGCAGTTCAGCAAAAAGTCTGCCCAGATTCAAAGCTTGGCAAAGTTGGGCCAAGCTGCTCTCCTCACTAATTGATGGGGAAAAAACCCCATCAGTAAACGAACAACCTTCTCCTTCCAGCGTGACAGAGCAGATGTTTGCTCAGAGACAGGGACTGGGGACAGGCTGCACCCTTTCCCTCCTTGTTTTGGGATGCTGCATGGCCTGGGATATCCCTGTGGTCACCTGTCCTGGCTGTGTCCCCTCCCAGCTCCTTGTRCAGCCCCATTAGAGGGGTGAGGAGCAGAAGAGGGCTCTGTGCAAGCCCTGCTCAGCAGTGACTAAAACATCCCTGTGTTATCACCACTGTTGTCAGCACAAACCCAAAACACAGCCCCATGCTGGACTCTGTGAAGAAAATAAACTCCATTGCAGCCAAAATTTCAGTTTTAGTAGCATTCCGAGCTTCCCACTGAAATTAGGGCACCTCAGTCATGGAATCATGGAATACCCTGAGCTGGAAAGGACTCACGAGGATCAGTCCAATGCTACAGACACACTCCCCTCTCACTCTATAGTCCAAGCCCTTAAGAAAAATATCAAATATTACTCAATTCACCATRAAAACACGCAGTTTAGGAGCCCTGGAAGAACAATCTCACCCATGAGTCCGAGGGAGAGCATTTCAAAACCAAAACAAACGAAACACGGGTCGGGGTGAGCGCTGAACTCACGCAGATCTGRGAGGAAAAACGCTCCTCTCTGGGTGTCCCTTCCTGTAAATCCTGTTTTGGGGCTGCCTCTYGAGCTCTCCCCTCTCCTGGGTGGAACCCTGCAGCTCTTTGATTTCCCTGCATGTTTGCAGTTATGTCATTCCTGGCTGACCCTTCCCAAACCTCAGATGTTTTCCTSTCGGAGCTTTTCGTGTGCTTATCAAGAGACCAGCCTGGGCTGGGTTACTCTTAAGGCTTTCAGGGTCTTCAGCGACTTTTTGAGAGGTTGGGGGAACCAGGAGGAGAGTTGGGAGCCATTTCCCCCATAATTTTAGCCTTTATTTTCCTTTTTCCCCTACGTGTACACAGAAAAATCACATCACATAAAATTCTGGCTGTGGAGTCATTGCTTGGATAACAGGACAGTTGTTCACAAGTTCAAGTTACTTCAAATTGTGTCCAAAATTGTCCAAATCTCCATGTCCTGCTCTCCTCTCCCCTCCACACACAGTATCGTCTAAAAAGAGCACAAATGACTGTCACTAAAGATGAACTTTGTGGGTTGTGAAGCTTGGCTGCTTTAAAAAATCAGACAGACCAAGTCAGCTCAGCCCAAATGAAACTCCAGGACCGCAGGAGGTGGCCAGGGGAGCCCAAGCCCCACATCTGCCCTAAAGCTTGACACCTCCACATTTCATTTGGGGTCCTCTGACCTCCTTTAGCCTCTTCTCCCACACAAAATTTGACTCCTACATGGGTTTTGCATTTGGAGGTTTATGGGAGCACTTGTAGGTGTTGGTTTCTTTGAGGGAGCTGGAGGAACATAAATTAATCCCAAACATCTTGGATTTTCCAAGAAGAAATCTTTCCAGGAACAAATGAAGGAAACAGGCTCCCAGGGCCCCTCGTAAATTCTGGCACAGGAAGGTTTGTGCTTCCAGGGAGGACATTTCAGAACAATATTTCCTGAGGCATTTCTGAAAGCCGTGGATTTACATGCAAGGACCATGTCTGAGGCCATGCAAAAGGTGGGAGAACAACACAGCAAGAAACAAACGAAAACCTTTTTTTTCCTTCAAGTTAATTAAAAGAAACTAGGCCTGATTCCCTTTGTTTGACACCAGTGGGGTTCTGCTCACTGCTCCGGAGTCAATCCTGATTTACTGCAGCACATCCCAGCRTAGGAACCACCCTGAGCTCCCTCGGACAGGGAATCCAGCACAACGCTCCCACCCCTGCRGCAAACTCGGATCAGATTTTCCTAATCACCCAGCTCCCTTCCACCCATTATGGTGACCATTAMGATAATCACATGAATTTGTAAGTCTGAGACGGGGGAGCCGTGCGAGCCTCCGTGGTCGGGTTTCTATGGAAACAATTCCCCCGGCATCTTCGGTCCGCATTCGGTATTCCTGTCTGGCTGCCTCGTTCACACACTCAAAACCCCTCTTCTCCAAACACTCACGTCAGCAGGGTGATGTTTGCTGCTTCTCCCACGGAGCTGGACATCACCGGGATGATGAGGAATCTGGCAGGTCGCTGCTCCCCRCTCCCGACCCAGAGGAATGGGGATGAAGCCAACAGGACAACACAATCTCCACAGGCCCTTTTAGGGCCTTTGGTTTCAGTGCAACTGGCAAGACTGAAAATTAGTCCTAATCATGTTTTTTAGAGGTTTGGCCCCTTTCATCCCCCAGTGAGGATCACACATGAATTACAAAGGAAACTGATATTCCTAGCAACTTCCATGCAGAAGCTCCCACCTTTCCATCTCCTCCTTCCTGCTCCCTGGCAGCTTCACCCATCCCATAAAAGCAAGCACTCATGTGAAAGGTGGCAGCTTCTCAACTCCCCGTGCAGCCAAGCACTCCACACTCCAGCCCTGGGCTGGAATCCCTCCCTGCCCAGCTGGAACAAGGAGCAGGAGAGGGAGCCAGGAATTAACCTCTCGCTTAAAACTTGGCCATGATGCTTCAATTAACACTCCATCGTTAGGAAAAGCACCGCTTCCCAAGCGCCAGGGCCTCCACCGCTTCCCTTCGGAGACCGTTTCGCAGTACAATGGGCTTCACACTCCATTCTCCTCAGAGCCAGCCCGCGTTTTTAATTGCTCAGCCCCACTGTAACTCAATCCCCRCGGACCACGGGGAACAATCCGTTCCTTGTGTCTGCAGAGCGGCCACCATCCCGATCCTCCCAGCCAGGACACAGCTCAGGCCTTCTGAGGCTGCCACGCTCAGYAGGTGAGGTATTTACAGACTGCCGTGCCCACTCAGGACTGGGTTACACCTGCAGACCCTCAGAACTTCCCACGGCAACATCCCGCAATTTCTGGGACTGCATTAGGCTTTTCCCCACTGCCTCAAGGGTGTATTTCTGTATGTCACGCTCTGTGTTTCTGCAGGAGCCTGTGAAGAACAAGGTAGCAGGGGTGCCCTTTCAGTCCACCATTTSCCAACGTTCAGCAGAAGCACGAAATAAAATTTTAAGCTTTCCGGCTCTTGCCAGCATTTTGCAGAGGTGCTACGGAGGGAAGATGTCCAAATATCTTCCACCTTTAACCACCCTGGGTTGTGAATACACCAGGAATTACCTCGCAGGAGTTAAAACACCAGTTGCCTCCCTTAAACCACCACTTCCACTCCCGCYGTGCCAGTTTTTAAAGAGTGCAAGGGGCCACATTTTTAGACAGTGTAATTTGGCACAGATCCCCTCGCTCCATTGTTTTCACTGGCACTGGGGTAAGTCACACCAGATGAGGATATTGCTCGAAAAAAGATTTTCCTTTAAAAACAAACACACAAACAAAAACAGGTTCAGACAAGACCGGGGGATTTTGAAGCCGCATTCCCGTCTCCAGAAACTTCCAACGACTTGCAGTAGTCTCTGCTTCACCAAGCCACAAATTTGTAGTGCTTTAATCTTTCCATGTAAGTCAGTTCCTCTCCTCCCTTAATTGTTTCTGTTGCTCTTCTCTGAATTCCGTCCAATTTGCCACACGGCACAGGCTCCATTCCATCCGAAAGGCCAGCGGGATGGTGCACAGAAGCTCATTTTCCAATCCCATGACCTCAATTCTTGGGAGGATTTCAGAGCCCAGACACCAGGCTATAAATGAAGAATGCGCGCCCGTATAGCTGGGTAATTTAAATGCATTTTCTGTGAATAAATCTACTCGGTACTTTCTTGATCTGCACAATCTTCTGCCATAGGGGCCTAACATAAAAATACTTCAAAGGCTCCAACAAATTCCCTCAAGATGTGATCTTCAGCATTTCAAAAGCTGGAAGACATAGACAAGGTTTAAAGTGATCATGATATATTTTCAAGGTAACACTCTTCAGCAACTCCTGTTCACCCATTTCTTGAAAGTGAAATTGTATCACCTCTCTCTCTCTATACAGATCTTTTTCGCTTATTGACTCGCTTATGAGAGAGGCAAAGACGAAGCGAATTTGACTTTTGGTTAGGGTTTATTAGACCTCGTTATCTTTAAATGAAGCACAGCAATGCTTCCTTCCTTCAAATACCCACCAGACTGCTCCGAGTGGAAATCCTCCAGCCACAGCCCCTCACCACTTCCCTCGCCTCTCGCAGCACTAGGAAAGTTTAGATTTGGATTCAAGTTTCAGCCTCCATCTCTCTCCYTGCTTCGAGATGAAACAGGAGCCTGCGTGGTAACACTTCAGCGAAAGGTTATTTTTGTGTTGCACCTCGGTCCCATCCCTGCTATTAATTACGCACTTCGAGCTTGAAGTCATAAGAGATTTTAAAAACCGGTGCTCTGGGCTGAAACCAAGATTCCTCCCGTCTTCCGAGCAGCTCCATAACAAACTCCCCGAGACTGCGGCATATTTAATGAGAATGCAGATGATCAATTGCAGCCCGCCTTGCACGGTTAACTCAATCAACAAACTACTAATGACTCCAGCATGTTACAGCTTTTTTGGCTAATGAGAACCGTATTGACCAGATTTTTCCCGTTCTCCCAGGATCAAACGCCAATATGGAACGAGTTCTGGTACAACTGTAACTTTAGCCTGCAAGCAAAACGCTGCCCAGCCAGGGGACAAAGCCTGAGCGTCATTAGGGAGCGAAAGAGCCCCCCAGAGCCACGGGCCAGCCCTTCCCAACCCTTCCCTGGGATGTGTCTGTCTGGTGAAACCAAACTCCTGAGAAACACGGAGCTCCCACCTTGGTGCGTCTCCAGGCAGAGAAGCCTTTTGTTCCTGCACCGTCCCACTCCTCCTCCTCCTCCTCTTCCTCTTCCTCCTCCTCCTCGTCTCTGCTTTCTGCTCAGGGTAATTTGTAGCAGGTGAGAAGTAAATACCTTCTGCTTCCTCTTTCTTTCACTTTTGTTGCTGCAATTTACACTCACCTCCATTTTTTTTCCTCCCTCTTCCTCCGAACAGAAGTCAATTGACCTCAGGAAAGAATCCAGGGATATATTAYATATATATATATATATTTATATATAGACCACAGGTTATAAAACTGGAGTCTTACACCTCTCCATCACCAACAGGGACCATTTTCCACATGGAATTCTAAGAGCTGACCATGCTCCCGGTGAGGAGTATTTGCAGCAGAGCTTGAGATGGGAAACAGTTCGTGGGGTGTTGTCTTGCCTCTTACCAGCCTCTGTTAAACAAAGGTTTGCTCCCATGGAAAGAATTCCAGTGACTCCAGTCATCCTTGGACCAACACTTTGTTTGTTTACCAAATAAGCTTCAGTTTTGGTATGGTCTGATTTACCAAACGCCCAATTTCTGAAGCAGATTTTCCATCCTGTACCCTGGAGAAAACGCTCCAGTCCGACCAGTTCCCCTCCAGCAAGAGCAGAGCTTGGTTTCATTTTTGTCTATGCCACCATTTTGCTGGGTGACAAGTCCCTTCCTCTCCCCAGTCCTCCACTCCCCTCTATCAAACAGGGACAACACTGAATGTTTGGTCCTTTAAGAAGTAAAACTMCTCCAGGAAAAACCAAACCAGGTATTATTTTGCTTTTGATCACTGTGTCACCCCTGGCTGCCACCAAACCAAAGCAAAAAGGGGAGAGGAGGAGCAATCAGGAYTTGGGAATGAACTGGAAAGCATCAATCCTCCAGATTTTTTTTCAGACTAAGCTCATTTGCTGGGATCATTTTGACAGAAGTCATGGAGCCCCTCACTGGGGACTGCTCCTTCCTCTTTAAGAGGTGTTCCTGGGCAGCTCCACTTTTAAAGGCTTAAATATTAAATATACTTAAGCCAAGTCGTGGTGGGGGTCCACGCCTGACTTCATTCCTCCCTAACAACGTCCTCAGGCCAGAGGCCAGGAATTCAGACCCTTCATAACTTCCCTGGGCTGGGAACTCCTCACCTCGGGCTGCTCTGCTCTTATCTGCGGCGGGAAACGTTCCTGCTCTGTCAGGGTCTGCTCTGGACACAGCTCCATGGATGTTCTCCTGCATTATCCTGGAGGTTCAGCCTTCCCAGCCTCACCTGCAGGTCCTCACACACCTTATGGGGGCAGCTTCCTACTCCCTCTTACTTCAGCTTCCACCCAAACCCCTTTGTCCCCTTCTCCCACCCCAATTTCCATGTCTTCTGTACCACCATCCTCTCCCACGCCAAGGCTAACCCACTGATCCACTTACATTTACACAGAAAAATTCAGAATTGGGGCCAAAATGGTGAGATTTAAGCCCATTCTTGTCCACTGCAAGCAGATAAAATAAGAGAATCATTAAAGGTGGAAAAGCCCATCAAGTCCAATCATTAATCCAGACAGGAGCCATTCCCTACCAGCCTGGTTTAAGAGATGTCAAAGTCACTCCAGACTTTATTTTCCTGGGCACCAAGAAGCCAGTTCTTGAAATGTGGCTCTGGCAACTCCTATGTAAAGTAAACTCGAGTTACAGTAAAAATCACTTCACCAACGCTCTTGGTTTCCATTTGTAAATGGAACAGGGCTTTAGCACAGCCACTTTTTGTGCTGCTTCCTCAGATTGCTTTTAGGTTCATTAAGCTCCAGCTTCAGGAAGAAAATGGTAGCATTTGATTTATGGGTACRGGGGAAGGAGGATGAAGCAAGCAATAAATCTACCAAGGGTGGTGTTCCTCCAGCTCTCTGCAAGCAGAGCAAGGAGCTCCCACATTCCAGTCCAGGATTAACACCTGATGGCCAGGGAAAATCATCCCCTTGCTCCATGCCTCAGTTTCCCTGCTCAGAATAAGGTGATGCCAGCAGTGAAGCCAAATTCTGTGACATTTTAAATAGGAAATTGCTGACTTCAAATTGTGACTTCTGAAGCAAATATGAGAGAATGAATGAATTTTCTGCCTGGTTTTTGTCTCTTTTTATTGCCTTCGAGGAGTGGAGAGCAATGACTGGGAGGTTCTCTGGACAAATCAATGAAAGTCACACCCAACAAATGACCTTTCCTCAGTGTCTCATAAGTACCTGTCAAGCTCAGGAGTGCCACCACCGCTGAATGGAGAGATTTAAAGCCAGACTATTCATTAGAGAGCAAACTATTATTCCAGAGGTTTAAATGAATTGGCCTGTGGCCAGCCTGCCTCACTGTTTAGGTACTACTGGTAAAAGGGAGAGTGGCTGCTCTTTGGCTTGCACAAAAGCACAGAGGAGGGGAAAATGGGCTTTTAAGAGGAACAAGAAGCAGGCTGTTCGAGTGAGGATCGTCTGACACCCTCACGAGGTGGCAGGAGGGGTGAGCAGATCAACAGCACCATCAGGGAACCACGAAAACATGTCTGTAAATACCAGAGACAGCCCCTCTTTTATGGCATCACTAAATCAACCAGCCAGGCTGACTATGATGAATGCAATCAAAACATAAAGAGGTTGGGAGGGTGCCTAAATAATCCAAATTTTTTCTACAGTAGATACCACTCACTTGCCACGTGCAGCTCTGAATTAAAAGCTAAATAATCTTCTCTCACATAACTCACATTTGCATTAAATCTCAAAGCGAGAGTTGCAAACCTCACCTGCATTTTGCTTACCCTGCTGAGGAACCCTAAGTTAGTTCTGGGTTTACTCTACTCTGCAAATACACCAGAATGTTACAATTCACTTTCCTCAGTCTCTCCATGAAGGCAGAAATTAGAACTGTGCAAGTCATTTTTCCATCAAAAACTGCACAACAGTAGCACAAGATTTTCTTTTGGATTAAAGCTGGCTCTAACGCTTGCTAACAGCCCTTGGGGAAATATTTTAACACAAACTCAGTCTGTAGCTTCTGTTTCGCTGGTCTTGGTCATGATGGTCGACTTGATCAGGTCATGGAATCTTCCATGGACACCTTCCACTAGCCCAGGTTACTCCAAGCCCCATCCAACCTGGCCTTGGGCACTTCCAGGGATCCAGGGGCAGCCACAGCTTCTCTGGGCAACCTGTGCCAGGGCSTCCCCACCCTCACAGGGARGAATTTCTTCCTGAATACCCAACCTAAACCTATTTTCCTTSAGTTTGAAGCCATTCCCCCTTGTCCTGTCACTGCCTGTGAATGGTCTCTCCTGTGAGTCTAACACAGGCAAATCCCATGCTAAACCCTCAGGCCCTTGGATGAGCGTTCCACACCGGCCAAAAAGTYTTCTTGGATGGAATAACCTCCTTTAGCGAGGTCTGAACGATGAAGAAGATGCTTTTACTTCATCACCACATGTCCCCACAGCCTTTCCCAGATACTCAGCAACACCACAACACAAATCCRCTCAAACGTGCCCAAGATGTTTTGGCTACTCCACATACAAGTGGCTCAGAGAGTTCCCTGCCTTTCCATCCCCGTTTCCTTGCCRGCGACACTCCAAGTACTGCAGGGCAAAGGATGTTCCTTTGCTGCTCTGCTCCATGCTGCAAGGATTTCGCAGCTCACAAGGCAAAATGCTCCTCTCCTCGCGCCCTGGAGGCGCCTGTGCCTCAAGTCCTGCCCTCCACATTCCCGGCGGATGCTCTGCCTGGTTTCGGGCTGTGTTCCCTCAGCACGGGGGTCTCACCGCTTCAGCTGCCTGGGGGGATCTTCCCCTTCGTTTCCCAAGGGGTTCCTACCACGTGCCACCACTCCCGAATCCGTTTTAAAGCCCCACTCTCCTCCAGCAGCCCGGAGGAAGCTCGTGGCTGCCGGTGGTTCCCCAAAAGGAAGGCTGCACCTCACGCGACACACGGCCCAAACTGCCCGGCCATGTGTGAAAATAAGATTATACCACACAAAGCTGGGTTCCAAGGAGCCCAGCTTCGCCACAGATAAGGCAGATGGAGGAGGCTTAGGATGCAAATTGAGCACTTTTCCTTCAAAAAAAAAAAAAAAAAAAAAAGACAACTCCCCAGCTGCTGAAGGTGCAAAAGGCAGAGTTTTAGGATAAGCTTTACGGTGCAATTTGTTTCCATCACACTCTGCTTATGATGATTTAGCTGAGTGGATCCAGAATCGGCTACAGTAAAACAGGTCAGAGTGGGTATGGGAAAAGATATTTCCATTCTTCAAAGGCAGAAAAACAATTTTTCATCTTTTCTGACTGGATACAGTTAAAGGAGATTACAGCTGGTATGATTGCTTTTGGCAGCCTAGTGTTTGACCTATAATTCTGCAAAAATATAACTAACCCTTCATATATTGACTGTCAGGAATTTTCCCCCATGTGCTTTTTGTTCTCCTCCGTCTACTTTATATGGAAAATTTGCCATGTTACGGATCTGCATTTAAAGATTCCTTGGCCTATTTCACGAACAGACAGAACAGATTAAACCGAATGGAACACAACCACAGCTCCAAACTCTGTCTGGTCATAGAATCCCAGGGTGGTTTGGGCTGGAAGGGACCTCAAAGCTCACCTCATGCCGTGGGCAGGGACACCTTCCACTGGACCAGGTGGCTCCGAGCCCTGTCCAACATATCCTTGGACATTTAGGTTATCTTAACTTAGATTAGCTCAAGTTGAGCAGTAAAGTTCAGCTTAGCTGCTCCRGGTGCAGCCTGTGCTTTAGGGAGTCCCTAAAACCCACATTGCCAAGAGTTGGGAGGACATAAAAAATGCATTTGTGGATAGTTTTTGCCTAAGCACGTGGCAGTGACCAGGTCCAAGGCAAGGAGCAGCTGCACATCACACCCAACGTGCCACAAATATCAGGGATATTCCCACTGSAAGGGAAGGAAGGGGATCTCTCTGAGCATCCCAGCTCTGCCWGGTCCAGGGAGAGGGATCCCTGCTTTCTCCATCACCAGGGGAAAATCCCTCCAGATTTCCTCCAAAGGCCTTTGCTCACATGCAGAGCACCCTCAGCTTGGGCAGCTCGTGCCCACACAGGGATTTCCTTGGCATTTTTGGTTGTTGACCAAGATCTTGTCCCGTGCTGGAAAAGCCAGGACAATGCAGCCAAGCACAGGCCCCGTGCAGCTCCCTCCTTGCCGCTTTAAGTTTAACTTTCTCTGTTTACTTTTTAATTTAATGTATTCTTTTGATCTCTCTTCCTCTCCTTTCTCTTGTCTCCCCGAGTTTGCTGACACAGGAGAAGCATGACAAGCTCAGACAGGCTAACCTACTTTTTTCCCTTTTCTCTCGTACATGCGAACGCTCCCACTCTCCTTCCCAGCATATGAAAGCACATTCCAAGCATCATTATAATGATACTTCCAGTCCCCTGTGAAGTAATTCCCCCACTGACAGGTGAGGAAGCTGGGACACACAGAGCTCTTCAATGGCTTGCCCCTCGAGCTCACAGAGGAAGGCAGCAGCACGAGGGGAAATAAAACCCACCAGGCTCCTGTTTTTCCCGGTCCCAATCCATATGAAATTACCATTCCCCCCCCCCCCATCACGGGTTTGTGGAATGCATCCACTTCTAAACAGAGTGATAGCAAAATTGTGGGTGTCCATCACACAGGTTCACACATTTTTAGGGTTTAATTGCAGATGGGGAAACTCCCATCACCACGTCCTGGGTGCCTCCAGTGCTGCCACCTGAGAGCTGGAGAGGGACTTTGGACAAGGGATGGAGGGACAGGACACAGGGAAGGGCTTCCCACTGACAAAGGGCAGGGTTAGATGGRATATTGGGAAGAAATTCTTCCCTGTGAGGGTGGGCAGGCCGTGGCACAGGTTGCCCAGAGAAGCTGTGGCTGCCCCATCCCTGGAAGTGTCCAAGGCCGGGTTGGATGGGGCTTGGAGCAACCTGGGATAGTGGAAGGTGTCCCAGCCCATGGCAGGGGGTGGAATGAGATGATCTTTAAGGTCCCTTCTAACCCAAAATTCCATTACTGTATAGATCCAAACCCACATCCAACTGAATTTCATCCCAACCATGGATATCCCTCAGCCAAGCTGTTTTCCCTCCTTGTATGGGATAATTCAGTTCTGAGCCCCAAGCTCGACTTCACAGAGCTCAGATTCCCAGTGACGACATTGACTAAAATTCCATACCCACCACTCCCTCCAGGGTACGGAATGATCCTCAGCACTTAAAAACCCAAACTTCCAAAAGCAAGTACACCTTTAAAATTAGCCTAAAATTACTTGAATTCAGACATTGACACCTTTGGGGTTCATAGTCTCCGAGATATTCTCTGCAACACATTTTTACTTTTTGAAAGCTGAAATTAGCACATTATCTTGGAGTCTTAAAGGCAAAAAACCCAAATTCTGCAAGGAGTGAGTGAGAGAATCAAAAGTGGACTTTGGACAAAGCATCTGCACCAGAGCACTCAGAATAATCCAACCACATTAATTTTCGAGGTGGGTTAGTTGAGCACTGCTTGAAACCCTGTTTAGACTTTCTACTTCACAATCAGAGTGGCTTGAATTAGGTTTCACTAAATCTGGTTTGGAACCAAATCGAGTTTACACGAAATCACTTTCACCACGGACAAGAGTGACCACAAAGGGGCTCAGGGCATTTTAAAGCATTTTTTCTTTTCATCATCACTTAATAAAAATTCGCTCCTRCCCCTCCCAGTGCAGACAATTCCACAGTTCTTTACATCCAGAGGTGCAATAATGCTTCTCTTTCACTTCAGTTCTATTCCAGCCCTAATATTTAATTATCTTGAACGCAGCAACAGCCACACCACTCCAGCAAGGAATCAATCCTGCCTTTGCTCCCAGCTATAAATGCATGTATTCCATAACCAGCCCAACAGAGCAGACATATGGGATTGTACATGTGGGGAGCACGTGAGAGGCCAGCTCATCTAGAGAATTATTTTGCAACCATCTCTCTCAGACCCAGCTTTGGGTATTTTTTTCCCTTGGTTTTGCTAAAAAAAAAAAAAAAGTGACACTATTGAGGGTTTGGGGCATTTTAATTATTCTATTTTTCCTTTCTGAATTTCCAAAGCTGTCCAGTGGGTGCCATCCCACATGGCAGGGAGAAAACACCAATTAAATTAAAAGCCAGGATGATGTGGAGATGAAACTGAGTCTCAGAAGGAGCCAAAGTGGACAGAGCAGAAACCTTCACCCTGTTCTGCACCAACCTCTGCAGCAAGAGCTGAAACCTCTGCCAAAACCTGGATTTCATGGGGGGATTCACAAAAGTCACCAACCTGCAAACACCAATTTATAACCGAAGCATTTTGGTAGAGTTGACACAAGAGAGGAAGAAACTCTGAGATCTTCAGGTTTCACTCCAGCTTATAAACCACCCAAAATTTTCCCACTTTAAAAATTTCCCTCGAAGGAAAATTGGGGAAATAACATTTTGGGCAACTTTTCTCCGGTGAAATACTCCCCAAAAAACCCCCATGAGGTGAGTTCTAGGCAGAATTAGTGTCTGAGTCTTTCCAAGAGGCATCAGACCCCAAAGYGTATCAGTTAAGCACTGGTATTTCTCCCTCTCTCTTTCAGGTTTTCCTTGGAGGTCCAAAAAACCATTTAGAGAAGCACCCAGGGTGTTTTCTGTGCTGGAGCTGCCTCTCCTTCCTTCCCTCCCTCCCTCTGTTTCAGGAGAGTGGCAGTGCTCTGAAAAGGCCGGATCTTGTTTGCCTTTATTGCTGTTGGGGGCCAAGTAAAAAAGGGTGAGACCCATAAACACAAAGATGCCAAGATACAAGGAGGCTGCAGCTGGAATGCCCAGCCCTGGCTGCTTTGTTCCCTGGGAATAATCAATATATTGGCAGAGATCATGGAGAAAGTGGAGGTACAAAAAGATACACTTTACATACCAATGGACCATTAAACTTCCTATGGCACAGCATCCCTTTGCCCCTTCCATAAATCRGAAACCTTCTTTTTATTCACATTTCTACTCTGAACTGATATCTCCTGTTCAGCTTTCCCCCTCTACAGGTGCTACCAAAACATTCCCGAGTGATTCCCTGCACAAATTCCTTGGGGGAAGCAAAACAAACATTTATGGCCTTGAGACATGGACCCACTCGGACCCCAAGTCCCACGGAAAGCAACCAGATTTAACCCTAAACTTTGAATTCAGGCCAGAGTGGTGGAAGTTTCACTAAATTCAGCTATYCTGGGCCAATTTAGTGCTTTCTGTGGCAGCAGCTCCCGGCAAATCCCCTGGAAATCTCAGCTCCAGAGCTCTGTGCACTCCTCCGGAGCGTGGATTCCCRGCTGGCCCCACTGCCCTGACCCCAGCAGCAGCCCCAGCCTGGCAGTTCTGGGCCAGCCCTGCTGAAGAAGGAGCCCCACATTTCCAAGGGAGGCAGGGACTTGGCTTTGTGTTTGGATAAAGCTCCTCAAAGCTGCCTCTGCTCTGCTGCACAGCTCCGTGACCCCCAGCCTGAGCAGTCTGAAGTGCAGGGAATCATCAGGAACTCCGCCCTGATCCCACTGGGCATCCAGGGTTCACTGATTTCATCCAAAAATCCGAGATAGGTGGGAGGAGGGAGCCTGTAAAGCACTGCACCAGCTATCCCAGTGCTTCCCTGCATCCCRAGGACACGGTACCAGCCCAGCAAAGTTTTCCAGCAGGGTTCTCCACCAGGCAGGGCAGCACAGGATGCTCAGCTTTTCTCCAAGGGGCCTTGGAAGCAAAATGTTTTTCCCTGGAGAAATCCTGGGCTATTGATGAGCAGCGTGGGGCAGGGGGGAAAGGCTTCAGCTCCACAGGCAGGTCACGAGAGCAAACCCCACTGAGCTCCAGAGAATAATGAGACGGGCCAGGTGCTTAAGCTCAGGATTTGCAGGGTTTAAATTTCTGTGCTTAAACACCGTTTAAGTTTATATTTAAGTCTGTAAAAACCGAGCAGGAAAGAATATGCTATACAATGTAAAAYAGAATTAAATCAAAGAGAAATAATCCATCACATTCTCCACCAAAACGAGTTTTTAGCACAAAACCAAAGTCTTCCACAACACAAATTTTCAGCCCTCAGCTCCAAAACGCTCCCAGGCCATCAAGGTGAGACTTTTCCCTCAGGTTCACAAACTAAGACGTCATTGTAAGTGGTTTAGAAGCCCAGCAAATTTTAATATCCATGCCAGCGTGTGTGACCAAAGGGATTACCCACAATGGCTCACCTGATTAGTTATACAAATGCCTGCCTTTTCTTTTTTTTTTTTTTTGCCTTTTTCTTTCCCCCTTTTAATCCAAGACCGTGCAGAATGCCAAATGGGAGAATGGGCATGTGCTGGAATGTCTGAAGGCTACAGGCTCGGGATTTATATTCCACGTTGAATTCATTGTTCTCCCTCCTACCCCCGCTGCCCTCTAAAATATGCTGCAGCCATGACAGAAATAAATTAGCCCGAGGTACAGGTCACACCTTCAAGGGCAGCCAGAACTCTGGGTAAAATCAATAGAGAAGATGGGAGTCTCTAACAGCTGAAGCAGAAAGAATGACGCATTGAGAGCTTTACACATCCCCAGACAAAGGCACTTTGGAGAAACCCCGGTCCCCGCTGCCTGGGGAACACAAAGCTCGTTTTTTTCAACCACCTGAACCCCAAGAGCAACACAGAGGAGGCTCAGAAAAGCCCCATTTCTATGGAGAATTTGCATATCGATGCAGAAAATGCTATTTCTTCGCGTCTCTGCCCGGGGAAGGAGGTTCAGATGCTGAACTCCGGCCCAGGTTGCAACTCTATATAAACTTTTAAAGAGCAGAATCCACACTGAGCTTCAGCTTAAATTTTGCAGCACTCTCCAACCTCTCAAGTGGTTGTCTCAAACAAAAAAATCCCCTGAACTTCRGTGAACTCAGAAACGAGTCCAGGAGGCACCAACAGACGCTGAAATTGTTGCATTCCTTAATTTCACTCGTGATTTTAAAGCCACGGATAATACACTCAAAATCATTGGGAACCTCCAACTCAGGCTTCAGTATTCATGAATCCCAGTTCCTCTGAAATTAAGAGAKATAAGATTTACGAGGATTTGGATACAGGAAGATTCGTGCAGGAGTCAAGTGGGTTTTGCTAATGTCCCCATGGTGAGTTAAGTATTAACTCTCGGAGCGAGGCTCATAACCTGTTCAGACACTTCCCAGATCCCACGGGGTTCCCACCTGCCTTTCCAGGTTCCTAAAAGCTTTAAAGCCTGATTTAAGCTCCCACAATACTTCTAAAAATAGGAGTTAAACTTCTCAGTCCCGCAGGAGTTTTTGAAATTGCTACCCAGGAGGTTTCTCAATAGACAGAGCTAAAAGCTTTTCTCCTCTTCTGTCCCTCCCAGACTTCTCCAGAGACGACTTTGGCCCACATGTAGCTGCATCTAAATCCAAATGAACCCTGATATTCTGCAAAGCTAGCAAGAAAATGTCAAATAAGTAACTTTCCCCTGACCTCCTTGCTTGTTTGCTTCGTTTAAAACCCACACAACTTTAACATGTGCACTGTGCTTTGATCAGCAGGCTCACACTTCCACCTATGGCAAAATAAACTGGATTYGTACTCACATTTTTGGAGCAATATGGGAAAGAGAATTGCTTTCATTTCCACTGCTACCTGTAAAAATAAAGGGAGGAATTCACCATTAGCACCAGGGTTGTCTCTTGCTCACAGTCACTGGTCCCATGCCTCAAAGGAGGCAGAAGYACCTGCAACATCTCCCTGCCTTTTAGGAAAAACAGGGGTAAATTCAACACCTTGAGGGGAAGGGTTTTATCATGAACTTGGAAAGGTGTTTTYAGCCAGACTACAAACTTCCAGCTCCTCCGTGGCTCATTCCCTGCAGCTACTTCCACRTGCTCTTCTCGGGGACAGGAAAAGTGGGGAAAGAGGCACATGTGGGATGTTCCCAAGAGCGTTTTGAGGCACATGATCCTGGTCAAACCTTAGGCAGAAGAGGCTCCAGCGAGCTGCCCTGCTGCTCCTTGGTTCTCCTCCAGGACAAGGAGGTGATGATAATGCCCARTTCTGCCTGAGACGCCTCAAACGCTGCCCCAGCTACCATCAGCAGCATCTGCCTTGCACTTCTCCCCTAGGCATGGAAAAATGCACTCTGCCATGAGTGCCTCCTCCAAGGAGATCCCATGGCCTCATCCAGAGCAGCTTCCTCTCAAATAAATCATCCCTTGTTTTACACTTCCCTGCGCTCCTGGACACGGAGATTCCTGCCCTTTGGAGAACATCCCAACCATCACAGGGGGCTTCATCTGCACAGGTCACGTCTGTAGGGCAGGACTGACCCGTTAGAGGTGCACCCATGTGGGGGCTGTTTTCCTCCAGGGTGTTTCAGATGGATCTTGACATCCTGATCCTCAAAACGCTCTGAGCAATCACCACCTTTGTAAAAAAAAAGGCCTTGCTAGGATGTGTGRGCACTGGGAGCTGCCTGGAGTGCTCCAGAAATCCAAGAGCACCACATTCCTGCTCTGCACATCCCAACGCAGGAACAGCCTCGCAGCTCAAGGYGATGGGATAGAGCCCATTCCTCTCCTCCTGCTTCCTCCACCCAAATTTCACCTCTGCCCGTTGGTTGTGGCTGGATTCAGAAGGAGACATCTCCATTTCAACGAGCAAAAGCATGGATGGAACTTAAAAGAGAGAAACATTATTTTCCCATTKAAGTTGTTCAAAAAAACCAGGATTCGGCACACAAATGAAAGGTAGAAAATGAGGTTGCACACACTTGCAATGGTTTGCTCCACTCTGGAGGTAAATGAAGCCTTAGAAGTGGTAAATGAAGCCTTAGAAAGGCCTGGGCCTTTCCAGGAACTGTGGAATTCCCCTCCCTTGTTTCAAAAATAAAGAAGGATTTAAATCCAACCAACGAACAGGAGCAGACTTGCCTTGGGAATACCTGGGTAGGTGAAGGAAGAAATAACTATATTTAAGGATGAAAATAAAGAAGGATGAGAAACTAAAAGTTTTATTGGCCAAAATCTGGCTGATACCCATTTAATGGATGTGACTATCTCACATCACAGGTAGGGTGGTGAAAGCCTGGCCTCCATGGACTAAGAGTTGTTCTCCACTTCCAACTTCTGCAAACCTATGGATGGCAAAATCTCAGTCCTGGGAAGGGAAATGAAAATAATCCCAAAACATTTCCTGTCCTGAGTTATAATCCTGCCCATGAAGTGGATTTATGCAAAGCTGGACTCTTSCAATTTGGGTACCTGCAAAGGAACAATGGGGGAGGCCACGTTGTTTRTGCCTGGATAAGGAGAACACTTTGCCTTTCCACTGCCACTGGATCTGGGATAAATCTGGGGGACCAAAAGTCAGTGCTCAAAGCTCCAAGGAGGATGTGCAGCTTTGCAGCCTGGGTTTATCTCTCTTTCCCAAGCACAAGGCGTTTTTTTCCTCCTATAAATATACAAAGTGCCTCACGAAAGTCCCTCCCCATCTCCCAGGCAAGGAAATGGAGGGATGGAATGCACAGAGGGGAGAGACCCCTGTGGCCACACCGTGTCCATCTGCAGCTCCACAATCCCCACCAGGCTCCMGAATCAAAGAGGAGGAAAAACACAAAGATATTCCCCCCACCTTCCCTCATCAAAAACTTCCTTGGATCTCAGGGGGTAAACGTGGGGAAAGATCAGAGAGCTCCAGCTCTGGATAGCTGCAGATTCCTTCTGCTTGGCCTGGCTGCTCCCCGTCCCTCCACGGGCACGAGGCAGGTAATCCCAGTGGGAATCCACTGGGAGATCCAGCAAAACCCACTCCTCCTCTCCCCCTCTGCACAGAGGAGATGCTGAGGGGGGGTTTCTGCAGAGTTTTTATTTAGTGAGCAGCAGCACAGCTCGTGGAGTTTGCAAAGATATTCTGCACTCCCAATCCTCCAAGCAGGAGTTACACATCATACCTGCTATCCCTCTTTCCCTGCTGAGATCCTTTGCGTGGGATAACTCCCAGTTTACAATAAGCAAATAATAAATATACAGCTTTTAAACACAAGGATTTCACGTTGGAGGGTGTTTAAGTCGTCTCTTCAGTGATCTCAAGTTTCTAAAATTCAAATATTGGAGCCTATGCCCACTCCTCAAATACACAAACTTAAATCCGAACTTTTGATAAGCAACATGAGAATTCCCAAATATATCGGAGGACAAAATTTAACACCAGAAGCTGCCAAATGTTTCTGACCCACTTCAAACAATCATTAACTACAGGCAGTTTCTAATTATTTGAGCCCATTTCACTTCTTATTCAGTGGTCATTTTGTTTCTTGACCATTTGGCCTATGTTCAGAAAAATCTCCATCAGGCAGCACAGAGCCTCAAAAAAAAAAATAAACCTCTCTTTTCCCAGCCTAACGTTGGAAATATTTTGAATCCTTGAGAGATAGGAGTCCTAAATATGCTTTTAAAAGCAAAAAGTAGAGAGCACTTAAAAATTTAAAAGCTTAAAAATTTAGCCATCAAGTAAAATTTAGTTATCAACTAAAATTGCTTTCTCTCACCTCTCTGCTAAGAGCTTTGCAACTCCTTTTCCAGAAAGAACTGGAAAACGTATTAAAAGGCAAAAAAACCATCGATGCTGGGGCTGGAAACGATCACATGAGAAGCCACAAGATTTGCTTGATAACACAGAGTTTATTATTCAAGAACGAGTCTCATTTTCAGCTCTAAGGGAGAGGGCGGGCAGAGCAGGGGGGGAACAGGCTTTTAAAACACACGCTGGAAGCCCARGGCTGCGTTTATAGGAACCACTAAAAAAGAAGAAGAAAGAGAAGAAAAAGTAAAGCAAACAAACTCCCAGCAACCCGACTTTTCCACAGCCGAGCTCAGCTCCCAGCAAACCGGGGCTGTTTCCACTCARACCGAGTTTACCTTGAGCAGAGAGAAGGAACAGGCAGAGGGCTGCTGAACTTTGGGAAAAGTTCGGCTCTGCTGAGGATGGGAAGGGATAGGGGAGAGCAGAAATGGGAGCTCAGGAGCCACAAAAGCTGCTCAGAGGCTTCCTCTGCGCCCCCTCGTACTGACCTAAGCAGTCTTCACTCCACAGGTAGCAAAGTTTGTCTCCTTCTCCAGGGCGAGATTCCCACTCACAGGAAGGCACTCCGGGCACCAAAAGAACATTGTTTCCAGCCTCGCGAGGAGGGAAGGGGAAGGCAGCCCAGCCAGGTACTGTTTCTTCCACGAAAAGTAAATCCAGCACTCTGGAACGAGTTCAAACCTGGGGCTTGACAGGCACGGGAGCRAAGCTTTCCCACTGAGCATGCTTCGTCCTGCACTGCCTGCACACTTAATGAACATTACTTCCTTCCCAGTGGTTACTCCTAGCAGAAATCCACACCCCCTCTTTCAGAAGTGAGGAATGCAGCTGAAACCAAAGTCCAGAAAACATGCCCGGCACCCAGACAAGGCCCCACGGATCAATAAACTCAGGTTGTGACCCGCGGGTCAGTTTGTCAAACAGGACATCRGGGTGAGTTTTTTCTACACTTGGTGTAGTTTGCTTTATGCCTCAGCTAGTGCTGCTCGCTCCCCAGAGAAAATAAAACCGCGCCGGCTTTTGGAGAATGATTAAATGCCTCAATAACAGATGGGAATTCTCTTTCGAATCTTGTCTTTCCAAACCTGCTTGAAAGTGAGGAAAGAAGGTTTTTTTTTTGTTTGTTTCACCCCACACTAAATTCGGTTCTTGGGCTCCTGAACAAAAGCTGTTTGAATTTGTCGTGAGGAAGGAGTATCTGGTGACCAAAAAAAAAAAAAAAGGAGGAAAAGAAAAAAAATTAAAAAGCTCCTTTTATTTAGTTAGGGTCTAATCCTGTTCCGTTTGCAATCACATGGAGTTTTGTCATTACCTCCAATGGGAATAGTGCAGGGGTTTTAGATTACAAATGCTTTCAGGCAAGAGCTCTGTCTACTCCAGTGACCTGCACAGGCCAGACTGGTTTTGGCACTTCAATTTGCAATTTACACTGTTGCTGTGCCTGAGCCCTGTGCAGCAGCAAACCTCCCCCCTCCTCCCCAAATTCACAGGGAATTGCTGAAGAGAAGCCACCCTGCAAAAGTGCATGTGTTATTTTTAAAGCTTTTCATTATATTTCGAGCTTTCCAGTTTTTCCTGGAGGTTCCACTTCGCTCTCACGTCTCAATTCCCCTCCACAATAGGAGCAGAAATGGAGCTTTTTTTGTCCTGAAGGCTCTGCTGGCGCTGACTGCCCCATCACAGCCTTCAGGAAAACACCAAGTGCAAGAATTAAAATGAAATAACACAAGCCATGATATTGTCGGGGTAAGGAGCACTAATCCCAATCACAACTGCAAGGGACATTACACTCCAAGGCCTCTATTTCGCTCTGTATTTTAAAATAAGTTAAAACCCCATCACGACCTCGGTGTCTGAGCAACCCCAGACCTCACAGGGCTGCAGGTCCTGACTCGAGCAGGACAAACCATGACAGAAATTAAATTTCTGGATTCCAAATGGCCCAGGCCTGTAGAACACAGGCCCAATTTAGCCTGCAGATTTTGACAGGGCACAGCGGGAATACATTCACACTAATACATTTCAGAACCACTGCGGGTCCTTTGCTCCTAAGTGCAACCAAGTGATGTCATTTCTTTAAAAAACTGCGGTGTCATTTCTTTAAAAAATGTGTGTTTCCTTGCCCACACATCCCTGGTCTCCCTTGTTCCATTCAGGATCACAAAAGTCCCAAAATCACATGACAAACCCAAGCTGTGCTGCATTTCCAGTGCACAGAGCTTGAAGAGATTTCGGAAACCCCCAGAGAAAGTTTTGTGCTGGTTTGGAGGAGCAGCCATGGTTGGCTAATTAAACCCAAATGCAGTAACCAAAAAGCTTTTCCCTTTGGTATGTCTCCATATCCCAAAGCTTTCCTTTGGTCAGGAAAGTCCCTAGCTCCCCTCGGATGCATAAAGCCCCTAACAAGGGACTTTCCTAACAGGCAGCTAAGTTGGAATTTTATCTCCTCTGGACCATCTCAGAAACTYTTCTGGGATGTGCCAAGAACTAAACCCATCAGGTGTTCACTGAGCCTGAGACATGGGAAGCAGGGGGACAGGGACTGAAGGSATTTACCCTCAAACTGATGGASCCAAGGGTTAAACACAAGTTCCCTTAACAAGCAGTTGKGATTTTAGATATYCCTCAGTTGTTCGGAGTCATGGASTGGTTGGGGTTGGAAGGGACCTTAAAGCWCATCTCATTCCACCCCCCGCCATGGGCAGGGACAYCTTCCACTAACCCAGGTTGTTCCAGGTCTTGTCCAACCTGGCCTTGGACACTTCCAGGGATGGGGCAGCCACAGCTTCTCTGGACAACCCGTGCCAGGGCCTCCCCACCCTCACGGGGGAGAATTCCTTCCTCCCACCAGCATTCCTGCAGCCCAGCTGGATGAGCGGGGCACGCTTTGAGCTTGACCTGCCACCAGAAGGAGGATCCTGACGCATCCACTCAGCAGTGAAGCACCTTGGGAGCACCGTGGTGTGACTCTGGGCTGGRGTGTGCCAGCCCTCCCGGTCCTTACACGAGAGCTGTGCGAGACATTGAAGCTGCAGCCCCAAACCCCTCTCTCGGCCACCTCTCCCCGAGCTCCCCGGGGCCGCCGGCTGCGTTTTCCCGGTGGATTCCCGTCCCCGGGAGCTGCAGGAACATAGCAAATGTGCCGTGTGCGAGCAGCACCGGGGGGAGCAGACTGCTGAGTCCCTTCATGCCTAATTAGCCGGCAGCGCCTGGCACGATGATTTATTCAGCACAGCGCTGGCCCGGCTCTCAGACGGGCCCCGTGTCCAAGTGGAAAACGCGCTCCCTCCGGTTCTCCTCCCGAAAGGAAGAGCAGGCAGGGCATCCGAGGCCACAGAGCTCTCCTCCGCAGTGATTTAGGTGAAAATGGATGGACTGCTGGATGCCAAAGTTACAGGGTCTGCACCTCGAAATGAGCTCAGAAATGCAGATATATCTCTCCATCTGAAAATAAATATATTTATATACATCTCCATCTRAAAATAAATGTATTTWTATATATATAWATATAATTTTTATATATTTATATAGRTAKATATCTTCTGTTCTGACACACAGATTACATGTTTCTCTGAGTAATTTCATTTCRCGCTGGGATCAGTCCTAGCTGGGACTGGTAACTCCAGGTTGCTCCGTACCAGGTAACTCCATTCRACGAACGAGCTGCTTAAACGTCCTTCAGGCTCCGCAATAAACAGCATAAAGTCGGGCAGGACTGAAAGAAGCAGGAAAAAAGGGCCACGTCGCAGGCCTGGAAGCTATGAGGTGACTCCCAGCCGGACTGTCATCGCCAGCGAGGGGAGAGCACAGGCTCCTCCAGGCATCCCTGGGCCAGGAGCAGGGCTGGGGGAAGCCTGGATGAGTGAAAAGGCCGCGGGGAGCGGCACAAGCGTTGGCCAGAGGAGCCGCTCGGGGTTTGGGATGCTGCCCGCGTGTCCTGTTCCAGCAGCACAGCCGAGCCCCGGGGCGCAGGCCTGGAACGGGCTCCGGAGTGGCATCAGCCCCGCCTGRGCTGAGCACAGAGCCCACCAAGGCACGGCCACCAAATCCAAGAGGGGACTATTGTTCCTCGGGATGTCGCCGCTTTCAATGGGCGCCAAACGCGCGCCCCTCCCGGAGCCAGCAGCTCCAGCTGGGACAGCTTCGCCTCTCCCTTTTCCCCCCAGGACGCATAAAACGCGTTCCCGCTCTCCTTCCTGACACCAGAAAAGCCTGGATTGCTTCCCGTTGTGCTGTGAGAGCTTGAAACGCGGCCATGCTATTTACAGCATCTCCTTTGCCCGGAGGGATTGGAGACGCATCCTGATTTTTCCAGCATATGCGAGCAGCAGGCGCTGCCGCGTGTGCCAGCACGGCGGGCTCGGCTCTACCTGTCCGTGCTGCCTTGTGGCCGCTGGAAGCACTACAGAGGGAAAAAAACTGGATTTCCCAAGGAATGCTGTCTGCGTCCCCATTGTTCTCGGCGCTCGGGTGCATCCATCCTTCCATTCTTGGTGGGAAAGGACAAATTAAAGCAAGGCTGCGAAGGGTGGGGCTCGGTTTCTGGTCCTCTGAACTGTCATGTTGGCTTTTGGCGACAGAGAAGCTTTTCAAAAGGATTTCAGTGACTCACAAGCCCCAAACCTCTTGGTTTTCAGCAGGAGTTGGGCTCCCGGGCTCCTGCTGGAACTGCAAAGGGCATGTTCTGCCTCTGAGYGTCTGGGGGAGCATCCAGGCTTTTCAGTTCTCACTTAACAGCCCCATGAGAGGCTCTGGGTGTTTGGGGTGGGATAAAACTCGGGTGGCTTTTGTGGTAGGGGGGACCCGGCCCTGCTGCTCCAGCAAAGCTTATTCCAGCCTTGCACTGAGGAAAAAGTGACCCAGGAGACCTTGTTCCTGTAGACAGGTGGAAGAACTCACTTTGGCTGTGTCCCCAAATGTCCCCAAGAGTGGTGCCTCCAGGAGATCCTGTCACTGGACCAGACCAGAGAGCAAAGGATGCAGAGGAGGGACCCTCAGGGCTGGTACCAGAGGCAAAGCAACCCAGCTCAAAGGGACTTTGGGGCTGTTACTGCTGAGAATTTCAATTAAGGAAATTTAAATTATGCATCCTGCTGAAGAGATTCTTTGGTCAAASCCCAGCAGTCAGAATCAGAGGGAAGAAACTGAGTGGGACTTGGTGATGTACACAAAAAATTACCAAACTAACTCTATATATATGTATACCTTCCAACTTTGGGACCTGCTAAAATAGAGAAGGACTTACTGCACTAATTTTTGATGGAATACTAAATACGAGTAGCTGGCATGTTTTCCAGAGTGCAGCAGGTAATCCAGATCTATTAAATCTTAAACCACGGAAAGTTCAGCTTTGAAGATGGTGTGAGGACACACCAGGAGGCACAGCAGTTTCCAAGGCTGTTCTGCCACCCCCCTGATCTCCCACACAGCCTTGGACAAGACACTTCACGTCCCTGATTAAATGCAGTCAAAGATTGCTACGATAAAGCTGACACAGCAAATAATGCAGGAAAGATGCAGCCACAGCCACAAAATTCCAGGGGATTCAATTTTACATAAATCATAGAATCACAAAGTGGTTTGCATTGGAAAAGACCCTAAAGATCATCCCATTCCACCCTTCCACTATCCCAGGGTGCTCCAAGGCCCATCCAACCTGGCCTTGGACACTTCCAGGGATGGGGCAGCCACAGCTGCTCTGGGCAACCTGTGCCAGGGCCTCTCCACCCTCACAGGGAAGGAATTCCTTCCCAATATCCCATCTAAACCTCCTCTTCCAGTCTGGCCCAAGGTCAGTGTGATCGTCTGGAGCTGCACTGGCCGAGCCAGCCTTGGTCAGCAGTCCCTCATGTCCTGTTCCTCAGGAATCAGGAGCTGTGGTTCCCGTTCTCCTGCTGACTTGGCTTTGGCATCGCTCAGGAAGTTTGGGTTGCTCCCTTCCTCCTGGCCTACGATGCTTTTGGATTCCACAAATCAGATTAACCATGATGTTTTCAGTGTCTTATTGCAGGATAACAAATGACAGCAGGCATTTGCCTGTGACAACCTATGGTTTTGTATTCCARGCAAAATAAAGTTGATGGAAGGAGCAAAGACAAACTGCACAAGAAACAGCGTTGAGCTCAGGGAATTGAATTTTTCTCCTCTCACAGGAGAGAGCTGTCTCAAGGCTAAACGTTTTGTGTGCATAGGTACATGTGATAAATACTTGTGGAGAGATGTTGAAGTGCAATTCTTCTGAAGGAGCTGAGCTGCATCGTTTGTGCTGCGTTCCTAACCTGAAAACAGCTCAACTTCAATAAGACATGATACTTTAAAAAAGAGAAGAAAGGAAAAAAGGGGAGGGGAAAAAAAAAATCAAGATTTGTTAGTAATTTCTGATATAAGGCAAAAAGGTTTRGGGTTTTGCTTCTGATCAAGTAGAGCTAAAAGCCATTCTACTGCACTGAATGGGTTGGATGTGTTTTTGCCAGCATTAAAGGACTTGCTGYGCATCAATCCCTAAAGATTAAAGAGTTTTCTGGTACCCAGTCCCAGTCTGGTGAAGGTGCAGCTGAGCAGAGCTCAGTGCAGGGAATATCAGAGCTGAACATAAAGTTGAGAGCAGAAAATAACCACCAGGAGCATCAAAAGGCAGGACTTTTCAGACATCACAGGAGTGAGGCTGGGCCCTAAATCCAACCAGCTCTACAAACCCAGAGCAGGTCAGGCGTTTGCTTTTCTGGCCTCCTTGATCCTACAACCTTAGCAAAGTCGGAAGATTGAAAGGCAACTGCTGCTTTCCTCTGATGGACTTCTCCCACCCGAATTAAGCACCCTACGCTGTGGCCGGCCAGAACCTGAACATCAGCCTGGAATTCCCACGTGCAAACCTCCGGGCTCGGCACTTCCCGGGAGCTGGCAGCGCAGGCGGGTCCATAAACATCGCAGGGAAGAGSGACAGCTGCCCGCGGGCACGGCAACAGAGCTGGGCCATGAGAAAGGCAACGACGTCCATCTCCYCCATCGTCTCCCGGGCTCAGAGTCAGCACAGTCTGCCTTAAMTTGCAGCTCCCAGAGCTCCTCGCAGGAAGCGCATCATCCCCGCCAATCGGATGGATCCATTTTCGTKTTTTCCACTCGAAAGTCGCCGCTGAGTTCAGCTCTGGCACTCCAACAAAAGGAGCCCTCGCTGCCAGCGAGCGCAGGGCTCGGCGAGCGGAGCGAGGTGAGAGGGGCGGAAAGTCGTCTATGAAGCAAGTTTTTGCAGCACCGGGAGCATTGCTGAGCTCTGCCTTTGGGGTTTATATTGAATTCTGGGTGTAATACGGTGTTTAACTCAGTCTGAATTGGAGGGGGAGGTGACACCTTAACTTCCTCCCTTCGTTTTTGAGATTTACAGTAACRGAGCCACGTCAGTGCTTGGTTTTTGTGTGAGATTTCACCGAAGTTTCCACACCCCCGGGGTTACAAAACCTCGCCCCTGGGGATGGCACTGCTTTGCCAAGGGTTCCCCAAGCGTTTTTCGAGGACGTGGAACAAAGTTCACAGCCAAGGAGCAGCCGAGATTTTGGGGGTCCCCAAGGCTTGGAGCCACCCAGCCACCCCCACGAGCCAAGGTGGTCCCAGATGGAGCATTTTAAACGTGACCACYTCGATTTGAACAAGCTTGGTGTGATGTGACAGTATTTTATGTGACAAGAGGAAAAGAAARCAAGATTCTTTAACACCCCATCTGAAAGAGCTCATGGAAAACGTCCCTAAAACTGAGAATGCTTTGATTTTGGATRTATTGACACCTCACTATTGAAATTTCTATATCCAGAAACTCCCAAACAGTTTTAGCTTGCACCAATTGATTTTTTTGACTCTCACCTGAATGCATCTACTCTTTTTTGGGTATTTTTTTTCCATCAAATCCACATTCCCTGCTTTTTCAAGCCACTGCCTGATAGCTGATTTATTCCAAGAGCTCTCCTTTCTTCTTAATATCTCCCTTGCCCTTTCTTYGCCTGTTGGGCACTTGGCTTATCCTGTTTGAGCAGTTTGCAGGGTCAAAGCGAGTGTCAGGGGATGTTTGTCTTATGTCCCATGAATTCAAAAGTCCCTTGTCCTGCAAATTCTGTTGTCTGTGGGGCTGCATCACCCCTCTAACTGTGCACCACACCACTGCACAGGACMCTTCCTTTCATTTTTTTCCTTTTTCGATCACTCCTTTCAGTGATTTAGTAGTTTTGAAGGTGTCTGGGTGCATTCACACAGCTCCACATCAGCGCAGACCTTGAAGTAACTACCCCAGTAGCCACCAGGGAAGTGAAAGCTTTTCATTTGCTACAGAGGTGAATGCAATAAACACACAACATCTCCGTCCAGCTTTCCTGCAAGCAGAACTCTGTCTCGTGTTTACAGGGAAACCACTTTCAAATGTTTTTCTGCCATAAATACGCGGTCCTAAAAGAGTCAGCAGGACCCAAACTCTTGGTATTGAGGGCTACACCTAGTGGTAAAGTGTTTGTAGGATTTGGAGCCTTTTTTTTTGATGTTTAAGCAAACAATTACATACAAACAGCACTTGGAGAAACAAGTCATAACRCTCAGAGCAGGAGAGGAAAAACCACCCCAGACTGCTTCACATGCTTGTGTTGGGGAGCTGTTCTTCCAGCAGCATGSAASACATTTATGCAATTAAATTATAACCATTAATGAATAGAACCTATACATCAGAAGAAAAAGCCCAGCTACTTGAGATGCAGTTTGAACAAAGCAGGAGCGATGGATGGTGCTCTGCCTTTCCCTTTCCATGGCACAGGGAGATGCTGGATTTACCTGTCTGCTGACCCATCGAAACACTTAAGGTGCCTCAGGTAGAGAAAACGTGTCAAAGAAAGGAAGAACAATTTGCAAAGTGGGGTTTGAAACAGATTTCYGTCCTGAACTTCAGCAGAAATGCATAGCTCAGTGAAGAGTGAGTGCACATTTTCAATGCAGTGTCCTTACAGACAGGTATTTATCACACATATAGGTGTAATTCAACAATAATTCTGTTTACTTTGCATTAAACAGCCCTGGGGCAAAACCAAAACGAAGTGCTTGGAGCAGGGACTGGCACCTGCGTTCTCCCTCACCAAGGGAGTGTCAGCACTCGGCCCCAGAGTCCCATTTCCTCTCCCTGGATTAGYGACCTTTAAAATCTCTTCTGCAGAGCACAACACCTTCCGCAGGCAGAGCACGGAGTCAGCTCCAACCRGAGCCTCTCATGGCAAATAATTTCTAAAAAAAATAAAGAAGCACAAATTCAGGGATAAATCTCTGCTTTYCCTCTTTATTAGCAGCTTTCCTTCCTTCTGTTTGCAACTTCCAGGGGGAAATCGTTCCCAAAGGAGCCTCCTTGCATGTGAATGCCTCTGTCTCACCGGTGCCCACGTATCTAATGCAGCACAGAGAGATGCAGAGCTCCCAGCTCCAACCCGAGCTCTGCCTGCAGTTTGCAGATCCCACCCTGCTCCATAACCCTCCCCAAACGCTTCCCATCCCCGGCTGGCTCGCTCCAGCAGGCGTGGATGCGTGCTCTGGTCCCTGGGAATGCTCAGCCTGCCTGCCCCTCGCCTGGGTTGGTGAATTGAAATGCCTTTTGTTGCATCACGGCCTTGCCAAGCCAACCCCCAGCACCTTTGCTGGGAGCTGGACCAGTTCGGTTGGGATGGAGCACAGGAATACACACACCGTGGGACTTCGCTTTGTGACACCCCAAATCCTCCTGCTCCCACTCACGGGTGAGGGTTTGCAGCGACCTGCTCAAGGTTATGGGTGGGAATTCATGGAAGAGGTGAGAACATCCATCAGGAATCCCAACTTCCCCCACCAGCCAGGCCCCACAGACACCACAGCGCGTCCCACGCGGCAGCACAGGCAGGAGGGGAGAAGCAGAGGGGTTCAGAGCTTTCTCCTCTCCTTTCTCCACCAAAAGCAGAGCCCTGCAGTGGAACTCGGCCAGGCAGAGCCAGCACTTGCACAGTCACTGCTGTTCCYTTGCCAGCTGGAAGGAGACACAACTTTTCATGGGTCAGAACTCTTAAGCAACGCTCCAGTTTCCAGCTCGCATCTCCCGAGATGCACAAATACYCTCCCAGCTCACCGTGGACATCATTTCCTTTCCGTGTTCCTCTATTTTCAAATTACTGAGCAATGTAAATGCTTTTAGCAGCCGTTTCCACACGCTTGATGCACTCCACGGTTTCTAAAAAGATTTCCTAATAAGCCAAGCTTGTCTAGATCACGTCTTGGTGGTGKTGTTGCCATGCAGGAGTTTCAGCAATTGATTAAAGAGGAAACAACTGTTGGGTGTCTGATATGGAACGAGCTCCCACGTCCCAGAGCCTGGAGCAGGTTCCGTATCAGAAGAGAAGGGAGCAGCAGGGTTTTTGTGGTCTCTCCATAGTGGGTGGAATCTTTCSAGAGTTGGGCTCCTGTCAGTTTGTTGGGGCTTTGCTCCTTTCCCTTTCTGCCCTTTCATTTGTTTCTTTATTTCTCCATTTATAAAGCCCCAAGTGTGAGGAGTTCGTATGTACATTTGTACCTCAGCATTTCTATATTAAATCATRAACTCTTTTAGATTGGAAAAGCCCCCCAGGTTCATCAAATCCAGCATTGCTGAGCCCACCACTAAACCATGTCCCCAAGGTGCCACATCCACATCTTTTAAGCAAAAAAAGGCCAATTTATTGCTTAGAACCATTTCTGACAGCTGCTRTACGCTGTTATCATCCCTGTTGCACTGTGTCTGCTGTGCTACTGCGAGGGACACTCTGCAAATACGGAATTAAAACCAGACTAGGAGTTTTTGGAGCAAGGACCACCAGTCCTTCACGTGGCCTCAGATCCGCTTTCTGCCCAATGTTACCTCTTGGCTGCCTTCAGGTGTTCAGAGGAAGCTGTGCCAGCAGGAGGCTGGAAATTTTGGTGATTGGATGTGGCCTTTGGTCCTACCACAGGAAAGCAGGGAAGCCAAAGAGGATGGCAGCATATTGAAGGTGTAGCTGGCCCAGGAACACTYGGACAAATGCTGCTCCTGAGCCGTTTTCCCTCAACCTCACCACCACCTTCTCCACTGCATCGTTGTTATTTGTTGACGAAGAGATTAGAGATCTAACCCAACTTTTTTCGTTAATCTCACACTYACGTGGAGCTGGAGAATGAGAGGGGGGGTTTAGGGCCGATATTATCCTGACAGATCTCAGCCTGACTTCCAGGCACCCCTTCAATGAGAGAAACCAGGAATGTTTCGTGAGACAGAGACACTTAGACAGCTGACACTTGCACATCCTCAGGAATGTACAATCATCACCACTTCAGGCAGAGATGCTTTTTTGAGGCAATAAACYGTGATTGGCCTTGTCCTCCACCTGCAACAGTAATTTCAGCCACTTCACTCAATTTAGCAAGGGGCTTCTCAAAAGAAGAGCTGGAAACCCAGGTAATTAACTAAGAAAAGGGTTTGAACTTCTGCTGGAGAGGGAAAGTAATCCTAAGTAGTCGCATAATATTCTTCCAAACATAAAGTTTCTAAACTACAGGCACTACAGTGGTGGGGGGGAAAGTAATTTTGGTATAAAAATATTCCAGGAGAGCAAATATTCAGTGTATACACAAACCATGCGCAAACCTGCAACCAGCTGATGGGATTAAACACTCCAAAGACTCCACAAGAGGACGGTTGGTCCCACAATATTAACTCATAAAGCCATATTTTTATACCTCTGTGTCTGGTGTTCATTTACTGACAATTAATACACTGAGATTTGCACGTCACGGGGCAGAGAGGAATGGGGAGCACTGCACAGATGACCCAGGGTTGGTTTAAAGTCGCTGGAGTAATGCTGACTTCCAGTGAAATCCCTTTTCCTTCATCACAAAGTGGCATTTCCCTGAAATTTTAGGGGAACTCCAAGAACTTTCTAGAGTTGTGGTGACTGAAAGGTGGAAATTGCAGGGCAAGCTGCAGGATCACCCCGAACAAATGATATCAAAGCAGGAGAGACAGGGGTGAGTTTCACAGGGAGTTTTGGGGATTGTCCAGCACCAACACGCCCTGGAAAACCACAATTTCATGGATAACACCTCACTGCCACCTCGTGCTGAGCAGAACAAGCCCTGTGAGCTGAACCTGCAGATCTGTCATCTCTAGCAGGTCCATCCCCGCTCCCCCATCCCAAATCTCACCTCTCTGCCCCAACCCCAAACTCTGGCCGTGCCTGGAGCTGGAGTTGGGAGGGAAAAAAAAAATCTGAATTGACTTGCAGATGGGTGTTTGGGAAGGAAATGGGTTCTGCCTGAGTTCCAGCGGGTGACAGGGTGCCAGGGCTCACGAGTTCTGCACAGTCGAACCAGCTGGGGAGGAGAAAACAGGGTGGGAACCCAAACAAAACGCTGCCRCCCCGCTTAACAGGGCCGGAATTCAGATTAGTGCCTGGATATTTTGGGATGGTTTTGCAACGGAGTCACTCCCAGTGTTACCCAAGGTGGGAATCCGACCGTGCCGCGGAGCAGGGACACCCAGAGCTGGCCCCACAGCAGCGCCGGGAGGGTAAAGCCAAAGCCAGGGCTCAGCACAGGAGCAAATAAACCCCTCTGGGGCACAGGGAATCCGGCCCAGGGACGCTGGAGCCAGCCAAGGTAGCGGAAAACCTGGGCTAATGAGCTGCCCTGCACCAAACTTGCTCCCACACGCAGCCATTCACTGCTCTGCCCCCTTTAGCGACCCCATTATCCGCGTTTTCCCATTGTCTGGAGCAGCAGCCGCTCCGCGGTTTGGGACAATGAAAAGCAGACTGCGCCGCCGTACCTTTCTTGACATTTTAACACCCACCCCTTTTCCTTTCTCTGGAAAGAAATGGCAGAACGAAGTTCAAAAAATAAAATTAAATGGAAAAAAAACCAAAAAAAACCAAAACAGCGCGCACCTTGGGTGCTGCCCCCGAGCTCTGATCTGCCTGGGCAGCCCCACAGCCCCACGGGCTGAACGATCTGTCCGAGCAAAGAACGAAATACCAGCCTATAGATTAAGCTTTTATTTCGCACTYAATGAATGAATATTTCTATAAACACGTACACCTCTCTTTCCCAAAGTTCTGCAAGTCAGCACTTTTTTTTTTTTTTCCGCTGCAGACTCTCGCAGCTCCTTCCCCCCCCCTTCAAACTTTATAATAAAGCCCCAAAAGTTCACATAATGTCTGGCTATTGTTTCTCTAAAGAGGAATTCTCCTCCCCGCCTCCTTCTTTCTCTGTATCTCTGAGGCACCACATGGCACAATAAGAGCCCTTTCATGTTCAAGACTCAGAGTCGTTGCTGTGGTAACTCACCCAGCCTCGCCGAGTATCCAAATAAATAGCGAAAATTAAAAAATCAGAGACCCGGTGGGGCTGGCTGCAATCTTATCTCTCCCCGCGACGGCTTCGAGGGGACGTTAAGAAGCCAAATAATAACCTTTCGCCCAGATTAGTCACCTAAAAGTGCCGATTATTGGAGACAGAAGGACATTTGTGCCGTTCCGACAAGTATTTGGCGGAGCACAAAGGCAGGGAAGACGCAATGCAGAGCACCAGTAGCCAGTGGCATCCAAACGATGCTGTGGAGTTTCTAACCACTCGCAGACAGATTTCTCTCCCCCTCCTTTGCTCCGCAACAGCTTTTGGGCTCCTCGCTCCCAGGGAAGCTTTTGAAGGGTTTTTATCTAAGGGGCAACGAGCAGCACAAAGTGTCATTAATTGCTACCTCGCAGGAAACGCTGCTACAAAGAGGAACCCGTGCTTTCCCTAGGAAAAAAAAAAAAAAATAGGGATTTTTTTTTCCTTTTTTTTTTTTTTTTTCCCCTCCCTCTACGTGCCGAGACAAGCCACCGCTTGAGGCCCCCGAGTATCTGCTATTATCAGTTAAGTCACGTCTAGTGCCAGGCAAAAGGTCATTTCAGGTCATTCCGGAGATGAAAGGAAGGGGTAATGTATGTGAGAATGCCTGAACTGGCGAGCGAGGAGAAAAAAGGGCGAGGGGCTGCGAGAGGAAAAAAAAAAAGGGAGGAAGGAAAAAGGATGCGAGACGAGGAAGAGAGGGATGGAAAGAGGGAGGGAGAAGATGAGAGGATGATATCAGACTGAAAAGGAATGTTCTTATTGCCAGGAAACAAATAAAAGCCCGAATCGCAGCACCTCTGCTGACACACTGTGAACTTGATTCCTCATCAAATAAAAAGGCTGCCACGTTTTCCGGGGTCATCTTTTTAATTCATTCCTTCAATTAGGTTTTTCTGCTGCCTTTTTTTTTTTTTTTTTTTTTTTAACCTTAACTGCTGAGAAAGGCAAATGCTTAAGGGAGACAGGACTATCCATTGTCTGGGGTGTCTGCTTCAGCTTCCTTTGTCTGGGAATTAGAAGAGAAAGGTAGAGGCTGCTTGCCTTTTTTTTTTTTATGCATCTAAAAAAAAAAAAAAAATCAATTTTGCATTTAGCGGTGAAAAATAAAATATCACGACGCTGGAGCAGACAGCCCAGCCTTTCTTTCTCCATTTGCCTTTTCTCACTTCTCCCCCTTCCCCTCCTCAGCCCCCCCCCCCACCCCTCCACAAGGTAGTAGTGGGATAAAATGTTCAGCCGAGCCCATCAGTCATTCCTGAATCCATTCCAAGGTTCCCCCTCCGCCCCGGCTCCTTCCACCTCCCCCTGCTCCCCTCTCCGGCTCTGCTTGTCCAACAAATCATTTTTGTAGGACAAGCTCCCCGCTCTCCGAGATTGCTCGCACACCCGGGCACTGCCGACGCGCCAGGGGAGGAAGAGCCCGAGCAGGGTTTTTTTGTTGTTGTTGTTGTTCCTTTATTTGTAAAAACATTCCCGTTCTGGGATGCCCTCCTCCTCCTCCTCCTCCTCCTCCTCCTCCTCCCTGCTCCCCCCCGGCCGCTCCGGCCTCGAGCTGACCACACTGGCTTTGCCTGGAGCTTCAGTGGAGTGCTGGGAATTACATCACATGGAATTATCCTTTTAGCGGCGTGGTGGGATCCCTTCTGTGCACAGCAGCCTCACCCAGCCCCATAAAAACATCTCCTTTGTGCTTTATCCCCCAGAATCCTTTTCTTTTCTGGAAGGTGTTGCTGTTTCCCCCTCTCCATCCCACATGGATTCAGCGCTTCCTAGGGTTGAGGAGAAGGGAAAATTACCTGGGGAATGACCACAGGTTCCTTTGTTAGCAGCAGGGCGCTGTGTTTATGGGGCTGGGATGGGRAGGGGGGTCCTTAAACTACCTGCAGGTTTTGGGGGGAGCTGCTGAGGGTGTGGGTGGGCACAGAACCACGGAAGAGTTGAGGTTGGAAGGCAAGGTCACAAGCCCCAGGGTGACACAAATCTGGACGAGGCTGTGCCACCCCACACGGCTGCTTTAAACAGCACAAACCTTTCCAAACCCCTTGGACACGCAGAAMAACACCCAGGTGAAGCCTCTGGAAGCTCCTGATAATGGCGACGCTCCCACCCGAGGCCCATCCAGAGGGGTTTTCCCGGTTATTGCTCCGACAGGCGTTTGAACCCGCAGTTAAAACTCATCTCAAGGTTTTGCAGTCAAGAGTCCTCCGAGAGAGCCGGCGACTCCGTGGCTGGAGCTGGACCGAGGTTCCAGTCCCATACCTAATTAACCAGGATGAATTAGGCTCGCTCTCTCCTGCTGATGGTTCTTCGTTGACAATAAATTACCCTGTGTGGTTTTTTTCCTTCAGTCAGGCCAAGTTTCCAGCAGACACGCTCTTCTCCCCCATTTGTCACTTTTATTACGGCGCTATCTCCGACGCGGAGTCGTAGGCGCTCGATCAATCCTGCCAGGCTGCTCCGTCTCTCTGCAACTTGATGCAGCTCTGGACAAGATTCCTGCAGGATTCAGGCTCTCCGCTGGAAAACCTTGGCGTTCTCGCTCATCTGTTTATTTCCTAATGCTCGAAGTTCAGACATCTCACTAATTTGCCTCCTAAAGCTCAAGGCCGAACAAAAATCGCTCCCTGCTTTGCTTAGGTGCCAGCTCCTGAAATGTGGGGATAAAAGGCATTCAAAAGTCACTCTAAATCCAGAGATTTTTTTCCTCCAGTGACCCTCCAAAGGGTTAAAGCCGTGGCATGTTTGTAGATGAAGAAGCTGCAGGTGTGAGAGCACTAATTGGGCAACCGAGCAATAATGAAGGCAAGGGTGGTGGAAATGGGAGTTTGCAGCAGTCTGAACAATCCTAAACGCGAGATTTTGTGAAGGAAGATAAAACCACAATGAATTTTAGTGGCCTGACACCAAAGGCATGTGATTCCCACTGAGCTGTGCCACCAGTGAGGCTGATTCCTTGGTTTGTTTGGCACTTGTCCCTACAGGGATAGCAAATCCCCAGATCCCCATCAGCTCCTGCTGACCAACTTCACTTTGGGCTGCAAGCCCAACSCAAGCTCAAGCTGAGAAGCGACCTAAATATTTGGGCTATGATGAACACTTTAATTTTTAAGTAAAAATTCAAGTTTTCAGCCAGAACCCAGGAGAAAAAAAAAAAAAAAAAACGTTTGGCTCACAAAGGAAACAAAGGTAAATGTTATTAATTATCAGAAGCGGGTAGGCAAAAATTCCAGCAGTGGAGGATAAAAATAAAATTCCCAACTATGGCTCAGTCCAAGTCCTGGCTCTGGTAAGGTTAGGAACCACAACCACAGCAATGTAACTCAGAGTATGGTGAGCCCAACAGCTCTTGGAGCTCCCAGAAAGCCATGGAAGAGGCAGGGAGCACTTCCAGGGATGGGGCGGCCACAATTTCTCTGGACAACCTGTGCCAGGCCCTCACCMCACTCACAGTAAAGRTGTTTTTTTCCAATATCCAACCTAAACCTACTCTCAGTTTGGAGCCATTCCCCCTTTTCCTATCACTCCACRCTCTCACGTGGGACACCAACCCCTGAGAGGGGCTCTCATTATGAAATTTCTGCGTTTTTGTTCCCTCAGATGACCATTAAACAGAGCCACACAGCCCTCACACAGGATTTGTTTATTACAGCTAACAGGGGGTGCACAGCAGAGACTCCTCAAGCAGGASTAGCAAAGAACTTCCAGCGAAATTAAAAATGTAAATGCATTTCTGATATCGGTTTCAGATTCCATCCCCCCCAGCCCCACTTCCTGAAAATTAGTGTATGAGCCTGTGCCACCAGATTTCCAAGATAGCTTCCTGTAACAGGACTGGAGGCATATGCCATCAGCACCTGAATATTACTTTGTTGTTGGGGACCAGCCATATGTTTCCTATTTGAAAAAATTACTTTATATCGCAGGAAGCCACTTTTCCCAGCAACAATAGCAGAGGTTCTCRTAACCGTTTCACCCACGGAGGGGGGAAAACAGTGACAAGCCACCCACTGCAGCGGCTTCATCCGAGTCACGAGTGGAACCTGGGGTTTGGGGCTTCGTATTCGACAAATCTTAGGCTCTGATTAATTYATTCAGCGAAATGGTGCTGTTGCAACAGCAGCCAGGGGAAATTAAAAGACTTCAGGATATGAACAACATGTTGGAATGGTGTCAGCTTCCTCCGTCACTGAGCCTGGAACCAAAGCACAGCTTTATTGCAGGGACGGAAAACATGGAATCTGACAGAATGCTTGGCTCTGTGACAAGGAGACACCTCTGCACCAGGAAAACCGAGACCCAGCCACTCGACACAGGATTCCCAAAATCGTATTAAAGATCGCTCCTGATGCTGCACACAGCCAGAACGTGGAGCGTCTGGAATGGGAGCTTGCCAGAATCGCATTACGTTTYTCATTTGAAAAGGAAACTTTCTTTCAAACAGTATTGTTCGCTCTGACGGTGATTTTCCTCCTGGAAAACATCCTGAGCGCATTTCCATGTGATGGACCACCGGAACGCCCCACGCCTGAGACGGGGAGAGGGACCAAAGTGCCTCCCAGATAAGGAGGGATCAAACAGCGCTGCGATCACAGCCCACGAGGCACCACGACGTCTTATTTCTGGAACCTAAATCATTTGGGTTTTCAACTCCAATATTTAGTATTTGGTTTCYAGCAGGAACAAGAAAAAAAAATTTGTCTTCATCAGAAGCTCTCCTGGAAAAGCTCCACATCCCGTTCCTCCTCTGCCAGCTGGCCAAGCAGCCCGAAACATGGCACCGAGCTTGTGGATATTTATTTCCCTTTGATATTGAGGTAGACATTTGATGCGTCTCTTGACAGAAACTGAAAGTGTACAAAGTTTTAAGAAAAAAACAGCAACAACCGGGAAGGTTTTCCAGAGATGGAGGGTTCAATATTTCAGTGTTATCGAGGTGTTCTGGTGGTGACAGGAACATCTCCTTTCCAAGAAGAAAGATATCCGAGTCTCCAACTCTKCCCTGGGAGAAGCAGCTTTATTTCACTCCTGCCTCAGCTCCAGCTGGGATCTTTCAACCGCCAAGGTCAGAAAATCCCCAGTCAGGCACAGCAGAGCTCTAAAGCTGGTTCATCATCGAGTTTAGGTTGTCACAACATGTGCTTGAATTCCAGTTGAGATTCTCCTGATATTTTTGGGAAGATGAAAATATGTGACAAACCCTGCCTTGCTCCAAGTGTAAGCGTTTTAGGTTTTATACCCCGAWCTGAAGTTCCTCCTGGGGAGTAAAGTGCCGCTCGTGGTGTTAAAACTCCAGCACACGCAGCCTATCCCAGCCTTGCCTCACTGTAATKCACATTGTCCCGCTGAAATTCCCGCAAATTCAGAGTCACACTCCAGAAAAGCTCAGGCAAAGCTCTGAGGGGAAGGTTCCCTCAAGACAATTCGATGTTTCCAGCCCCAATGAAACCACACAACTCGCAAACGCGCGAAAATTAGCAAAACACGGTTAAAAAAAAAWTTTAACTAAATTATTATATCTTTTTTGCCAAGCAGATACTTTGGACAAAGGCCCCGTTGGCTGTGGGTGTGTGTGGAGTGGTTCAAAGTGCCATCTGCACGGGAGACAGTAATGGGATGTGATGGGAGCGCAGACACGACACGGCGCGGGCGGCTCTCCCTCGCCCCCACCATTGTCTTGGAGCCTCTGGGAGCTCTGCCTGCATCTGGCAGAAAAGTTGATCAACTTGGGGTAGCTAATCAGGCTGCTGCAATTTCCGGCCCTTTCTTTCCCAGATTCCTCAGATCAAAGTTCAAGTCCCAGAATTATTATTCCCCGAATGCTTAATGAGCTCCAACCGAGGGACACCAAAGGCAGAGCTCAAACATTGACCGTGCACTTCATTGAGTTCGGCCAATGCGGCTAAAAACAAGAGGGTGGGATCCATGGCACGCAAAATCACAATATACAGATTTGTATTTTAATCCAATTAAGATTCCTGCGAGGGAACGGGGACGGCAAAGGGCTCCGGTGGCTTTGTGAAGGGACCTTTGCTTTCCACCCCCCCCCCACCACCACCCCGTACGAAAATTTCGTGAAGGTAGAATCGGCCTCGTCGTCAATCATTTCTAAAGAGCTCTCTTCTGGGAGAACGGCAGAGCCCCACGAGCACAAAAGCTTCCTTGAAGACTAAAAGTTCAGGATGTTGAAATGCAAAAGTCAGATTTTGCCAGGAGGCACGATTTCCGAAGCCAGATGATTCCACCTCAGATTAAYTTATTGAAGATCTTTGCATGCAGAAACATTTCTTTGTTCTGGCAAAGCCCTCCCCGAGTTTTCTATTCACAATCCTGACCCTTAGGAAAGCCAGCCAAGATTCTTTTTTGCGATATCAGGTCAGAATGTTCAGGGCCCAATTATTTTAATAGTTACAAAAAAAAAAAGAACCCTACAATGGTTCAGAACGCCAGTGAGAACAGAATTCAGGGACTTAACAAGTCACTCACTCTAACATCTGGCATGTTCTTTGGAGAAGACTAAACACATGGAGAGTCTTGCTGCAAAAAGTCAATGGAAAGGAATGATAATTGCTCATTAGAATGCCTCCCCCACAGGTTATTTTTAACTTCCCCTACTCTTTCTAATCACGGTGCACGCATCAGATGCTACAGAAAAGGGTCAGCGCCTGGGTTTCTCCCCTCCAAAAACGCACTCAGAACAAAGCCCTTTCACCAGGCTGAGGATCCACAGGCTGCACCCAAGGCACCTGTTGTGGGTTTAGTCCCTGAGCAGGAGCCCGAACAAAACGGTCCCAAAGCCCCCTGCCCCCAGTCAGCCGAAGGCAAAGACACTGAGTGCAAAAATGGAGAGTTTTGTTTTAATCCATGACACAGACAATGGTTTCCTCTCTCCCTCAGCTCTAAGAATGGGAAGAATCCCAGGTGCCCAAATGCAAGGGTGTGAGACATGGAGAACAGGAGAGTCCTCACATCAGGAGCTTGGTGCCAATAAAGCAGGAGCCACCAAGCGTCAAATGAGGCAAAACAGGTATTTATCTACTTTGGGAGGAGGAAAAATCCTGGCTGAGTACTCAGATCGTGGTTTCAAGCCTGCCTTTCCCTGCAAAGACAACTCAGCCCAGCCCTGCCCAAATGAGTGCAGATCTTTTGGCTGAGCCCATCACCATAGCACTGGGGCCTTTGTAAGTGACACAAAAACTATTTCCATGGGTCACCCCACTTCCTCCCAGCCTGCTTACGTGAAACTTCTCTTTTTTTTTTTTTTTTGTTTTTAATGGGGGTTCAGCAGAGCATTTGGAAAAAGGGGGAGATTCTTTGTGGTGTAACATCAAAGACTGCACACAAGGAATCTTGTTCTGAAGCCTCTCCCCAGGAAAAGCCAAACGAATTAAAAGCTCACATCAGACACTCAGAAGACAGCAAAGACAACGGATCCAGAGGCACAGGGAAAGCTTAAAGCCAGCAGTTTATGGCCAAGACTCCGGAGGCTGTGTCCTTATTTAAGGCTTTTTAAAACAGCAAAAAGCTGTTTGAAGAGGAACTGAAGGACATGCTCATAATGGGCTGTAATTTGTTTGTTTATCTGTCTGTTTTTAATGAAGGAACCACAGAGCCTACTGGAGAATATTCCAGTTTCACTTCTGTCACCGTCCCAGCCATTCTCTAAAAGCGCTGCCACCACATCAAACGGCTGCCAGAGCTCCCTGGGAATGGGCCTCAGAACGTGGCTCAGAGCMCCGAGGGAAGGCAGTGGCTGGACACAGACCTTGGAATCTCCTGGAATGCAAATCCCCTCTCAGCAGCCAGCCCCGACCCCGACGGCAGCCGGGAGAGCATCCCTCGCGCCTCCTGCTCCAACCTGCCCCCGGACCACCCCGGGAGGAGAGACTGCGGGAGGAGGGACTGGGATCAGGCAAAGAGGGGCTTTGGAAGGAGGAATTGCAGGAGGAAGGATTGGGATCAAGCAGAGAGGGGCTTTTCAGCCGTGATAAGTGGAGCGAAGCTGCCGGCGAGCTGCCTGCCTGCGCTGTGGACACCGGGATGCTGGACACTGGGATGCCGGACACTGGGATGCTGGACACCGGGATGCTGGACACCGGGATGCCGGACACCGGGATGCCGGACACCGGGATGCTGGACACCCTCCGGTCCAGCTCCTCCACCAAGCAGCTGCCAGGGGACACCTGGGCCAAAACCAGAGCCACAGTTTGGAGGGGAAAGGCTGCAGCTCCCAGGGCCACCCCAGCCCCGAGCCATCTAGCGTCTGTTCCCAGGCGTGAAATCCACACCGCGCTCCTTCTCCCGTTTTCCTTCCCCACCCGTGACAAATCCCCTCTCCTGCCAGGAATACATCCCCGGCCAGCAGCGGGGTTGCAAACTCCCCAGCAGGGCCCGGGAGGAGTTGACCTCCYTCCAGGGTCAAGTTTTCCTCCAAGGCCACGCTGACTTTTCCCTGCCATTTCCACAGTGCAACACTGACCTCCTGTGGCTGCGGCTCCCCAGCCCTGCCCCGGAGCAGCTCTTCCCTTCTCCTAGTCTAAATCCATATTTAGACTATCCTGGGGGRAAAAAAAAAAAAAGCCTGAAAAACTCGCCCTGTGCACATCTACTCGTGTCATCATCCACGTGTCTACCAGCAGAAAGAGGATGAAGGGAAATGTGCCTCTACTCCACTCCTGGCACCAATCCCAAAAAAATCCCAGCCTTTAGGACAACAAACTATTCCCTTCAGTGGGATATAGAGATGTGTATTCCTACAAAATGAGGCTTGTGCTGTGCACCTTTCTTGTGAAATTGCTACAAACAGATGGATTCCACCTCTAGTTCAGTGGCAATGATAAAGTAATTCCTGTTTTTTTCTCAGGGCTGCCCAAATTGAGGCAGAAATGGCATCTTGCCTGTGTCGGAAGTGGGTCTTGGAGAAACAAGGATGGAGAGTCATTCCCATAGATACMACTCTGAGCTTGTCCAGGTTTTTGTGGTTGTCACAGCCACCAGGTGTTGAAACCACTTCCACAGGGTGTTTTCCCTTCCTGCAAKCTTATGCTCTTSTACCACAGGCAATACGAAAATCCTTTCTGGGAGACAAAGAGATTGTCCAGGAGTTTCCACCTGAGAAATCCTGCTGACCTGCTGTGCAGTTCAGAGCCTAGAAAAGCAAGGAATCCCAYAGAAAKGAGGAATCCCACAGAAAGGAGGAATCCCACAGAAAGGAGGAATCCCACAGCACACTCAAGTGCTTCTAAGAGGTCACCATAGTAAAGACTTTCAAAATCTAAGCCCTCCTCAAAAATATGTACCAAACCTGTGCCTCAAATCTCCAAAATCCCAAGATGAAGAGAGCTCTGGGATCCCCTCGCAGCAGGAGACAGCAGATCYCCCCGGGAATTTTTCCATTTGGGACTATGATAAGCCTGGATCCAGCACAAGCATCCCAGCCACACTCTCAGGGACCCTCTGGRATGCTCAGCAGCCCTGTACTGCCCAATTCCCAGCTCCAGGAGCCCCAGTTTGAATCTCCACACGATCCCCAGATATCACCAGACACCTGTTGGTGCTGCTGCTCCTCCCKAGATTCCAATATTTCGGGATTCTCTTTAAAATAGCCTGGAATCAGAAGACTTTTACACCGAACAGCAGCAACACCCCCCTCCCAGACAAACAGGAATTCAGCAGGGTGTGACACAGAGGGAAATTGTACCTGTTGGGTGGCCCTAGGGGCCCCCAAAACCTGTGAAGGACCCGCAGAACGGCTGGGAAGGTGCACAGAGGACACAGGAGCTGTGACTCACCACGGGGACAGGACACTTYCTCTGTCGTGCCAGCAGGCAGCAAGGGGGACCCAAGAACTCCTGCCCTTGCCAGAAGCTGTCAATCAGCTGGGTTTTGCCCCTGCACAGAACAGTGGCTCCTGCTGAGCTGAGAATGATGAACCTGCCTTGCCACTCCCAGCCGCCCCCATCTCGCCCCTCGCTTGGAGCTCGGGGTTGTGAATGATGCATGACCCTTCTGGGCCTTCTGCCTGGGCACAGGAACTTTCCCATGCCAGGGGAATTCAAAACTAGGTTAAACACACTTGTCACTCCAGTAAGTTCCTTGAAGCAGATGTCAAAGCCTTTTTTTTTTTTTTTTGGTCACTTCTCATTAGAGTTCCGTGCCAAGATTCCCTGCAAAGGCTGGAGGTGTGAGATCCCAGCTGGAGCACAGCAGAGAGGGGCTTGTGCTGGCCCATCAGGACAGACACCTCCATGTGCTTAACAGGCTCCTTCTCCCCCAGCTTTCAGCCATTTATATATTTATTTATTTTCCAGAATTTATCAGGGAAACCCTGACACCTTGACAGGCACCTCCTCTGACAGCTCCATAGAATCCCAGAAGGGTTTGGGTTGGAAGGGACCTTAAAACTCATCCATTCCCACTCTCTGCCATGGGCAAGGGACACCTTCCACAATTCCAGGTTGCTCCAACCYGGCCTTGGACACTTCCAGGGATGGGGCAGCCACAGCTTCCCYGGGCAGCCTGTGCCAGGGCCCCCCCACCTTCACAGGGAAGAATTCCTTCCCCATATCTAACCCAAATTTCCCCTCTTTCAGTTTAAACCCGTTCCTTCCTATCCTGTCACTCCAGCTGCTGATCCACAGCCCCTCTCCAGCTTCCTTGCACCCTCTGCCGACACTGGAAGGGGCTGTGTGGTCTCTGCACAACCTTTTCTCCGGCTTGAACAGCCCAAACTTTCTCAACCTCATCAACCTCGTGGCCTCCTCTGGACCAACCCTTCCACGTCCTTTTCGGATGGGAGCACCAGAACTGCGCACAGCACCTCAGATGGGCAGAAAATGTTACTTAAAGGCAAGGTGGAAGCACCGGGAACGCTTTCCCCCGCTCCCAGCACACGGCACACGCGCCAGTGGCTCGCGGCGAAGTGCCTGTGTGCAGAGACTGAGGCAGTGGCAGGAGAAAGGCACAGCTAGAGGAGAAGAAAAGCAGCGAGACACGCCGTGACATGTTATCATTAGGGAGTCATAATTTCCCTCCCGCAGTCATCCAACAGCTGTCAGTAACATCTTGAACACAGACCATGTATTAGAATACCATGGCAAATGCCTTTTCAGGCAAAAGAAAGAGAGGGCATGTTAAGTGGGTGAGTAGCAGGAAGAATATTTTGACAGGCTGAATGCATTAACCTCCCCGTGGAACGCCCCCAACCTTTCCTGGAACGGGGGTTTGGGAGACACCTTCCCCGGCTGGGTGGGGAGGGAGGGGCCAGCAGCACCCCCGGAGCCACCAGGGGTCCGTTCGGGTGGGCAGGGGACTTTCACCACCCACAGTCACCTCTGGGCTCCATCCCTCCTTCTCCACCCTCCCAGCTTAATGGATTCAGGAGGGCCGAGGGGGATGCTGGACATGGTGTGGGTGTCCCGGCTTGTGGAGACAGGGAATTATGGCTTGGATGACCTTGCACATGGGAATATATCCTTGCCTTGCCTTCAGGAGCAGGGAAGGCATTTTTCACCTTCTCTCTATGMCTCTTCACCAACATGAGGTCCCTCCAAAGATGCCATTCCAAACCAGAAGTAATTCAGACCCCTCACGGCTTCTCCCTCAGTCTTTAACCTCTGGGAGAGCTCCACACCACCCTCTTCACCAGGAACCCACCTGCCCTCAGTGATAAGGTGTCAGCCAGCACATTTTAGGGACAAATCTCCCTCACATGGATGAAGTCCTCGAGGGCTGCTGTAATTCAGGCGCCCTGAACGTTTGCCATCAGTAATTTACCTGATTATCAAAGCTTGCAGGGCAGCTTTTCCAGGAGCAGTGGCTCTCATTACGAGGCAGCCCACAACAACTCATCAATCCTGGGCAAAAGATAATTAATCAGCACCCAGAGCCATTTCTGCGAATATAAAGCCTGCTTGAAACAAACCAAAATAAGAGGAGGGGGGCGGTGGGGGACCATGACAGAGCTGTTGGCACTTGCCAACTCCTCTTGATTAAACTTATTTTCACCTCCAGGTGCACACACAGGATGAGTTTTGTTAATTAAACCTGCCAGTCATCTCATTATGCATTCAATTAAAAAAAAAAAAAAAAGCCTGATGCCTTGATTTCGTGCAGCTGGCAGGCTGTGCAGCGACAGGCCACGTTGTGACAGCGCCCAAGTTCTGGTGGGGAAGGGGAGCAGAAACGCTCCAAAACACGGCCAAGCGCGGGATTTGCTAATTGGAAATCCTCCTGGCGTTTTACCTTTAATTTTTTTTTTTCCACGTACTTGCGCGGGTCTGACGGATGGGGCTGCTTGTCAGACAAGGCTGTGCGAAGGGAGAAGGTGGAGGCAGAGAGCGGAAGARGCGCGTTCGGCTCGTTTGGAAAGCCACGAAAAGACGCTCGGAATATTCATGATAGACTCTGGCAAGGTTAAGGGACGAGGAGAGTGGCACCTGGATGCCACGGTGATGAATGCTGCGCGARCAGATCACACAGAGGCCCTGAAGCTTCTGTAAAATCGTGGGGGTTTTTAATTTAGATGAAAGATAGCCTTTATTCTCGAGGCGCCACGCTGGGAGCCGGCAGGGCCGGACGCAGGTCCCGGCTCTGCCGCAAACTCCTTGCCTGACCTTGAATAAATCCCGGGGCACCGTTCTGGGAGGGCATCTGCGCTCCCATCTTCCGAGTGGCAGCGCTCAGCCACCTCCGTGTCCCTCTGAAGGCTGTGGCTGCTGCTGGGCTGTTTTTATCCAGCCCCCCAAGAGCAGACGAGCTCTGGCGTTGCACGCGGCGAGGAGGAGCCCTGGGACGACGGATCGGGGACGACAGAGCGCCAAACCCCAAAACGCTGGTGACAAAAGGACCCGTGGCTGCACGCTGCAGCTTCACAGGCGCCTCACACTGACGCTTCTGAGCCTGCTTCGTGCTGCCAGCAGATCTGAGGAGTGACCTACAGCAGAGGTGACCCRTCCTGTCGTGCTCTGAGGCAGAGAATTTATGTTTTTTTCTCYGCCGTTTCTTGTTGTTTTCTGCAAGTTTCCACGGAGCTGCTTGTACAGGCAAGAGATACTCCATCCCAGCGCTCTGCTAACGTGCTAATCACATCTCTGCACCTCAGACCACCCTCCAGCCCTCGTGAAAATTTGGGAACATTATTTAATGCCTAGACCAGCCACGGGAAGACCTTTGGCAACAGCACTGATTTTCTCTTCCCCTTCTCACTTTTTGGAGCAGTGCTGTATGATTGTGACTTTTCCCCATCTTTGCTGCAGCTCTGCAGCGTGTAACTGGATATTTCGTGGCTGATGAGGAGTGAACCAGATATTCCAAATTGCCCCTGTGTCCCAGAGCTGCCTGCAAGTGTGAGGAACTGAACTTTGACCAAGGAGATCCCTCGAGYCTTGTATGTTTGATCAGAGCATGAAATGGAGAGGGTGTTGTTATTATTATTGTAACCTTCTTTGCTATCTGGTTTCAGGCCCCCTGCGAGTGCTGGAAGCAATGGCCCAGCCTCACAAGGATGTCTGAGGACAAAAAAGACACTCCAAATCCTTGGGAAATCCCAACAGATCCCTTGAGTGACCTGAATCCCATTGTCCACCAAGATGAGAGAGTTGGTCCAAATCCAGAATGACTGYTCCAGACTCCAGCTAAATGCAAATCAGCAGTCAGGCCTCTCCTCCCTGGTGGATTTATTTATTTTTCTGTCAGCAGCTGTGTCCCAATCACCACGACTGGAAAGGGAATTTGGGGTTGGCAGGAGCTGTCACAGCTGGGCTGAATTTTTTATTACAACTTTCATTGAGAAATACTTTGTCAGAACAGCGAAAAAAAAAAAGTTGTGAAGGATGTTGGGTCAGATATTCCCTGCTGGAACCAAACCACAGGATGAGACACTGACCSCATCCAGCCAGATTCCCTTGGGATTGAGGCTGTTGTTTGGAAAGGCTGGGGTGGAAGGGGTTTGGAGCAACCTGGGGTAGTGAAAGGTGTGGGGAACAAGATGAACTTGAAGGTTCCTTCCAACCCAAACCCCTCAGTGATTTCATGAAAATGCCATGTTTAGGCTCAGATCTGTTTTCTGACCCAGCCTTGGACTGGAGCCTTTCCCATCCCAGGTGAGAACTCGGCCCCCGGCCCAGCAGCTGCTCTGCTCCAGGAATCTCATCTCCCTGCRGAAGTTTCCTGACAGTCACAGCTCAGACTCAACATCTGGATGGAAGAAAGTGATAAAACCACAGCCTTTCTTTAAGCAACCTGTCATTCTTGAATCCCAGCCAGGAATAAACATCACCAGGAATAGTTCATCACCTTTTCCCATAGATGATGGTTTGGAATCCCATAGATTCCACCCCCAGTTTGTAAACACSTCCCAACAGACCAGCAGCTACCGCTAAAAAATCTTAGGACAAAATTTTCCTTTCTAYCTCAAACTTGCACTACAGGAAAACAATTGGGTTTGCATGGAAGGAATGGAATTTGTACAGAGACATCCATCCCATGCTTTGTCTTTCCAGCCCTTGACTCTAGGGATTTTCTCAGGCTGAGGTCACACCAGGTGAAAACTGAACTTGCCCCCTCTAAGGAAATTCAAAGAGAATATAAAATAAAAAAGAACAGATATTCCAAGAGAAGTTGGAAAGCGTTTTCCCAGCCCATCAGTGGTACTGCTGCTGTCCCCTCTTCACATCCATTTGCGAGAATAAAATAGAAAAAGAACATTATGGGTCTGTAGCATCCATGAGAATGGGTTTTGCAAGGCTGCTCCTCAGCCCCTTGTGACACACAAAAATTCTCTGTGCTCAGCCCTCAGCTGATCCTGCTCTCCACCCCAGGGACTCCAGAAGCGGACGCTGGGCAGGTTTTGTTTTGTTCTTTCCCAGTTCTTGACACCCATCCCTTTAACCCCACRCCCTCACCTAGAAAATCCCGGCTGCTCTTTCTGTACGAAATGTGCCCTATTCTCTTCTTTCAATAAGTAAATGCTTGAGCCCTTTCTGTGTGAGAAACCCCTCTCTGTGTGTGCATTTCCCACACACAATTATTGCTCAAACAGCCGGAAGGCAAAACAGAAATCAGGGACCGGGAGCTGCCTCGGATAAACTCAACGCTGGAATTAAAATACAACCAACGCCAGGCTCAATACATGGTGTACCCACTAGGTGGGGCAAAAAAGCCATATTCTGATTTAAAAAGCTCTCCAGGTGTTCCTTTCAGTGCTTTCACCTGGCCCTGAACAGGGAAAAGGTCTTTTAAAAATGTGTGAGAGTTATAGAGAGGCTTCCACTGGTCTCCCAAAGAGGAGCTCGAGGTTGCTGACACACTGGGATGGCCCTTGCTCAAAAACTTCCCAGAAAACACTTGGAGGGTGAAATTCAGGTCTCAGGTAGGTTTTGCAGGCTGAAATCCCATTACCAATTGCTCTGTAATTCCAAATTTCACCATCCCAGAGCAGTTCAGTGCCTAAAAACCAAGTATTTCCAGGCACATTCATCCCACGTCTCTTCTCCAAGCAATCCCTGCAAAAACTGTTCCCATTGGACCCCAGCGTGTACCCAACAAAATAATACCAGTGATTTGCTATAACCACTTAAACCAAGAGATTTTCACCCCCCCCAGACTCCTCTCCACACCCACAATCACCAGCTGACAGACGAAATTTTCCTACCTCCAAAGGCTTCTTTTCTTCTCCCGTGCTTTACGAGACCACGGCACAAGACGCGGGGATAAAACCTGGCGAAGCTCCACGGGAAACAAAACCAACCCTCAGTCTGAGGGACTGTCAACTTCCACTCTCCCAAGGCAGGGAGAGCTGATCCACCCAAAGGGGTGCTGTGTTCCCGCAGCTCTTTTTTTTTTTTGGCACAGCTTTGCTGGGTGCCTGATCCCCCTTTCCTTGTTGCACTCCACGCTCGTGCGAGACCTGGCACAGAAATTCAGGTTTTAATTCCTGCCTTTGCCCCCCTCCTGCAGGGATTCATCCKCCAGACCTCTCGAAAATGCACGGAAAAGCTGATTTAGCACAAAAAAGTGAGTCGGCTCGCTGTAATCCTGTACGAGAGACATGCAGCTGCTCCCGGCCAGGAGGACGCTGAGGWTTCACCAGGGATAAGTTTAAGGCAGGGAATAGGAATCTCCAGTGAGGAACAGGCTGGATGCTGCCTCCCAGCCCGACCCAGAGCACGGATGAACGAAATCAGTTAATTCACTTTGCCCTGGGTTTCCTATTTCCACGCTGAAAGCCCTCGTGCCCCTCCAAGGATGGAAAAACCATCCCTAACAAGCCCCAGCCCTTCCTCCCCCGCTCCCAGAGCACCTTGCACTGCTCCAGGAGGCAGCCTGTGGCTCAGGATCCCATTCCAGCTAAACATATTAATGCAGTCCCATTAAAGGCCTCACGTCATGTCTGGAAACCTCATCTTCAATCACACACTTGGCCTGCACATCCCAGACCTCCAGTAATATTTTTTTTTTCCTCCCTCCCTCCCTCCCTCCCTCCTCCTTGTTTTGCCATAAATAATTGCCAGGCTTTCAAGGAGGAGGATAAATGGAAAGAAGTCGTTTGAGGTCTGCATTAAAATCCAGTGCTCTCATCCCTCTTTACCTGACCTGCTGGAAACTTCCTCCTTGGCCCCCACTCCAAATCAATAGTTGGGGTGCACACCCAGGAGCATCAGGCAAACCTGCTTTGTGTGGGGAGACTAGGAAGGAATTCCATATCTAAACACCCACGGAGAACTTCTGCCGAGCAGCATCTCACCCCAGGGATGGATAAATTTCAGCAGAGCGACTCCCAGGCTTTTGAAGGCACGAGTGGAAAACGTTCCCATACAATATTCAGTGTGAGAAATCCCTCTCAGCAGAGCTGATCCCAACCCTGCCTTCCTTATGGTGTCACATCCAGAGCTGAGGCATCTGTCTGGATGTGCCATAAGGGTTTCTGGTCTTAAACACCCCATCTGCCATAAAACCGTGTGTTTGGGTTTGTTGGAGGTTTGGGATTTGCCAAGGAAGTAGCCAAATATTGTGCAGAATTGAGTGAAATCTGACAGCAGTAAAGCAGAACTGCCATGAGCACCATGGTAGGTCCCTGCTTTGTGATGTGTCTGTGGGAACATTGCTGGTCTGAGACCTTAAACGCCAGCAAAAAGCTTGGGAACAGCAAAACCAGGGAAAAAGGCACTATTAGTCACACTGTGATTATGTAGCTTCAACCTCCTTATTCATCCCAGTGAGAAGTAATTGACTGGAGTCACTGCACTTGAGTTTTCATGGTTTTTCTACTGCTACATGATTTTTCTTTACAGGAAAAATTAGAAACCAGGGCTGGAACACAACAGCTGATGGAAAACCTCATCACTCCTAAAAAAAGTCAGGGTGTACAACCATACTTCAGATTTAACAGTTCTGGGACATCCCCTGATTTTGACACTGGTTTAAAATCCATGGACTGGAGGGTGAAAGGACAGGCAGGACCTTTCCCTTTGGGGAGAAATCTCTGTTCCCTTTGTCTTGTTCATGAAGAAGTCAAAATGTCACCGTCCCAGGGCTGCTCCTCTTCTTGTGGCCTCAGCCACGTGGTTGACAAGCTGGGCAGGATTATCCCGTGCTATTCAGTGCACAAAAAACAGGAAAAAAAAATCAAAAATGCCATGGGGAATTATTCAATTATCCCAGAAACTCATAGGAAAGGGGAGAATCAAGGGAGGGCAATCTAAAGCTGMATTCAGCAGGATTTGGGGGGACACCCGAGGCAGAGGGAATCCAGTATTATCAGCCAACACAAGAGGGAAGTGCAGCACCAAAATCCAGCCCTTTGCAGGGAAAGAGCAGCAGGATCCAGTCTGGGGGCCTGGGCTCACCCCCTGGGGCACAGGGGCATGGAGGGGTTGGGGCATTTCCTGGGGGAGCCCTTCCCCCTCCCCTTGTCCTGTCGCCTGACCCCATTTCTGTACTCCAAATACTTACCAAAGGCTGTCATTTAAACCCAAGGTTAAGTTCAATGGGACTGCACGAAGGTACATCTGTAATCATCCACGTTTTTCCTTGTCTAAATTCAGTTATTCCATCACCCACTCCTTGTCACACAGTGCCTCTGAACCGACACCAGGACTAAACCCAGAGCAGGAGTCTGACCCCAGCCACCTTAGCACTTTCTCTCCGGTATTTCAGGGGTTGATACAGGAAATCCTAGCAGATTTAATGGGGATAATGAGCTTTCAGTCTGTACTTTGAACACAACCACAACAATTCTCCGTCTTGACGACGCTCCGGAGCGACTCAAAAACTCTTCGCAAGACAAAACCTTCTTTTAAAAAAAATTTTAGTTATTTATTTTGAGGGTGCAAAGAGGATTTCTGCAGGATGCCTTTGCATTTCCAGAAAGGAGAACTGTATTCCAGGAACTCTGGGAGCTGTCAGAAGTCCTTTTTGCTCAGTAGATTCAAGTCCCTCGTGCTTCACTGTCACCTTTTCACCGAGGCAGCAGCTCTGTCAGGCAGGGGAATGATGGGGTGACACCTGATGAGTTGGTGGCCACCGAGCCCTGCTGCCATCCCACTTCCATTCCCTCCTTTTTCCCATTCCTGAGCAGTCTGTCCTCCACCAGGAGTGCACCAGGGACCACCTTCTCCATCCAAGAGCCCCTCCGAGCTCAGCTGTCTCTGCCCCAGGGCTGTTCCCAGCTCCGTGTCACACCCCGGATTCCTGCAGGGACCCACGGATCCCRGTGAAACGGGAGTGCAGCTCGGAAGGAGGAAGCTCCAAGTGTTCATCCAGACTGTGTGTTCTTTAAAATGAGATGTACACAGTGTGGAAACGCTCCCCGGAGTCAAACAGAACGAGAAACAGATGGGGAGCGATTTGCAAACAGGAACTCTTTTCTTCCCTTGTTTGCCTCCCTTGTTTTGTTTATCCCTGAAAATCCTAACAAGAAGCACAAGCAGGATAAAAYAACTGCAGGCTCCCTCAGAGCTGCACAAATGGAGCTCCAGAGCACTGACAAATTTCTTTTCCCGGGATGTGTCGAGGAAGGCATCAAGTCTTACCTCGGGCCCCAGCCCAGCAGATGCTGATCCAGGGAATAATTTCATGGCTGGGAATACAACGAGGCTACTCTGGGTAGTAAAGTTAAAACAATATGTGTGCACTTTCAGGGCTGTCTGAATCAGGAAATTTTAATTATTCCTTCTTTTTTTTTTGCGGATGACAAGAGCAAGGTTCATGCTAAATGTTATCCATACAGATTAGAGTTTTGCCTGAGTGTCTTTAATTCCCTGCATCGCTCACACGAAGACAGCAGCAGCTGAAATCAAAGCTCCACGTAAATTTATGCTCCAAACTATGAATGTAACATTTGAGTAAATGATTGCAAAGAGTTACACATGGAGCCACAGACGGTGGAATTTAATTTACAGAGAGCAGCCTCTATCTTTCAGCCATTCATCTAAGGAGGATTTAAATATGAAATAAATTGCAGACACTTCCAGCAGAAGCAGGATGTTGGATGATGCTCATTCATATTAAAATGACATCTTTAAGTTCCTCTCCAGCTACATARATGTGCCTATAATGGACACACCCGAACGTGGAAAATAATCCTCTTCCCTAATCAAAAGTGTGCATTATTAAAGTGATGTTTTCCAGATAAAATTCTTATCATAAACATTAAAAATCGGCCTCATACCCCTAAGCGTGTTTGATGACTACATTAGAAATATTTTTTTTTCCAAATGTTGCTTATCTCTACCATTTTGGCTTTATTGTTCTTTTATTATTTCTGTTTCAATGAACTTTGTGAGACTTGACTGTTCATTGTCACATTTGCTCACAAGCACTTCCAGGCTCTTCTCCATCCAAAGGCTGTTGTTGTATCCAAGGAGAGGAAAGTTCAAAAGCAAATATAACTGAAGAAAAATGAGGAAAGGAACCARAGCAATCCTTAGCATCACCCCATTGATTTTAGCTGGTTAATGCCTGTCTTTGAGATTAAATGAAATCAATCCTCCTATTATTTCAATATCCTAATATAATATCCTCATACGATATCCTTATATAATATATTCATACGATATCCTCATATCATTTCAACCAATTCTACAATTTCAAACAATTTCAACCAATTCTACAATTTCAAACGATTTCAACCAATTCTACAAAAGAATTAGGAAGTTTTCAAGTGACCACAAACACGCCTTTCCCTTCCTTTTCAATATTCCATCAAACAAAAGCACTTTTTTCCGGAGGGAATCCGACGAGGGCCCAGGAATGCAGCAAAAACAAACAACCACCAAAAAAAATTACAATAATTACAAGCAAAGCAGAAGTCCCAAAGAAAGGGCTTTGCAGAAAAGGCTGCAGACTTTGTCCAACCTCCTGCAGCTCAGCATATTTTGCTGYTGGGGGGGAGCTGGGGAAATCCCAGCAGCTTTCTGTTGTATCCCGTTATTCCTTGGCTCACTCCCCAGCCATAAATAATAAATACCTCTGGCAATCAACTGGGCTCACACCGGTGCAGCACAGACAGACTTGGGATCCGAGGGATAACGCAGCCAAGGATCAAGATGTTGGGCTGGAAGTTGGGGTTTTTTTAGTGTTTTGTTTGCTCAACTCTTCTCCCGCTACCAGAGCAGCCCGTGGCAGGACCAGGTTCTTCCCCAGCCCAGAATAAGTGGATTTCACACCAATATTTTAATTTTCCGGAGGTTTTGGCTGAAYCCCACCCGTGTTCCTGCACAGAGGTTGGGAGTGTTCGTCCCAGCTCGCTGTCCAGAGCTCCCCCAGCTGCCATTCCCGAGCCAGGAGGAATTAAAAGGGACATTTCCCGAATGCCACTCTTTTCCCTGTGGATGAAAGAAGCTGGTTTGGTTTTTAATGACCCATGAAAGGCCATGCTGCCAAAGCTGCCATCCCTCCCTGGGGCAAATCCTGCCCTGAGCACCCTCCACGGACCCACAGAACCAGGCTCTGGAAGAGGAGAGCTGGAGCACTAAATCATTGCCCAAACAAGAAAGTTCTGTCCCCACTGTTTGAACCAAAAATAGCTCAAAGCCTTTTAAAATCCACATGTTGTTTTATTTCTCTTTCACTTGAAGGCTGCACCTGTCGCCTCCTGCCCTGAGATATCTGAAGGACACTTTGCCTCTTCAATTATTCCTGCTCAACTCCCTAACTCTGTGCCCAAAAGAAGTGGAATTTTTGGTTTTTTTAATGAGGAAAACACGCCGAAAATTGAAGGAAATCCGAGCTAGCAAAGCAAATTCTGAAATGGAGCTCGTGGTGCTGCACCCAGCACGAACCCACCCCACGATTCCACATCTGCAGCCCCAGATTTGGAGCTCCAGCCCCAAAGCAATAAAAGCTGGAGATGGATCAAAAAATCCCTGCTCCTCCACGAGTGCTCTGCAGCCCCACCAACTCCCCCAGAGCCCAAACCTCGTGGCAGAGGTTTCGAGGTGAGGTCGATGCGGGGAAGGGTGAGAAAATCCTTTCCCAGCCTCCTGGACAGAGTACAGGATCCTGTTTCCATAAACCAGCTGCTCCTTCTATTTTTAAACACTCTGGGGGGACTCAAGYAATGCAGCGATGAGAGGGGAGGAGGCTCATGGAAGCACCTTGGCAGATGGATGCTCAGCAAAGGAAGGAAACCATCCCTGCGGGGCGGGACCACGGATAAATGCTCCTTCCAGCTCCGTTATCCAGCCCAGACAGGTAAAAAAAAAGCTGGACAAAGGTGCTTGAGGCCTCAAGGCTGCTCTCAGGAATGTTGTTCTTCCACTTCCACCGAGGCTCGGCACCCACAGTCGCTCCYGACACAGAAAATGGGCCGAAGTTCGCCGTTCCTTTGCTCTTGGCTTGATAAAAACCCTTAACTAATAATTTTGCCTCCGTTTTCACGCTGTTCCGAAGGAAGTGTGAGGCAGCTGTTCATTTCCCTCGGCCCTAAATCACCGTTCCTTGACACTTGGAAACTCGGGAGACTGAAAACAAACGAAAAAAAAGGAGGTGTGAGAGGGTGGGCTCGGTTTTATTTTTAATTCTTCAGCACATTCAGCTGCTCAGTGCTGTGTCAACACGCAGGGAAATGAAGGGATGACGGCCTTGCCGAGCATGGATATGGGATAAGGGGAAGRCTGGAGCCCCCTCCCTCCCCCCTGGGCCTGAGGTTGCCATGTGGAATATCCGAGCCTGTAAAAAYGGCTTGGAGCCTGCGAATTATTGCAAGATCGGGCTCGAAAGTCTAGGAAACAGCAAACCTGGCCTTCATTGTTCAGCCTGCTCTCCGTGTTTGCCTCGTGGCAGAGTTTTTGCCTCTTCCCTGGGAGCAGGGAGAGCCTTTCCCTCGCTGCCCCCAGGAGCTCTGAGTCCTGTCCCCGTCCCTCCCKCCTCCCGACATCACGGCTCCATTGAGAATAATTCAAAAGCAAAACTTAAATTCAAAATATTCAAAAGATGATCATTCATAAGTGACAAGCTTTTCTGAAGGCATCTGACCCCTTTTTTTTAAGGGAGGAGGGAAGCAAAGCCCCTGCTCCGTTTCCTGCTGTTGTGCTGTTTATTTCGGAATATTCCCATTGTTAGAGAGCAAACCATTCCCATGCCAGTGTGGAGGTAGGATCAGGGTGGGAAGAGGGCTAAATTTGGCTCCAATCCCTCAGGAGCCTGACCTCTTCCCATTGGAGTCTCCCACTCACTGCCCAGCGTGGCATTTTCAAACACTCCCCCCCTCGATTCTGCCTTGCACTGAAGGAAGTGATAAGAATAATCCCCTAAGAATGCATTTTCCTGTAGGTAAAGGGATRATATTTGGAGCTCACTCCCAGCAGAGGATCACAGAGGACACAGACAAGGCTGTTGTTGCAGGAATTTGCACACTTTGCCTGGCTTTGGGCATCCAGAAGTTGTCACGCTGAGCAGGAAAATAATGAGCAGCAATAAGGGGGCACACATAGACATTTGTAGGATCAGGCCAGCAACAATAGGCCACGTGAAAAAAAGAAAAGAAAACAAAGCAGAAASTTTTTCTGTGAAAATCTGACAGCATTTCAAATAAATTGAATATCACAGATTTCACACAGGCCCAATCCTTTTGTATATTTCAATTTTTTCACTAAAATTATAGTTGCTTTTGGAGGCCGCAAGACAACTTTCTGGGTGTTGGCTGTTTAAAAAATTTGCTTTCTACTTTTACTTTCTCTCCTTTCCCTGTTTGATCACTGAGACAGCTTTCAATTTCAGCTTACAATCAAAAAAAAAAAAAAAAGGTGGGTGGAAGCTTTATTTCCAGGCACATATTTGATAGCTGGGGGTAGAAAAAGGAATGCTTCCCAAAGAAACATTTCCATGTAAAAAAGCACAGCCAGAATAAATGCAGAGACATTAAAGTTCCAAGGACATGGCCTTAGCAGGCTTGGAAAATAATTTCCAGCCAGTCTCACCTACGCACTAGGAATTGTAGATGTAAAAAATCCTATTTTTTACTTTTTTTTCCTTCTCATTTGTTGTAACATCTTCGATTCTTCCAGAGGAGTTGTTGCAACAACTCATCCAACCAACAAAACTTCAACATTKCAACTTCTATAGTGTGGATTTTATTTTCTTTTTAATCGATTGTGTGAATCCGTCACTGCCAGAGGCAAGAAATTCCCATCTGGGCACAGTCCCTGGAAGCTGCTTCCATAGCAAATTACATTTTTATTGTGATTTCCTGATTGAGTAATACAGCTGGAGCACCCAAACGTGCAGGAGTGAGGCACGGCGAGAAAAGTCAAAACACAGCAATCCCCACGGATTTCTGCTGGCTGCAGATCCCTGCGTTCCCCCGGGAATTGGAGATGGGAAGGTGGGATCAGCGTTAATTTGGGATTTTCACCTTTCCCTTCACAGGTCCAGCACCYTCGTGGTGCTCCCAGCGTGGCTGGAATGGGTTCATGGGTGACAAACCCTTCTGGGGGCTCTGGCAATCCACGTTTGAGCACAAATGTTGTTATTAATACCTTTCATTATCCTCCTGCAATAAAATGGAATAGATTGGGTGCCTGATCCTGATTTCACAGCTGAAATCCATGACTGAACACTCCTTGGTTTCACCCACTGGCTGTAACGAAGCCCTTGCCAATTAATAGTGGCAGTAAATTAAAGAACCTCAGCAACATTAGAGGAGTTAAAAGTGACTTTGACAGAGGAACAAGTAGCACTTTTTCCTTTTTTTTTTCCTCTTTTTTGTGCCGTGTTTTCCTGCAGCTGGAATTTTCACGGCATCCTTGATTCGGGGATGGCTTTTCCCTACAGSAACAGAGCTCCCAGTGGGGCAGGGCAGTGCTGAGTGGGGCCCTTTCTCACCGTGCCTYTGGATAAAGAGGCAGAAAATCAACTGGCACAGGAGGAGAATGAGCAGAGAGCCTGGCAGGGGAATTTTTTTTTTCCCCTTCATTGATACAACGAAATGGAATTGGGCTCTCGGTTTTCCCTAATGCGAACAATAATAACTGCAGTGATAGATTTGTCATTGCCAGTATTGATTTCCTTCCCCGACATAAACTATTTTTGAAAACGCCTCTTAATGGGTTTTTATTTGCTGGCAGGGCTGTGACTTCAGGCCGTTCTCCACTGGGCCRGCTCCGGGAAGATCAGGAGAGGGAKCTGCCTGGCTTTAAAAGTGAAGGGAAAAGTGGAAAGAAGGGAATGTCTGGGGGGAAAAAAAAAAAAGGCRAAGGATGAAGTGAAATCAACAAGGAGAAAAGCAGGAGTATCTGTCCCACCCAGCCCATGGGATCGTGCAGTGTGGGAGGGGAGCARGGCTGCTGGAAACACAAGGATGAGGTAAAAATTTTGGAGCACAACTCTTTTTGCCTTGAACTCCATCCAGTTTAACCACAAACRGCATCAAGTGGAGCTGCTGGAGCAGGTCCAGAGGAGGCCATGGAGATGCTCCAAGGCCTGGAGCCCCTCTGCTCTGGAGCCAGGCTGGGAGAGCTGGGGGTGTTCACCTGGAGAAGAGAAGGATCCAGGGGGACCTCAGAGCCCCTTCCAGTGCCTGAAGGGGCTCTAGGAGAGCTGGAGAGGGACTTGAGACAAGGGATGGAGGGACAGGAGAAGGGGGAATGGCTTCCCACTGCCAGAGGGCAGGGTTAGATGGGATATTGGGAAGGAATTGTTCCCTGGGAGGGTGGGGAGGCCCTGGCACAGGTTGCCCAGAGAAGCTGCAGCTGCAACATCCCTGGAAGTGTCCAAGGCCAGGCTGGACGGGGCTTGGAGCACCCTGGGATAGTGGAAGGTGTCCCTGCTCATGGCAGGAGGGTGTTGGATTGAGGTGATCCTTAAGGTYCCTTCCAGCCCAAASCATTCCATGACAGGATGGGATGGARGGAGCCCCCGAGAGTCCTGACCTCCCCTCTTTGCTCTTTGTGATGTCTGGTTGGTATTGCAGAGAGGTTTTCCTAAAGAATTGAAAGAGATTGAGAGAGAAAGAGAGAGAAAAAGAGAAAGAAAGAGAGAAAGAAAGAGATAAATAAAGAAAGAAAGAAAGAAAGAGAAGGAGAGAAAGAAAAAAAAAGAAAGAAAAAGGGAAAGAAAGAGAAAGAAAGAGAAAGAAAGAAAAAGAAAGAAAGAAGAAAGAGAAAGGTTGATTTTACATGGATATATAAATTAAATGAACAAATAAATAGGTAAATATAACAATTATAATAAGGACAAAACAAACAACAAAATGAACCAATACATAACCAATATAAAAACTGGACTAAAGGCCAAAGAAACAAACAAAACCACCCCCCAAAATAACCGCGCGTGCACGTGCTTTCTTTTTCCTTTTCCCTTTTTTTTTTTTTTTTTTTTTTTTTTTTTGTGGTGAAAAGGCAAACCTTCATTCCTCCTCCTACCCCGCTCCCCGCGCATCCCCCACCCCTTTTCCCCGGGGCGGGCCGGGATATCCCGGGGAACCGGCGGGGCGGGGCGGGSCGGSCCGGGGCGGGCGCTGCGCGGGGCGCGCACGGGTGGGCGGTGCCGGGCCGGGCCGGGCCGGGCCGGGGCAGCGCGTCCGCCGTCCCCCGGCGCCGTCCCCCGGTGCCGTCCCCGCGCCGCGCCCGCGGGCGTGCATGGCCCTGCGCGGGCGGCGATGGCTGCGCGCTGATGGCCCGGCCCGCCGCGCTCGCCATGGCTGCCAGAGAGGAGCTGTACAGCAAAGTCATCCCCCGGCGGAACCGCCAGCACCGCGCCGGGACCATCAAACATGGCTCGTCGCTGGAGATCCTGCTCTCCATGGGCTTCCCCAAAGCTCGCGCGTGAGTCGCTCTCTTCCCCCCCCCCCCCCCCGCTGGATTTTTTTTTTTTTGTTTCCCACCCTCCTTTCGCGTTACGGCGGGCGCCGCTCGGCTCCGCCGCTCCGGGCGCGGGGAGGGAGCGCCGGGGAGCCGCGGATCCAGCCGGGAAGCGGCGGGGATGCGCTCCCGGAGCAAAGAGGTGCACTCCCAGAGCAAAGGGATGCGCTGCCGGAGCGGGGGGATGCCCTCCCGGAGTGGGGGGATGCTCTCCCGGAGAGGGGAGGATGCACTCCTGGAGCGGGGGGATACACTCTCGGAGCGGGGGATGCGCTGCCGGAGCGGGGGATGCGCTCCCGGAGAGGCCGGGGCACCGCGGGATGCTCTCCCGGCACCGCGGGGATGCTCTCCCGGCAGCGGGCAGTGCTCTCCCGGCAGCGGGCAGTGCTCTCCCGGCAGCGCGGGGATGCTCTCCCCGGCTGCGAGGGGATCCGCTGCCGGAGCGGCCCGGAGATGCCTTCTCGGAGCGGGCAGGGCAGCGGGGAATGCTCTCCCGGGCAGCGAGGGGGATGCGCTGCCGGGAATGCCTTCTCGGAGCGGCCCGGACAGCGGGGGATGCGCTCCCGGAGCGGCCCGGGGATGCTGTAGACCCGAGGGATGCTCCGGGTCGCGTCCTCCGGGGGCCAGCCGGGAGCCCCGGGCACCGCGGGTCCCGTCCCCGCAGCCCGCCCGCATCGCCGGGAAGTTTGGGATCGCCAGAGAGGCAGTTTTTGCGCCCCCGATTGAAATTGCTTTAGCTCGGACACTCGGGAGGTTTTCTTTAATCGGTGTAAAAGTCACCCAAAAAGCAGCGGAGCAATAGAAGTGAATTTCCGTACGTAGCCCGAAGTGATTSTGCTTTTCATGGCCAATTTATGCCCTGGCGTAGTCTCCCTGCGTGTGTTTATGCTTTAAATTAATCAGGCAGCAACCCGATGATAACTTAATAATGAAAGAGTGACTCCTGAAGTGGGACTGCAAATGAAACCAGTGGGGATTGGGATGGTTCCTTGATCTCCTTAAGTTTTCCGTTTGTTGTCGATACCAGTCAGAACTCCGTGGTTTTGCAGCCTGGCTTGTCACAGTTTTTTTATAAATATAGAGACAGGCACATGCAGTTTAAGGAGATTGTGGATTCATGGGATTGCATGGATCCACTGGCACACCCAGGAAATCTTATTTGTGTTTTCCATGGTGCTGCTTTGCACTCCTTATGGCTGTCAGTTGTCTATTGAGATCAGCACACAGCTTTTATATACAGTGAATGCAAATGAASATCAGAGGAGAGTGGTGACTTCATGCTCTGCTCGGTTGGAAGAAAAGATGTGCGTCTTTCAGTGGAGCTGGGGGGAAAAAGCAGCTGGATCCTGTGAATGGAAGGAGTTGTTACCTGCACAACAGTGCCAGCAGGGCTGACAGGCAGCCCTGCTCTTACCTAACGCAGGAACTGTGTCTATGGGTCATATYCCTGCCCAGGAAAGCACTAAAATCACATTAAAATGCACTCAGAGCTTCATCGTACAAGACAGAGAAGGTTAAACACAGGGAGCCAGCCTGAGGAAGGGGTAAAATAGCCCGAAATGCAAAAAGTGCTGATTGAAAATACAACCAGGCAGACGGGTAGGGCTGTCTTGATACTAAATTCAGGATAACCCTGTGTGACAACTCAGCTCTTTGCTGGGAGAGGGAACCACTTTCTTCCTGTGAAGGAGCAATTACTGCCCCTATTCCACTCTGCTGGAAGTGCTACAAATAATTCMTCATTAAAATTCAGACAAGAAGCAAAATGGAAATCAAACCAAGTATCCGAGCAGTGCCACCAGGGGTACAGTGTGGAGTGGAACACAGGTTTGGGAGCAGTGGCAGACAGGAGTGCATGGCTAGAGGACATTCCTTAGAGGTCATTGCTTCCCAGAAAGTGCTTTTTAACTCCCAGCATCAAGTATGAATGAAAGAGAACACCTAGATGCCAAGGAGGTAAAAACACCATCTCCCTCCCAAAGGTGGTGTGGAGAAGTAGCCTTAAAGCCCTTTTGAGTTTCCCCCAAAACTCYCCCACCTCTGTTTCCTGCCCCGAAGCCACGGTTACGACAGGAGGCAGGGAATTCAGGGAAAGGGGGAATTTCAGTTCTGTGCCTGTAGCTCCTGCATACAAACACGAGCCAGGCTGGTACTTAAAAGTGGTGACCATCTGTTTGGGTGGCTTATGCAAAACAAACCTCCGAGTTGTCAGACAAGTCTGTCAGGCATGTCACAAAATACCAGTGCTGTTGGCATCAGCGGCCTCCTGGCTCTGTGGCAGAGCTGGGGGGACCGACTGGGGCAGGGGACAGAGGGGACCTGGTCAGACGTGGTCAGAGACAAGGGATATGTGTTAAAATAATCCAAGGTGAAAGGCTAAATGTGATTTCTGAGTTTTACTGGATGGTTGGTATGGGCTGRGTGAGTTAAGGGCAGAAAATGGTCTGGGCCAGGCTGGAACCAAGAGAGGATGTCAGGTATGAAGTGCAAAACCACCATGGATCTTGTGTCGTTAAATAGGCCTTTAYTTGTCCATCCTACATGGAGTTTATGGGGGACTGGGGATAAAGGGCTCACCAAAGCAGGTGTCCTTCCTTTCTGAGCTGAGATACATTGAGGGCAGGTACAGAAGTCAGTGGAGCTGCACTGATGTCCCACAGCACAGACTGACACCCTGGGAGTTTTCCTCATTCCCTCTCTGAAGCCCTTGCTGGCACAGGTCTGGCTGTTTTCCTTCTTCCCAGCAGCAGCTTCCATTCAGGGCTCTGAATTACAGGGTGATGCACAAACCACCTTTGGGAGCTTTTAGCTGGGCATGGCACCTGCTCAGACCACTGCAGGGTGTGATCCCTTTGAACCATCCCCGTGAGCTGCTGCTCTGCTTGCTTGGGTTTTGCCAGCACACAACCATTATTACTTTATTTTGCAATTAGCCCATTAGATTACGTACTGTCTGGTCCCACAGGCCGTCCCTATCCCAAGAACTTTCTGGTTTAAACAAGGAAAGAAGGCAAAGGTGATGTTACAATTCCCATTTTGCAATCTGGGCACCAAGAAAAAACGTTTTACCCTTGYTCACACAAAAGCTTAGCCAGATCTCTGGTGCTTCTATACCCTAAACACAAGAGGCTTCCTCTAGAAGGAGATTTCATACAAGTATTATTTCCCAGTTGCCCCAAAATATTGTTTATCATCTTGGTATGAATCTCCCATCAGTGGTTGCACCTAATTCTCATCTAATCTGCCTGCCAGCACCTCTCACTATCATGTATAATCCTTATATATCCCTGAAAGTAGAGGGAAGGAGAAGCACAATGGAGTTTACAGAACATCAAAACCACAGGGGATCACTTAAAACTGTTCTGCATGTAGAAGCAATTAAAAAAATCCATAACACGTGCCTATAAAGTGCTAAACATAGGAGAATTTAGTGATGGACTGCAGTTTCATTCAGGATGGAAGAAGACCTTTGACCAAACTGAAATTATTGAAACTTCTCTAGCCTGCATGGTACAGAAATCAATGTGGCTCCAGAATCTGCAAGTCCAGTGATTCACAGTTTTCAAAGTTTCATGTCAGCCTTTAAACTCCTCCAAAACATCCTCAAAAGCAGAAAGTGAAAATTCTAGCGTGAGTAAAAAAAAAAAATCCTGCTTTCTTTGTTTGAATTCTGGGTGCACATATGTGCATGAATATATAAATACATAAAATTTAAAATGTTTCAGTTCTGCGTACAACTCTGAATTCAAGCCACAGCTCTGAGATGCTGTTTCAGAAGAGATCCAGGCCTAAAAAAATGAAGATAATTCCCTGCTCCCTGCCATTACTCAAGCTGGGTAAATCACTGCCCATAACCAGAACACTTAAATTAGAGCTATTGTGCTTTTTGTGTCACCGTGCTCTCTGTGATAAGAGGAAGAGATGACACAGGTGGCAAAGCTTTCCAAAACTAAATGGATGTTCCTTCCCCTCATCCGAGCCTGGAAAAGGCTTTAACTCTGTGTCCGTGGCATGAACAGGAGTTAATTCCCTTGGACCTRAATAAAACCAGTCTGACTTGGGATTTGCTTTCTCAGAAACCACGAGAATTCGGAAGTATAAAGGATTTTGTTATTGTCCGAGAAAGGAAGCTCAGATGCAGTTTACAARCAGTAAAATCTTCTCTGGTGTTTTGAAAGTGTTTTCCAGCCTGCTAAGACATGTTTTGCTTGGTAACAGGCTTAGCAACCTAGCAGGATTTCAGCTCAGCAAGGCTGGGAGTCTCTCCTTCCTCTAGGGTTTGGGAAATTACTGCAGGGAGGAAGAGTGCTGCTCAGAATCTCCCGATTTTTGAAGTGGTTTCCCTTCCTTCACRGCCTTGCCCTCAGGGTGTTTGTTTAGTGCAAATGCTCCTGAAGTTCATCCTACTACAGAGAACCAGCCCCAAGTCCCACTCGAGCCCAAGCGCTCAAAGGGTTTTCCTGATTCCCAGTGACCTGTGCTGGCCCAGGGTGTGGAGGGAAACCCCATCCCGAGGGAAGGAGCCGATGGACAGAAATGTTGCTGGAGGCAGCAGCTGGGAAGGCTCCACTGAAAGTGATTTCCAAGTTTGGCAGCGCTGGAGGAAATCTTCAGCTGTCGAATGGAAAATCCAGGTGTTGCAGCCACGAGGGCTTGGGAAAAGCTTTCCCTGATGCTGTGTCTGGGCTGATCGCTGGGAGTTTGGGGCTTGGAGAGAGCTGTGGCAGAGAAACCATCTCAGCAAAACGCTTCCATTTCCAGTCCTGCCCACGGATATTTGTGAGTAGGAGCTTCCCAGGAAGAGTTGGTGACCTGTTCACACTCTACAAACAGGGGAAGAAGTTCCTGGAGGTGCTCCTTTGGGAGATCACTCGGACAAGACCCTCGTTCCCTGCACTCAGCTCTGTGCCCATGCCAKGGTTTAGGGGATGAGATTGGAACCTGAGCAGCAATTTGAGCAATGAACTGCTCTGGTTCATGTGCAGCAATCCTGGGTTCAGCACTGAGGCCTCAGAACAGTTTTGTCCATCTGTGCTGGGAGGGATCCCACAGGTCTGCAGGGGGACAGGGACAGTGAGGATGGGGCAGCAGCTGCCAGGAGGGTGCACTGGAGAAAGGCTTTGGAAACATCCCTTGGGACTGAGTCCCGTGGCTGCTCTGCACATGGATTTTTTATTTTTTACCATTGGCTTGACTGCAGATTTCTGCTGTGGGACTGAGAGATGATTCCTGTGGGATTCAGGTTGTTCTGTGCCAGCGGCTCCAGTGTGTTTGGGGTGGGGGGATCTCTGTGAGACACTTTCTTATTCTARTGATCCAAAGTGATAAACCATAGAGGGCTCTTTACTTCCACTGTGTGCTGTAGTTAGGCTGATACTTGCACCTGAATCTGTAGAGTTTCAGTCTGTTCATGACAAGACTTAGATCTGGTCYGAGTAGAACAACTTTTTCCATGACATTGTACAAAATTTTCAGACGGAGGGAGGCTTCTTATCAGAGGCAAAGAAGTCATTCCCGTGATAAGATCGCACTGTAAAATGATAATGGCAGCAGGAGCGCTTGGTATTGCCTCAGTGATTCAGGATGCTGGACACAAAACTGCCATTAATCATATCTGGTGGCTGGGAGGAGTGGAACAATCAGATAGTCAGGTCTGATATCCACAAAGAAAAYGTTTCTGCCACAAACATCGAGGAAACAGTGTAAGGACAGAGCATCCCTGCACAAAGATGGCTCAGCCAAGGTCAGCAGTCAGTGCAGGACCTGCTGGCTCAGTGCTGGCTGCCCAGAGAACAAACTCCTGGGTGTTCAGGGAGGAAAACAAAGACCAACACCTTTGTAGTCCCTGCACACCCCACACTTCACTGGGATCCCATATTTAGAYGTTTAAGCAGCATCACCACGTGCAGTGAGGTCCCAGTCCAGCCAGAAGCCAGCATTCCCTGGATTGCTGAGACGTGGTTTTCAAGGCTGTCTGACTTTGGCAAACGCTGTCAGAGATGTCAGAGGGTTTCCTGGTCCCCGAGTACTTGGTTTGTTTTGGTATTAAAATTACGTGGTGACAAGAAAACATTTCCTTGTGCTTCCGTCTCCCTGATGATTTTCTTGTCTCGGGGCCAAGGTCCCGAACTCGATCCTACCCTCTGCACTAGGAAGGAGAGGAGCTCCAGAAAGTGCAACCCAGACCTCACATGTCCCTGAGAGAGCCTGAAAAATTACTCTGTGCCTTGTGTGTCAAAGCCCCACGCCATTAATAACTTGGTCCTTAGGATGCAATTCCCTTTCAAGCTTCCTATCAGTTTCGAGTGATACAGACACCAGTGTTATCTTTTCTGTCCCTTTTTCTTTCTCCTCACCTATCTCCAGGCCTGACACCAGTGTCAGGAGCCAGTTTAAATTTTACTGATGAGATTCTCAAGACAAAGAGCCGCTGGAGAAACTCAGGATTTCAGATATCCAGCAYGGCCTGTTTGAGTGGGGCCTTGTTTGCATTAAATGCTGATTGTCCTTCCCCCTTGGTGGCAGTGGCAGTGTGTTGGCTGTTCCTGCAGAATTCTTCTGGAGCCCTCTGGAAGTTTATCCCTGGATTGTTGCTGCCACTTCCCTGTGCAAGAGTCTGTGCTCAAAGGATGCTGCAAGCCCTCGAGACTGGCAGAAGTCAGGGGGGAATTCCATCCTTTGAAAGAGCGTGAGAAAAAAAATTTTACAAAAAACCCTACAAATTCGGTGCTTTTAAATATCAAGTGCTAACCCTGCTGGCTGCTGATGATCACTTGTGTTTGGAAGTCACCTCTGAAAGCGAATTTGGCCTCCCAAATCTTGCTCCCGCTTGCGCTGGGTTTTAACTAAGAGCTCATCGTGGATTCRCAGCATGTGCTCTGCAATTGCAGGAAGAATAGAGACATCCGTGTGTGTGTGTGTCTGTGCTGCACCAGCCTAATTATCCCCAACAAGCAGAGTCATCAAAGGAGCTGCAGTTCAGCAGCTGACAGCGTTTTGGATTCCATCACCGAGACTCTCTGCAGCCTTTGTGCCTTACAATGGGCCGCGCTGCCACGCTGGGTCTTGCTCACCCCCTCTATAAACAGGCCCAAAGAGGAGAGTCCTGGGCTTTGCTGGGCGTTTTTCTGTCCYCACCACGTTGTGGGCTGCCTGGTTGTGCACAAAGGCTGAGTGGAGAGAGCAGCAAAGCGAAGGGGGGAAAAAAAAACCCCAGCGAGGAATAGAGGGAATTGCTGAAGTCACCGTAACAAAGCGGCTGACACCTGCAGGAACAGTGTTTGAGACATCCTGCACCTCTTGTCTGCGTTCAGAAGGTGCTGTCCCTTCAATCCCACCCTCCTGAAATTCCTCCTGAAGCTTTAGCAAGTCCTAGCAGCCAAAGGTGCTGCTTGAGGCACTCCTGAGTTCCCACAAGTCGTGGTACAGAGCTGAGAGACACCAACCTCACGCGCCTGGGGAGCAGGAGTGCTCCTCCATTCTCCGTCCTCAGCCTTCCCATTTCCCCCAGACATTCCCAAAAGGACAGGGATGGGCGTGGGGAGCACAGTTGAGTGTGCAGGTGTGGCAATATTCATTCAGGCATTGTCAGGGCCTCGGTGGTTCCTGTCACCCACCAAGCACCAGGGTAAAATCTAAACGGAAAAATTGTAAATTGAGCCTGGAACGAGTGAGAGCAGACACCGAATCTGTGCCCTTGAATTCTGGCGTTGGCAGCAGCCTAAACCCAAAGATGGGGAGCACTGACAGACACCCACGGCCTGACATGGGAAGGGGTTTTAAGTGTGTTTCACTCACACCCATCACCCCCTGCTATTATCAGCACAAGGCAAGTGCCACTTTCCTGTAGTATTTGTGATGCTCGGCTCCTCATGATAGTGCAGAATTAATCATTTGGGGCTGCTGACTGTGACGTAATTGCCGGTGGAGGGGTGGGTGTGTTTCAGAGASATTTCTCATCCCCTGATTTGTAAAAATGACTCTTTTCTTCCTCCTCTGCTTAATGAAATCCGGCGAGTTCTGACACGACAAATCTCATTAATGGCCTGATTCAGCAAAGCCCTCGAGCACGTGCTTGAGTGGCTGGGACCGAGATGCCCCAAACATTTCCACCCAAGCAGGCGTTAAATGGCGCTGGAAATAACCTGAAATGGATGAGGTGGTGCTGTTTTTCTTCTAAGCTCTTCCCCGTTTTATTGAGAGTGATTGAATCGGTTTCGTGATGCAAATTTCAAGCCCTGAGTTCGCGCTGAGATGAAACCCTGTTACCATTTTTCCCTTGTTTGGCCCCAGTGAGCACAAGCCTGATTTTTATGTACCACAGTCCTGTTGTGCAAGGAGGAAAGGTAAACATCCTCCCTGCTCCAGGAGCTGACGCTAAATAGGAGCCAGAAGGAGCAAATACCTCTGGAGAGGAGGATRGGGAGAAGCCACAAAAGGAGGCAGACAGGCCCTGATCCCAGCATTGCCTCCCAAATCCCTTATTCCCGGTCGTTACCCATAGTTACAGCGAGTCAGATGGATGGGTAAATTCACAGCTGCACGAGGATGGCACTGTGAGGAACAGCTACTTCCAAACAAGCAGCATTCCCGTTTTACAGGCAGGAAAATGCAGCATGAGACGATCCATCGAGTCTCCTGGTGGCAGAGAGGGCACCTTAATTAACATTTGCCATCCACTCCAGACAAAGGGCTCTCCAGAGCTGCAGGCTCTAAGTGGTGTCAATGATGTCCTGCTCCCTTGTTCTACAATTATATTGGATTTTGTCTTCACAATCGATATCTCCTTCTGAGAGGAGCTGCCAAGCCCTAGTAAGTGTCAAATCACAATATATTAGCCGTGGATAAGTCAGTTCTCCCAGGCTCCATTCAAGGAAATCTCAAACTGAGCCAGAGCTGGAGCTGGTTCGTATTCACACCAGTCCAYGGGCGATGGAAACAAGCCTTGGAGTAAATGGAGTTTACAGCTGCACCTTACAAATCACATTTATATTCCTTTTACAGTSTCTTCATAGCTGTATCATAAATGCATTCATGTTCCAAGGGGCAAAGCCTGCCAGCAGTGTAAATCAGCCCAGCAGCATTGACTTTGTTGGAGCAATAATAACACACACCAGCTGAGCATCTTCCCCAGAAATAACCCAGCTTGCATGGCTAGCAGAGTTTCCTTCAGAGAAATGGCTGTTTTATACCATTCAGGGAATGCAAAAAGCCTGGGCATAAATAAGAATCAGTACCAAAGCCTCTGGGGAGAAAAATACAAACCTCAGGTGTTTCACAGCACATTTATGTCTTGGGGCCGTGGAGTATTTTGTAAATAGTGACTCCAGCTCTGTGCCACAGCCCAGCTACTCCCTGCCTGGAGCTGGGGCACATAATCCTGCTCTCCCAGGCAGCTGCATCCCAGGGTGCCCTCATTGTTTGGGTCTCAGACACGTCAGCCAAGCGCAGCAGGGTGGGGAGGGGATGAGTCAGGAAGGGTCCACGGAGACCCACAGCATGTGATGGCACAGGACAGCTGATGCTGCTTCCCTCCAAATCAAAACAATTACAGGAGAATCCATCCTCTATCCTGTTTAACCACCAGTTAGCCTCTGTTACGAGKTGTGTGTGGGGTGAGCTGCACGATTAGAACCCTTCACACCAACCTGAAACCAACTCTGGGGGGGTATTTTTAAGTGTCGCTTTGATTTGGTAAAAACAGTGCAAATTTGTGGGGGTAAAATGACCTGCTCCCCCTGCTATTTCCTTTTTTTCTCCCTGAGGTAAAATTTTCTACTTGCATGGGAAGGTTGGCCTTTGTGAGGATTCTTCATTTCCCCATCCAGCTTCCCAAAGAAGCCCAGCAGATGCTCTCTCAGAGAGAGGATTTAACTCCCTGCAAAGACCCTGACTTTGGGGATCAGCGTATCTTTCCATCTTCCTCCTCTTCCTGCCCCAAAAGCTGCTCATCCTCATTGAGATCCAAGGACTTGCAGCCCTTGGGAGTTCCAAGGGGAAGCATGATGTGCCGGAAGAGCACGGTGTGCCTGGGACTCAGCTGGACTCACATATTCCTACCARCATTTGCCAGCCGTTCTTGGCACAGCCTTTGGCTCCCCTGGAAGTGCATCCCACGTGGAGGAACTTGTGCATCGCCCTGTGATCTTAGCCCAGGCTTCTGCTGTGAGTCAGCCTGGCCAAGGGCACTGGGGCTGCTGAGATCCTTCTCATCTTCTCCTGGGAAACTCCAGGGAGCGGCTGCTGATTTCTGTGCTCCTYCTTGGTGCTCACATAGGCCCATCTGCTGCAGAGTGAACTGGAAAAGGGCAGGGCCAAGGCTGCCCAGACAAAATGTGACGACAGGAGGGGGGAAGTGAATGGGTCTTTCACAGAAATTTGTCATCCCCAAGGAGCCTGAGGCCAGGCTGGCAGAAATGGGTTGGGAATSATGTTCTGGGATCCCAAAGCATGGGAACAGGATTGCCATGTCTGAATGTTTCCTCCCTCCATTCACCCCCCCTCCCTCAGTCTCCAGGACAAATGGAGATAAAATTCTCCTGTAGTTGCTGCCACTGCCCCTTTCCAGCCATGGGACTGGGAGCTTGCTGAGGTGTCCTAGGATTTCCCTGGATGCCGGCTCAAGAATTTCACATATTTGCTGTCAGCAGCTTCTTTTAGRGGAGAAGGATGGCAGAGATGTCACCTCAGTCCCTCCTGACAGCCAGGGGGGCTGTGCAGGCATGGGGAGGGACGAGAGCAGTGAGTGCCAGAGCACCCAAAGCCCTCTGGTACCTCCGTGGGAGTGGGGGGCAGTGGGCAGGACACGCTCACAGGGGCWGTTTGCATCCTTTGTGACAGCAAAAGTCAGGAAAACCTTCTCAGCTCTCACAGGAAGCTGAAGGGAGCAACACAGCCAGAGCTGCTGTGGAGCTGCTGGCCCAGCAGCCGAGAATAAGCATTTTCCTTGGTTCCTTGAGGCACAGCCAGCTCTAAGGGCAGGGTGCTGCCTTCTTTTGGTGTCAGGAGCACAGTAACTCCCTGTCTCACTGGTCTTTTGGAGGATGAATTCATTAAAGATGCGAGCTGTGATAGTGATGGGGCACAGGAGTTGTGTACGGACCACAGAAAGGGTGCAATTCCTCCTTGGATCACCAAAAGCCAAAAAAAAAAACCCTAAAAATCTAACTTAGCACACAGGAGGAAGTTGTATTGCTGGGTTTTGGGTTTATTCACCGAAAGAAACTAATTATGAGGCCTGAGGGCCTTGCTGTGTCTGGAAGCCAAGCCCTTTCTGGAAGTCCAAAATGGATTAGGATAAAGTCAGCAGCCACTTTGGGAAGTCTTGGCTGAGGGATGCTCTGCGTCTCTGCAAATTAAGCACCTCCCAGCGAGCATGAAAGCATTTTAAGGTTTTTGCCTCAGGACACAAAGAGAGTCTCTGGCAGCACTTGGTTTAGAGCTGGGTGATTTGGATTTGCCATCAGGCCATAAATAACCCAAAAATGTGCTCTTAGGTGGCAATTAGCAGCTGGTCCAGGCATCCAGCTCAACCTTCCACCCACTAGAAATTATTTCAGTTCTGCTGCAGCACATCCCCAAGCCTTGCAGGACCTTTGATGTGACTTTCATTTCGGTAATACCTGTGAAATTTTGTGGTTTCTTAGGCTGGGTGTAAGTGATGGTRAAGGAAGGAATCCTTTTTCCATGCTGCTTTATCTTCCCCTTCCTTGCAGCACATCCTGAGTGTCAGGAACACACAGGCAGTTTATTTGTGGAGTACCTCTCTAATCACAGAAGTATCTGAAGCAGTAGAACAATTTAGATGAGACGATGAAAACGGGATTGAGTGTTGTGATTAGATAATTGTCCCTTTGCTTCRAGGTATGAGTCAAAGCAGAGACAAGTTTTTGGTTGGAATGGAAATCCCTGGAAACTGTGGCTTGCTTGTTATTGGTGGTGGTGGTAAAACAAGCAGAGAGTGTCGGCACCATCCCAGCAAGGTTTGGGAGTTGCTGAGGGGGGTTTAAGGGAGAAACATCCCCGTGGGTTTTGAAGTTTGGGGCCAGGCTGGGCTCTGCAGCAGCACGYCGGGCAGAGGGAACTGCATCCTTCGAGCAGCGCGCTCCCGGGAGCCGCGCAGGTTCCCACACGTGGGTCCCACCTTGGAGGAGGAAACCAGGATGAACCCCAGTGCCAAGCTGGCAAGGGATTCGACGTGCTGCTCGAGTTCAAACACGTGAGCAGCTCCATGGGTTTGAACTGAGATTACTCAGGCACGGCCTTGGAACGATTTTGGTTTTAAAGGCTGTGCGGGGTGGGGTGTTCTGGTAGTCCTGCGCTGCTGTTGTTGCCGTGAGCCAGCTGCCACCCCACGTTAGAACTGCTCGATTTGGTTATCTGGATTAGTGTCTCTAATTTCATTTCCTCTCGGGTGTTCATCGAGAAGGGTTTTTCTCTGATGTGTCTGCGCATCCTGTTTGTTCTGAAAGGTGCAATTCCATCCGTCGGCTCTGATCGCTGCTGCGCCCACTGCCCCTGGCCCTCACCTCCTGCTTGGAACAGGGTTTCGAGCACAGGCATTGCCCTGGAGTAGCTGGGACTGTTCTGCCTCCCACTGCGGCGTGAGGAAGGCGGAGAAATTTCCGGCAGCTTTTTTGCCATCAGCAGGGTGATAAGTGTTATCTCCATCCCCACTTCTGTTATCTCCACGGGGAGGGGAACTGCGAGTACAGAAGGATTAAGCTTCTGTTTTCAAAACTGGCTGTCAGTTTTTGGGGTTTGAACATGTAAAAGCAGGCCTGTGTGAGCGCTCGCACACCCGATCCCACACGCATCCCACCCTGTCCGAAAACCCTGCACGGCTGAAGTGGAAGCATCCAAAACCTGCACCTGCTCCTGGCAAACTGAGTCTGTCATTCGTCCAAAGCCAAGCTACAACCTGGAAGGAGATGTCTAACAAAATCCRGGAATTCAGTAGTTCTTTTCAGTGGTGGTTTGGGGCTAGATTTTAGAAAATGCTCTTAGGCATCCGGACAACAATTCCATCCCCTCCTRTTCAGTCTCAGCCATTCTCTCAGCACTGTCTTGGCTGCCACCACAGCCAAGTTCTGCTCTTTCCTGCCTGCCAGATTTGGCTGCATATGTGAAATGGCTCCGCTTACACCTGTGGTGTTACATTGCATTAATGCGTCTCATAATTCAGGAAAAAAAAGAAGAGAGGCTTCCATTCTACCTCATTCAGGTTAACCTTTCTCTTTCAGTGCTGCTGCTTAAGATCTCCTGACCGCGCRGAGGAGGCGGGAGGATCCAACATCTAACACGAGAGCTTTCTTTAAAGATGTAGATTGCATTATAGGAAATGAGAAGCAATAATCAAAGGAAGTTCTTCATTCTCATTATCAGCTCTCCCCGTCTCGTTTCTCACAGTGGAGCACTTCTGTATTTCCAGCACAGCCCCTCTCAATTCTCTTCATTAGAGGCTGGAGCCTCAGCACTGCAGCCTCTGCACAGGCACCGCCACCTTCCCCGAGCCGGCATGGATTTTTTGCTTTTASTTTTAAACAACTCATTTTCAAACCCGGCAAAAGACGCAGCTCCTTTCCCTGGAAAATCAATCGCTATCAAAGCTTCCCTTTGTCCAGCCTCATTCAGAGCACGCTGGCTTGAAGAGGAATCATTCCCTTGGATTCATCAGCCTTTGTAAAGCATTGATTTTCCTCCCTGGCTCGCGTGCTGCTGATACCCAAGTCCACTCTAAACCTGCTCCAGCCAGGAAGTGTGATAAGCCTGGCCAGGAGATTGGCAGGGCTTCAGCTGGTCAGAAGGCCAGGCTGGGAAGGGAACGTGTAAATGTTTGCAGTAATTGGTGACAATGAATCTTCTGTGCTGGTGGCTGAATGGCATCTGTTAAGACATGCAGAGGAGGACTTTTACATTCTGATTTAAGAAAGCCCTAAACATGTGTTTACATCCCGTGGATTCCAGTGGGTGGGATGGAGTGAGGTAGAGGAATATTTTGCTCTCTGCCTCCCTGTGCAAGCCGAGCACAGCCTGGTTAAGGACAGAGCCATTTCCCCGCTTTGCAGGTGTTCAAAATGGTTCCACACAGCAAATGACTGTAGGAAACCCAACAAACCCAGCCCTCCGTGTCTCAGWGGGTGCTGTGCTTTACTGACCCTGCTTAAAGCTTGCTAAAAGCACTGGAGGAACTTTGGCTTTGACTTCCAGGAGGTTTCTGATCCCGGTGAGCACCCAGTCCCCGTGCCGGGGGACACCTTTGCAGGGGTTTGACTGGGGAAGCAAGAAGAGCAGCTGTGGGGAGGGCCGTGGCCACTGTGACCTCCCACCCAGCTGCAGGGCACACCCCTCCCCACGGGAGGTTGTTCAGCAGCACTGGGGACGCGTGGCCAGCTTTCCTCCCCGTCGCGTCCGCGCTGCCCGGCCGCGCTCCTCCGGCCCGCCGGCTTTGCCGGGGTCGTTGCGYGGATTTTTTTTCCCTTCTCAGGGTCTCTGCTTTTGCAGAATGCCGTGTTCCCATGATGGGATAGCTCACAGCACTGAACACCTCCCAGAAACGCGGGCCCTGGCTTGCTTTCCATCCCTTCCCTCTCCCGGGAGCATCGGCCGGAGGCTGTTCCTGCTCGGGGCAGGAAACGAAGGTCAGAAGTGTGGATCTGTAAATCTGCCAGCAGTGGCTGTTTCTGGGGTTAGCTCTGCTTACAGAAATGCTCTGGTGACAGGTGACTTCACTGCTGGCCCACCTTAGGTGAAAAGAAATGTTGAAATACAGGAATTTTTTTTGTCTTCCTCCCCCCTGCTCTTTATGACGCATTCAAAGGAGGGGAACAATAATTCTYCCTCCTGAAGTGTGCAAGTTTTAGAGCTGCTCTGACTTTTTGTAAGTCGTGTTCTGGTTTCTTGCCAAGTGCAGCCCTTGGAGCACTTCTGGCTTTTGTGTGTCTCCATAATCTTTACAAGCCATAACAGAAGCAGAGAGTGTCTAGGGGATGGTGGAGGTCCCTCCTTCCACCCAAGCACTGGTGTTTGGGTTCTCTCCCTGCTCCCATCCCTGGGAACTCRTCAGGGCACAGCACAGGGGCTTTGCACAGTTTGTCTCCTGGGCACTGCTGAACCTGGGGAGGGAAAGGAAACAGCTTCTTCCATCTCAGCAGCCCTTCTGGAACTGTCCACCAAAACCATCTTGAGGCAATTGCAAACCCGTCCAAACACAACATATCTCTAATGCTGAAAATCCCCGAGGTTCCTCAGGGCTGGTAGCTGTAAAAATACACAGAAAATACCTACTTTCTATTTATATCCCTGCGTATGCACACATTTATCTACACAAACACATATGTTCCTACAATACACGCAGGGCACGGACACTTGAAGTTAAGCAGCCATTTGTGGCCAACGTGTGGTTTGCTTGCTTTATTTTTTTTTCCCCCCCTTCTCTAAAAGACCAACCAAACCATGAGAATTAGAAGTAGAAGCCACGAGAGCTTGTTAGGTTTGGAAAAAGAACCTGCAGCGTGATGACAAACACCACGTCATAAAGCTTGAAAAGCACGTCACCGAATGACTGTGGAGGGTCTGTGGGGTGAAATGATTCAGACACAAGGAAAGTGTGTGCAAGGGCTGGCATTGGAAACACAAACCTGCCCCACAGCGTATTTGTAGGTCTTTCTGACCACATGAATGCCTGATGATTAAAATCTTAACCTTTGCACGATTATTGCATTTCTGTTTCACCCCCGCTCTGCGAGTTGTGGCCTGGATTAACAGCAGGCTCTTGTCAAACAACGTGGAGATCTTAAAAAGAGTGGGACACCCAGCAGATCCCCCTCAGAGCCCTGTTGGGATGAAGGTTTTTGCTGTGCTGCCTTGCAGGGCTTTGCTGTGGTGTCACCTCCGTGGCATGGCTGAGCACACAGAGGGTGTGAGGGTTCAGGGAATGGAAGAGCTTGACTCTGGTCACAGTGACAGAGGGGCAGCCCAAAGCCCCTGCTGCCAGCACGGGTGGCACACTGAGCTCAGCCTGCAGCCCTGGGCTGCTGGGATAYGAGGGATGTCAGGAATCATCCAGGCAGGCTGTGAGGAATAACAGCTTGTCCTTTGCCTGATGTGCTCACTTAAAAATCTAAATAAGACTTGCCCAGCCCCTGAGATGAAAGCTTCATTTGGCTTAATAACCTTTCTAAGCATTTCTTCTGTTCTCAAGTCTGTGCCAGTCACCAGCTTGGAAATTTCCTGAGCCAAACTCTGCATTTGGCCCAGAATGCCTGAAAGCCACCATGAAGCCAATCCTAATTTAAATTTCCCTTTTCCTAATGCATTTACACTTTAACCACAGCTCTGTGTGCCAGTAAGTCCCACCACTCAGTGCATCATCCTAAAAGCACTTGAGTGTGTTTGCTTGTGTTTTTAAGCACAAAAGCTCTTGGTTCTTTTGAGCTCAGACCTCAGGTTGTCTGAATAACTATCTGCATCAGCTCCAGAGGGTGCCCAAGGCTTCTGTGCTTTTATTTTAGGTCTGGAAGCATCCAGACCTGAGTTCAGCAAACAAGATTCAGCAGAGAGGACTGATTTTTACTGGCAAAAATAAAGGGTCACACATCTGCTTTCCCYCTCTCCTCAAAGATACCTCAGCCCTGTATTCCTCAGCCACTCATGTGGGTGCTGCTTGTGTATTTTTATTGGCATGGACATGCCCTTAGCTCTTTCACATGCATTTGGAAGAACTTAGTTATTAATCTTAGTATAAGTTTTGACAGCTGGGTCAGATAGATTTAAATCCTGGCCTTCAGCGGGTATTAACAGATCCATGGTTCATCTGGGCTGGGAATCTGTTTGCTGTGACCCCATCAAACACCACGCTGAGGGCACGACTGTTCCATGGAGAGATTTCAGGCAGTGCTGCAAGGACACRTAAAATCAATGGGAGCACAGTTCTTCATCACATCGGTTCAGAAGGGTCCAGGCTGACTGATTTTTGAAGGAAAAGGAGAGAACTGAGAACACAGCTTACTGCAAACAAGAGGTTGGTGGGCGTTATTTAGCTTAATTCCCTCTTAATGGGAAGCCACAAGGCGTTCAGCAGAAGTGGGAAATCCCCCTTCTCCCTTCCAGATCGAAAAATCAGCTGGATGTTGCACTGAGAGAGCCTTACGTGCTCGGTATTCCCCTGTTCTCCTGGCTGCAGGGATGGCTTCACTCTGAAGCACTCTGAACGTGGTGGAACACCCCAGAAATCAGTCAGCAAGAGCAGGAGCGAGCCATTGTCAGGCACAGCAGTCATGTGCCTCTGCTCTGAGCCAGCTCTGGGATGAGCAGGATTACAAAGCAGTTTCCAGAGCCGTGGTGAAGTGTGATAGAAGCAAATCCCAGCGCCTGATTCTTTGATTCTTGGCTGAGCTTGCTCTTGGATGGGTGGTAACAGTTAATTGAAGGTGGAAGGGAAGTGATACAGGAATATTGGGAGCAGTCTGCCCTGTTATCCAGAGGGAAGGAGCCCCGTGTGAGCTTGCATCTGCACCAGCAAGGAGCTGGAAGGACCCAGAATGAGCCCTGCAGTTCGTGGAGCCTTCAGCGTGAACCAGAGCCAAGTTGTGAAATCACTGGGATCCCTGCCACCCCATTTCCTCCGACCTGAGAGGGAAGGTCACAGCCTCCCAGGGCTGACTGGGGGTGATAAACAGCTGGGCTCTCACTTGGTGGCAAATAAAGGTGGTGTTGTACCTGCTCTGTGGGTGGGAAAGCTCCTTACATCCAGTGGGTGCCTCTTTTGTTGTTCATTCCCCCTGACTGGGTAACAGGGCTCGTTCCAAGAGCTGTGGCTTGTCCGGGTGAGCCCAGCCAAGGCCACCAGCTCGTGCTGTGACCAGCAGTGGCCTCGGGCCAGCTGCGCTTCTGCCCCTCTTTCTCCAGAACAGATCACTCCCACTGCAAGAGGGTTTTCCCTGGCCACAGTTTGAAAGGGAGTGATGACGAGAGGCCAAAAGGTTCGGGGGCAACAGCAGCCCTGCGGGGACAAGGATTTTACCCAGATGAGTTTGGGCAGAAGCACTTTGATGGTGAGGCTGTGCACGTGTGGGGTGAGCGAACCTTTATTCTGCAACCAAATGCACGCCAGATGCTGGGATTAAAACTCAGGCTTTTCCCTGGGGGCCTGGGAGGGCAGAATCCCAGCTAAACGTGGCTCTCTTCGGGGCCGAGCAGCGTTTGAAGGCGGCTTTGGCGGTTCCGTCTGAGCAGGTGCAGCGGTCGGAGCTGACAGGAGGTGACGGGACGGAAAAAGAGTCACACAGAAAAGGTCTCGATTCTCAGTTCTGGAGCAGAGCTGAAAGTCATGTGAGTGACCAAATATTGGGCAGTTTTACAAGTGCTGCTTCCCCCCCCCAGCCAACCCCCCAGTCACACATCCTGCACACATCTTACGCTGGGCTTCGAGTGTGTGTAACTCTCAATATTTGCCATATAAAGCCCCACTATTTATTTTTAACTACTATTCTGCTAAAATAAAACAGTGTTTGATGCAAAAACCTCAGAGCATTTCACAGCACTGCATGGCAGGGGTGTCAGRGGGACACCCTGGGGGTGCAGAGTGGGGTGTCCTAGGGGAAAGCTGCTTTCTAGGTGCCCCCAAATCCACATCCCCCCCGTCCCTAAGAGTGCTGCAAGCTCCTGGTTCCAGCTTTGCTTTCAATCCCACACAGCAGCTGGAGAGCCGTTATGGATTTACCTCCTTGGTGCCTTGGCAGCCACGTGGACCCTCCCAGATTTAGCCAAGGTGATGGGAAAGGGGGAAATCCTAAGGGGTTATGCCTCATCCTTTGAACAAACAGCAGCTCTGGGCCTGAAGGGAGTCAGAGCATCTCCCACCCTGCACATGTTAGCATTCCTGGGCAGCCTGGCTGTGAACAGCACAAGGGGTTCAGCTCTTAAACTGACAGAACACATGAGAAAATATAGTAAACAACCCTTTTTCTTTGAGAGGGGTTTGGGGGGGATGTAGGTGGTGAGATTCTTTATTTCTTTTTTTTTACCCCCGGTCACATTTTAGTCTCTTGACTGCTGGCTTGTGCCGCGTTTTAGCGGAGATGGATGGTTTGTTCCTGTGGAAAGGGATGGAGCACTGGAAGAAACAACACCCCGTTAGCTGTGAGCAGATTTAACACCCCTGCAAAGCTGCCATCTGCCACCGAGGAAGGGAAATGGAAGCAGGATGAGGCTCGGAGGCTGCCGGGGCTTGACTGCCTCCTTGCTTTCTGCTTTGTTCCAGGCGAGCTGAGATGCAAAGCTGACACCCAGCTCAGGTGTTGTGCCGCTAAAAGAGCATTTCTGCAGCTTCCAGAAAATGAGAAGCTGTTGGGTTTGTCTGGGGGGTGGGGGTTGTGTTTGTCGTGGGGAGTTGTCAGCCTGGGGGCTATAATTAGCTTTTCTGCGCTGTAAACAGGGGGAAACGGTGCTTTAAAGATCAGGAGATTCCCTGTGGGAACAGAACCGTAGTGCCGCGTGCTGCCTGCTCTTCGCTGGGCGTTTCAGGGGCTCAGGGAAATGCAGAACTTACAGTAGCCTTCATCTTGCCCCACGGCCAGCACAGGAAGTGGTTCTTTGAGTGTTTCCTACTCAGCTGCAAGGAGGAAACACTCGCAGGGCAGGACTCCCCAAATGTCACACTCCGGGTCCGGACCGCGAGGCCAAGGGGGATTAGATCCGTTTGGGGACACCCCCAGTGCATCCCAGACTTCTGCCTTCTCCGGAATCATGGAATGGTTTGGGTTGGGAGGGTCCTTACAGGTTATTTTTTCCAACCCTCTGCCGCGGGATACGCTGGATAGTGGTTTTAAGCCAGTCACGGAGGAAGCTCCAGGTGGAATTATAAAAGTCAGTGTGGACGTGGCACTTGGGGACATGGTCAGTGCTGGGGGAACAGCTGGACTCGGTGATCTCAGAGGTCTTTTCCAACCTAAATGATTTTAAGGGGATGGGGAAAATGATGTCAAAAACTATRAGCTGAAATCCTCTCCCTTCCCCGGGGGTCCCTACCAAGCTGTGAGCACAGAAGCCACCGAAAGAGTTTGTTGGGTTTTTYAGCTCTTTTTCTCTCTTCCAAATCAGTCAATGTGTTGTGGAAACAGCAAGAATTGGGTTTTATCAGCTCTCCTGCCCACTTGCAAGGTCAAAGTAGTTGGAGCCCGTTCAAATAAAAACAAAACACATTCGAGGATATTCCTCTGCTGATAAAACCCAAATTAATTCTACAAATGTGCTGATGTGCTAAACACATGAAAATCAGAATTTCCTGGAAGCAGCTGGACCAAACTGTGGCTGCTGTCAAGGCAAAAATCTTTACAGAAAAGGCAATTCCAGAGAGTTGAACTGTTCACCATATTAATGACATTCATAACGTGACTCAGTCAGAGGCTTTCATCCCTAATGAGCTCGGATAATTCCAACATGAAATTTGACTGTATGTGCTTCCTTCTACTCCTCCTCTCTGAATGATGTCCCCAGCATTCTGCCATAAACATTCCTCCTTAACTTTTTGCCCTGAATGTTTGATTATCCACAAAAAGACAACGCCTGAGGCAACAAACAGTAGGAGCAGGAAAAGAGGAGATACATTTTTTTTTTATTCYAATATTCAGCAGCGAGCGGGACGGGAGAATTGTCTCGCTCCTTGTTCTCTCGCTGAGTTACTGAGTGCTAAGTTTAGCTGCTGAACCCATTTGTGCCGTGGTTTTCTCTCTGTTAGTAAGGGTAATGTCTACCTGAGACAGCAGCAATCCTCTGAGCGCCGTAAAATATTCAGAAACACTCAGAAAAATTGGGTGCAGGGGCGATGCTTCCCCTCGAATGATGGAAAATTCACCTCCATCCCGAAGCGAAACGCTGTCCCTTTAAGYCATTAATACGTAGCTGCGATACAGACACACTTAAATAAATTATTTAAAGTTATTTCGGGTTGTGTGTGGGAGGTGGGTGGGCGATGAAGTTGATACTTGGTGGTTAGAGCAGCCTTTAGCCTTTACGTCTCTCCCCGCCTTGCACAGGCACTTTTTGGGTCTCTCTAGCTCCTGTGCCTGATGCAGACAATTAAGCAGGCGCTGATCCGAGTGGGGCACCCTGCAAGTGGCACTTTGGGACAACACAAAAGCAGCTTGGCCCTGTCCCGCTGGGGAGATGGTGAGGAGAGCCCAGGAAGGGCTCCTGGTGCTCCAGGCAGCTCCTCAGACTCTTGGCTTCTCCACTTTTTATTTAAGCGTTAAACCAGATCRTTTCCGTGGGATCCTCGTGGCGTTTTTTTTCCATGAAACTTCATCTGTCTGCAGCCAGAACTCGAAAATGGCTCCTGAGCCTGAATTACAGCCCCGTGGATGTTCCCTAATGAACCCAAATTTCGGTGCCTGTTTCTCTCCCCATCCATCACACGCCCCAGCACTGCAGTACAAACCTTCCCAGGGCAGGAGCAAATTACAAACCTCAATCCTGACTTTTCCATCCTGCCACACTTCTTTACCTTCTATTTCCTCTTCTAAAAATGGTTGGGAATTAAATTTGTTGGGCAAAATTCTTAGCGGATAATCTGACTTTTTGTCTGAGATGATAGAGGGGGAAATTTAGGTTTGATATGTGGRAAAATTCTTTATGGTGAGGGTGGTGAGGCCCTGGTACCCAGAGAAGCTGTGGCTGCCCCATCCCTGGAAGTGCCCAAGGCCAGGTTRGACRGGGCTTGGAGCAACATGGGCTAGTGGAAGGTGTCCCTGCCCAGGGCRGGGGGTGGAATGAGATGATTTTTAAGGTCCCTTCCAACTCAAACCACTCAGGGATTCTTCGATTCTTTTAAACAACCAAACCCAAGATTTGAATTTTGCCACTTCAGTGTGAGTGGGATTTGGTTCCAGAGAGACTCAGGCAAATTGCAAGGMTAGATAAAAAGCAATGAGACTCTGAAAAAAACCTCTCAGAAAGGTTCCTGGAGGATTGAAAAATACAGTTGCAGCTGATTGAGATCTGAGTTGAGGAGGAACTGAGGCTCGTGCTCCARGAACAGACACATCACTGTCACACACTTGAAAGCTGAATATGTCATTCCTGTAAATGGCTCTTCATGGRTATTTGTTGATGAGCTGCCTCCCTCAAACCTAAAATGAGCCTGGGATACATTTTCTGCCTTTCCCCACGATCTGCTGATGATGGGGAACCATTCGGCGTGGCCACAATCAGGTTTTATTGCCTCGTTATGAAAAAATGCTCACTGTTTTAAAAGCAATTTCTCAAGTTAATAAGGAAATCTATTGAAGTTTGGAAAATGCCAGAGTTTTTAAGGAGCTCTGGCTCCTTAAAATACAAATGAAGCAGCTTGATCCATCCTCACAGACCTTTATACACCACAGTACAAAGGAGGAGAATTCTGGTTCCTCACAGATAGTTCTGATATTTGCATTAATAATGCACATGCTGGTAGGACCAAGCAGCCTCCTTCTGAYGTGGAGGTCACAAGCTCCTGGGCACTGTTCATACATTTATTGATGCTCTTTGTGCAGAAAAAAGCCCTTTCACCTAGAAATTGGAGGGGTGACATGGTGTGGGTGCAGACAGGGCGAGGGAAGGTGGGGATGGGAGTGCAGGAGGAGCTGGCTGCTTCCTCACCCTTCCTCACCTCATTCCTGCTGGAGAATGCAGGGCTGCACCCTGTCCATCCACRGGGCTTCCCAGAAAGACAGGAATGTTATCTCTTGTAACACACAGCACCATTTATTTCCCTCTGGGAGTTACTGAGCTCTGCTCCAGCATGGATGTTAGAGATGAGCTCTGCTTTAGGAATTCTTCCAGGGATGGGGTTTTCAGTGGAGGCTGAAGAAGTTCAGCAAGGCAGAGCCTGGCAAAGCCAGGTAGGTTGGATTTGGGATGCTCCCACCTCGGGGTGCGTGTACAAACCCCAGCTGAAGGGCTCAGGAAGAAAAGAACCGGCAGAGACTTTGCTGTGCCGAGGTTCCTCCAGGAGGGAGCTGTGGACAAAGCAGGGAAATCCAGTGCCCTGAATGGATGAAAGGAATAAAATGGACATTGTCTGAGTGACAGGGCTGTGGATGGCTGGAGCATCCCGTGCTTGGGACGTGGGACTGGCACCTAGTGCTGTTCCCCAGGAGGGATGAGCATGATGATCCCTGCCAGAGCTCCCTGCTCTGGCTCCCAGGACATTGGCTCCAAACCCTGCTTTCAATCCATGCAAAAAAAAAAAAAGAAAAATAAAAACCCTTCCTTGGGCAGCCAGAAGGGAATGCAATTAAGGCAGCCTCGTGAAGCTCATAAAGGCTAATGCATGAAAATGAGCAGAGACAAATTACGGGGGAACATTAGGAAGAACATTTCTAATTGTGAGGTCGGCTGGCCCCGTTCCTTCAGCCTCCAAAAGCTGAGCTGGGRAAGGAATGAAATGATCCTACCGGGAACAGTTCTGTGCTGTGGGGAGATGGGCAGGATGAGTAATATGGAAACTCCTTCTCTACAATATAATGCACTTTTTCAGCCTTTCTCCAGAAATCCAGCCACGGTTTCTGGCACTTACTTGTGAACCTGTGTCCTCCAGAAATGAAAATCTGTTGTTTTGGCCAAGCTGTTTTCTCTCTCCTCCCTGGATGTTTCCTTAGCAGAGGACATGGCACAGGTTTACTGATCCAGGAGAAAGGAATATCTCCCATCCTTAAACTCCCAGTCACTGCTGCGATTGGTCTCCAACTCCTACTAACATATTTGGCTCTTCTTYTTGGTTTGTTTTCAGAGCTTGGCTGCTGCTCGAGCTTGAATTACAGAAATATCACATGCACACCGTGAAAAAAAACCCCAACACCTTGTGCTCAGTGTTTCCTGCCACAAGGCAGATACTCTGCCTGTCCTGACCTTCTTCCCGAGCAGCTCTTGTAGGTTTGTGTGGTTCTTGTTTAGTTCAAGGAGTGAAATCTGGGAAACCATCACTTGGAATCCATCCCCAGTCTTTTGGTGCTTAGGATCACCCACCAGCTTCTTAGTTTTTTCCCTATCCCTATTTTTCAGGCTGTAAAATAGGAATATCCCATTAGTAATCCAGCAAAACCCAGCGAGCTTTTCCATGAGAGTGTCAGTGTGGGAATTGGGGTGTTTGTCACAAATGTCCCAGTGATTAAAGCCGGTTCGGGGTTCGTTCATGCCTCAGTGGGGAATGTGAGAGGAATAGGAATGGGAATATGAATATGCATGTACATWTTTATTCTGGAGCTCATATCTTCCAAGCCAGCTGCGGGGCCAGAGGGATGGACAAATAGTAGCACTATTCTGGAGCGTGTGTGAGTACATCTCACACTCTCGTGCACAGGGAAGAAATCACAAGATGGTGGTTTAAATAAGCCTTTGTGCAATTTTTATCTACGATTTTCCACTGTGACTCACCATCATTTACATGTTATCTAACGCCGAGAGTCCCAGGTTTAGGTTGCTTTCTGTTCCTAGTGGGGAAAAATCAGCTCGAGGTTTCTGCAGCCTGCCTGGAAGAGGCTCCTCCTGCGGCTGGAAGGAGTTAAAGGTTGGCTGGAATAACTGCCAGCAGACAATTGTGTTGTAAAGAGCAGCAGTTACCAAAATACATCTTAGCCTGCAGCCYCCGAGAACAATGCAGCCATTGTCGYGCGGGCTCGGAACTTGGCGCTCGGATAAGCCGGAGAGGGAATCGTGGTTTTTGTCGATTACGGAAGCGATGGAATCCGTGGAAAGGTTATTGCTGGGGAGTCCTTTCGAAGCGAATCCCCAGCCTGTCTCCAGGTGACCCTTCCAGCAACCCCTCCCAACCCCGAATTCCCACGGCGAAGGCGAGGGAAGGCTGAAAGGTTCGGCGGAACGCTCGAGCAGAACTTCCTATTGTCGTCAAAAAGCCCTAAAAATAAATCCGAGCTGGAAAAAAAAAAATTTCACCCCTTTTCCACGATGACAAAAATGCCATGTTTGGTTTTGAAACATGTCGTTCTCAGACAGGGAAAAAAGTCGATCTTTTTAGGCTGCGTGAAATGCTTAATCCTCGTGGATTTGGACAAGGTGTGAGGCTCTCGTTGGTTTGGCTTTTACCCGAGGTGTGGTCCTGGTTTGAGCAAAGGTCCTACAGCTGGTGCAGGAGGCCAAAGGCTTAAAAAAAAAACTCAAGAAGAGTTTTCTGTGTGGGTRYTATCAGAAATAATTCAAACTACCTYAATCTGAGARGAKGAAAATSATGGGAAYKTTAATATAGTGAGTAGGTTTTTAAATGGTGGTGGATTGCCCCAAAAATGCTCTTGGAGGTCTCCCTGTTAATAGCACAGGGGGTACTGAAAATCACCCACATCCTCACCAAAAACTGCCATAGATTTTTGATTCCTTTGGGGAACTTCCACAAAGTTGAGGGTTGGAGTTTCTGAGCCTTYTTTCTCTCCATCCTGTACCTACTCYRRTAGAAATCTGCAAAACTCAGGGCTTGGCTAAGGACGGAAGCTCCTGGGACTGGCTTAAAGACAGTGAGATTGAATTTTCAGAGCATTAAAACCTGAGAATTTTCTTTTTTCCTCMAGGTCTCTAAGGATTTAGGACACACCGAAGTTGTTCTCTTAAGCTTTTCTCCCCAGACAAGAAGGGTATGGATTGACTTTGCCTTTTCTAATGAAACTCATTGATTCTGAAATAATCACTTGTGCCATTAAAACAACAACAACAAAAAAAAGAGGTAGAATTACAGGATTGAGGAACTCTCATAATGCGAATATGAAATGGCTTTTAAAATTCTTCCAAAGGTTATTATGTCCTCAGCACTTTGCTGATTTTTTAAAGTGCCTAATTTCATTTGAATCACTTCCCTTATAAATTACACACTTAAAAACCTGCTGATGTTGCCTCCAATACTTCGAAAAACTTCCCATTTTTTGATTTTTTGTTTCCATCCCCCATTGTGTCTCGGTTGTACTTGGATAGACACTTTCGGGCAATGATTTCTTCTCCTTTTTAACCTCAGGAGCAGCAGAGATGAACTCAGTTACAATTAGTTATTTGTGTACAATGCAAGGCCTTCATAAATCTTCAGTTTGTTTAGCAACAGAAGGTTTATTTTCCATAATTTTAATTAACTTCTGACCTGGTATTACCAATTTTAAGCCAAGTTCAGTAGGGAGCTGTGGCACTTCGTTGGGATCTTGTCCAAAATGCCCTCACCTTTAATTAGAAATGTTAAAGCCAAAGCCATTTGGAAGCCACTGGGAATTTTTTGGGAGAAATTCTATGGTAACCTAAGGAAGAGCAGCAACAGGCAGAGACCTCCCTGCCTCTATTTTGGGCACAGGATAAAATGCACCCAAAAATAAATGGATTTGTCAACATCAACCAGCAGAAGAGTTACTGAAGCCCCCTCATGCCTTTAATAGTTCTGCTCCTCCCTGAGTTTTGGGGCCTTCCTGCTCTGCCAGGGAGAAAAAACAAAGCTAYTTTGAATTTCTTTTCCACCCATACCCCCTCCATCCATGTGGGTGCCACAGGGAACTGCGATTTCAGGATGCACATGAATTCCTGAGATCTCCCTGATCCGGGTGAATCACCGAACAATAGAGGTTTGTGTTTGTGTAAACATCCCAGAGACAAAAATAGGGAAAAGTCAGAGMAGCATAAATGTGTTTATATCCAGAATGGTCTCCACAAAGAATACTTTGTACAGTCTTATTATTGTTGTGTTGTTGGGGTTTTTTTTCCCCCCCCAGAAGCATCAGCAGTTCCTTAGGCGTGTAATTTATGAGAGGCTAAAATCTAAATTATGCATCAAAAAGGGAGAGATTCAACTTCAGGGTAATAACACATTTCAAAAATAACTTCAAATGCGTCGTTCAGAGCAGCAGCCTATAGCTGGAAACCAGTGCCCAGTCAGCAAAGGCAGCAGAGAAGTAAAAATTACTCTTCCTTCCATAAAAAAAAAAAAAATCTGGTGGAGATCTTTATTTTTAAATCTGACAGCAGCAGAGCTGTATGCTGGAACCCTGAATCTCTTYGGAGGGCTGATCCTTCAGAAGTGCACTAAACAGAATATTAAAATAAGGCAGGAACTCTCTGGAATTGCRTTTCAAACTGAAAAAAACAGAATTTTTCTGTTTAACAGACAGAAGAACACTACAGTGCAGCCCAGGGCTGATGTTTGTATAAATACAAGTCCCTTGAGAACTCCGAGATCCCTTTTTGTGCTCCCTGAGCTGTTCTGCACCAACCTAAACAGGGATAGAACTTCCTGCTGAATTCACTGAACTTAGGGATGGCTGATCTTTTACTAATAATTTTTTATCAGGCTTCTTTACCAGAGGTATTTAGTTGAGGATAAAGAAATTGTGAGTCATAGGTAAAAGCTGCTTTCCTGGCTTAAGGTAAAAAGATCCTCCCCCTGGGGAGTGCAGGGACCACACTGTGAATAGTTTACCTCTCACAATTGGTATTTTTTCTGTCTGCACGTACTCATTAGAAAGCCTTGCCCTGTTATTTTTGCCGTGAAGGAGCCCGGGATAACGTCACACTGATGTCACACGTGGCAGGAGCTTTGCCGGGGGGGAATTCGTGGTCTGAATAAGCGGGAGAAAAGGATGGAGCAGAAGAAGAGGYGGGGAAAACGCGGAGGAAAAGAGCGGGCAGGAGGAATTTCGCGTAAGCTGAGGTGGCAGCAGGTGATCCTCACTCATTTTCCAGGTACTTACAGACCGTGAGTCACCCAAACTATTTGAAATATCTGAAAAGCCACCCACGGCACAGCAGCGTCAGGACAAGGCTGGCTGCAGCTCTCCATCCAAGAGGAACGATGCCRCCACCACGGGATTCATTCACAGGGCTGGAACCTCCCACCGAGTGAGCGATTGGTGCCATCACCGCTGGGTTTGGGAGTGATTTCTGCTCAGAATTTCCTGGAGGCAGAAGTCTGTCCTTGCTGTGCCACGTGCGCGTTTCAGATTCCACCCGAAATCCCACCTGGACAAAGGAAAAGTGTGGAAATCCAGGCACGACCCAGAGCAAAGGCACCAGGAAGGGGTGACACAAATCCTCGCTGCTGTCCCACTGTTTCCCACTAGCAGCTGGCACTCCAAATAAAAGCCAGATGCTGCTCCCGGCGACCCAGATGGAGTCGCTCCTGCGAATCCAGCCCAGTTCCTGGGGATTCCTGCCAGGATAACTGCGAGGAGCACATCCTCTCCAGCTCCCCTCACACTGCGCTGGAAGGGGACAAGTGTGGAACACTCGTCTGGGAGGTGACAGAGCCCTGTGCTCACAGGTGGCTGCCTTATGCTCTCTTGGTAGACCAAAAAAAAAACCCCTTTTTGTTTTTGGGGAGTGCTGGCTGCAGAAAAAACAGCAGTGGGGAGAGCAATAGCTCTGAGAGATGACCTTGGACATGCAATTTCTTCTCTCATCTTTGAGTTTCTCATGAGGGCTGCGCTGCAAATGAAAGCCTTGACTGTGTCGGGGAGCAAATTTTTATCCTTCACCAGCATCAGGGCTCCAGTGAAGTGTCAGGGCCGGGGCTGGGRTGGATGATAAATTCTCCCCTCTGTCGTTTTCCTCCTGTGGGTGTGTTTGCAGCTCCCAGGGAATGCGGTCGTGTTGAAGTACTACCAGAATATGTGATCACACTGTCAGGAGATACAACAATAATCACTGATTAAAAAGGAAGAATGAAAAGAGTAAGAGCTGGTGGCAGGGTTGCTAAATGCTGAGCAGCGCTGTAAGACAGCCTTTGATTTTTTAAATTAATTATACATTCCCTCATWCTTTGTACTGCTGTAGATTTAATTGGACTCCTTTATTTTTAGGCAACTACAGCGAGAGGAAGATAGGATACAGCTTTCAGCAGCTCAGCTCCAGCCTAATTCTGCCTCATTCAATGCCACTGGGAGCAAAATTAGGCTGATGCTGAGCTCTTSTGAAAGCCTCGTGGTCCCCATGCCGTTCAGCACGTTCACCTGCCTGGCAGGATGGAGTCATTTCCAYGCAGGAATCCAGGCAGGACTGGGCTTGGCATCCACAGAGATGCCCAAACCAGCAAACGGGACCGAGGTCTGTCTCCTGCCTGCAGAATTTGCCCTGATTATTCACTTCAGCCTCGCTCCCCAGGATTTATTTGCACCTTGTCTGCCAAGATGCTTTGCAGAGAGAAAGCATGAAATGTCAGACTGCAGAACAAAGAGGAATGCGCCGGAAAAAGGGATCTGTTTTCAGCTGCAGCCTGAAATCTCGTACTGCCCCGGGGACGTGGGGAGACAGAGGAGACACCTGCACACACACACACAGAGCAGCTCTCCTTTCACGGGATCTCCTTGTCTCTGCTTCCCAGGGGTGTTTGTGGAATTGCAGCGAGGTGGGAGCAGTGAGGGCAGGTCTGTTGGGACGGCAGGGAAGGGCTGGGGAAGGGCTGTGCTGTCTGCTGTGTCTCCCAGCTGCTGGCCCTGGCAGTGCAGGACCCTGCAGAGCTGCACCTGGGAAAGCTTCACCTGCGACATTGGCTGACCTTCCCAAAGCCTCAGCTCCGGTACCAGGCAGTCTGTCTCGTTGGAACACACACTCCGCTCTTTTGGCTTTCCCAGGAGAGCGTTTCCTACAAAACTTGCCCCATCTCTCTGCAGCTGGGGCAGCATCGAAGTGTTGGTGTGGTTCCTGCGCTCTCAGATCGGAGCCCTTGTCCTCGTCCTGTCCTTGCCTGCACAGCAGCTCTGCCTCCCCCATGGATCCAAGGCAGGAGAACGTGTGGAGCTGCTGAAGTGCCTTTGGAACAGCCAGCCCTGGGAATGCCAGGAGCACTCACAAAGCCCCGTTCTGGCTGGTGGTTGATGCTTTTCCTGTGGCTGCAGCCTGCCTTAGAGCTTGTTTCTGGGAGGGTCTCTCTGATGGATGATAGCCAGGGAAGCTCCCCTCCCAATCTTCTCCAGATGGTGCACTCCTGTAGCCATCCTAGAGCCTATTTTTAATTATTTTCTATTCTACAGAAGCTGCAAGACATGAAATGTCCTTGATAGCTCTGTCACACTGAGTTTAAATATCCCAGTGGGCTCAGGAGTTCGTGTGGGAAGTTGGAGAGACCCACGGGCACACACAGGGATGCAGCACAGTCCCGTGAGCCTCAGCTCCTTACAGAACCAGCCTAAAGAGAGGCCTCACTGCAGAGAAAAGCTTGGAGGGTGTCCAAGGTCGGCTTGGATGGGGTTTGGAGCAACCTGGGATAGTGGAAGGTGTCCCTGCCCATGGCAGGGCATGGAATGGGGAGGGCTTTAAGGTCATTCCAACCCAAACCCTCCTGCGATTCCATGATTCTGTGACTTACCAGACTTGCCTCACTCTACCAGCCTCTGAGATTAACTGCAAAAATTTCTTCTGGTATTCTCCTTTCTTGCCTTTCACAATCCAGCTCTTAAATATTTACCAGAAAGGAAGCTCGCACGAGTCTAGGTCCTCTACCACGACCACAGGAGCCTGCAGAACAAACTAATCCTTAAAAACCAAGAGGACTTAACAGCCAATCCTTCCAAGCACCTGCCGTTCGTTTTATTTATTTATTTATTTTTCCTATTCCACCTCCCAAGAGCCCCCTCTGCCAGGTGCCGAGAGGGGTCTCTGTGTGAGCACAGCTGGTATTTTGCAATCCCGACACTGCAAGGTGTTCTCCTGCTTCCTACTGCTGCTGGTGGTGCCAGGGCCAGGCTGGAAGTGTCCCTGGATCAGCGATTCCATCCCGGGACGGGCTGCCTCATCAGCAGGATGGGAAGAGAGGCTGCAACAGGTGGAAAGAGAGAAATAAACTTCTGCGTTTAAGAAGGAAAAATTGCGCCTCTCAGGCTGCTTTCTAGAGATCAGACACACGCGAGAAGCCAGAGATGGGGCTGGGTTGTAAAAGGGTTTTTTCTTTTCACCGCGGGTAATTTTAGCGGCACACCCCCACAGCAGCGCCGGCGGTGCCGCGCGGGGGAGAGCCACGCTGTGGAAATGAGGTGCTGCTCGGGGGGTGTGTCTGTCTTGTCTGTCTGTCTGTCTGACAGACAGTACCTGCCTGCGAGGATCRGTGTGGATAACGAGGTCTCCGAGGCAAGCATCCGAGGCCCGGCCTCCCACGCAGCCCTGGCGAGGGGAGGGAAGCGTGTCCCCGCTGCTGGTGGAGCGCTAGGATGAGGTGTTAGCYGTGTTTGGGGAAGGAAGGAGGGAGAAAAGCATGGGAAAAGCCACTCGGTGCTCAGGCAGCACATCTTGGCTGAGAATCTTTGTGGGCAGAAGCCTGAACTGAAGGGAAGCCCCAAATCTCCCAGTGTTTAGGTACCCGAGCAATCACACAACATCCGTAGGAATTTTGGCCAAGGATGTGGATAAAAGGAGGGAGAGGACAGGCCAGGTTGGGTCTCTGATCCTCCAAGAGACACACAACAAGTTTTTCCCAGGCAAAAGGAGTGAGGACTCCCTCCTTACTTACCCCCACTCCATTGCTGCCACCTCTTCGGTGTCAAAAATCAAAATGCTAATGGTGAGAGGAGGGGAAAAAGGAGATACAACCAGATTGTGGTACCCACACCACATCAGAACTGGGGTCAGACACCTTCATGGTCAGTGCTGTAAAGCTGGCAGGGTTTCAGCAGTGCTTAAGCCCTGGGAATTCCCATCCCCTGTGGTCAGATGAATCCGTGTGCTGGGCACTTTTTAAGGCTTAGCACTGCCTGTGTTTACTCAGGTGGCTCAGCAGGGACTGAGGTGGTGGAGGGAGAGACCTGCTGAGCTGGGATTTTATGATTTGTGCACTGGCTGTGCCCCGTTGAGGTCTCTGATGCTTCTGCAGAAGCATTTTACGGTGTTCAACAGATATTTTGGAGCACGGGATTGTGGAGTTATTCCCCCACAAACTGAGAATTAAGCGTTGGAATAAGCAGTGCATGGTGATGGCTGCTAGATTTGGCAGCCCCTAATTAAACTGGGTCAAGGAGCATCCCGTGGTGAGGGGATGGAGTGGGACCAGGCAGCTGTGGGTTGGGACAGACCTTTTTTKCTGCTTTAGGGGATTTTTGCGAGCAAACACTCCAGCAGGCACATGCCCGTGCGTCACTTGCCGGCACCGAATSCCCAACAAAGTTCCTTTTATCACGGCAAACACTTGGTTTAAAATCCTTAGAAATTGTGCTGGAAGGAAGAAGAGACCCAAAACCTTGATTTGCAGTAACCTTTCAGCACACGCTTTGCGTGAGAGCAGTGCTGATGCCTCGCTGGAGTCTGTAAGTGCATGCTTGAAGTTAAAGAGATGCATAAGTACTCCTTGGTGGAGGGATAATTACAAAATCCAGGTCTCATTGAAGTCTCCCTATTTCTTTTTTTTGTGATTCACTTATGTATTCTGCAGGAAAATGATCAGATACAGGAATAAAGGCTCTGCATTTAGCACTGACAGGCCGTAACAAAAGCAGTGAAGTATGCAGGGAATCTTCCCAGTCCGTGGTAAAGTTTTCTCGTTAGGTTCTTGGATCCTTCTTTATCTCATTGTTTCTCAGTTTATCACAATTCTTMATTTCCTGTTCCCTTTTAGACTTCAAACGTATTTATTTTTAATGTGGCTTTTTTTTTTAACCCTTCCCTCGTAAGGATTGAAACTTTCTGGAGCCTCGTGGCCAAACCTCATGTAGAAATTCCAGATTACTCAACTGGACACTGCGGGGTCATTTTTAATATTTAATCTGGTTTAGATTAATTAGAGTTTAAAGTCTGGCCACTTATCATTGTTACAACAGCAAAATAATTGTACTGTGCATTTTTAGAGCTTCTGTATCACCTGAGGACCCCAAAGGGACCCGAAGGAGACCAGATACAGCCCCCCAAACTGAAATTCCGAGCGGGGCTTGCTAACTGACTTGTTTTCTCTTTCCCCTAATGGAAACTTTGACCTTAGCTGTAGCTGACTGCTTTAACCACACACTTCAAAATCTCTGAGGCAGGAGCCTGAGACCTGTGTGTGTTTTCTCACCCCCAAAACGGAGCTTGTAGCACCAGGGGACTCCCAGTCCCAATTGTGTTCGGGGGAGTGTTTTAGCCTTGAGTCAGTGGCAAAAGTCCCTCATCACCTGATGCATTAATTGTCCTTTTCCCCTCTTCCTGCGGCACTTTGGGGTTCTTGGCCGGGTCTCCCGTGTGAATATTGACATAATGAATGCTGACATAACTTGGTCTTCTGTAGATGACAAAAAAAAAAGTGAGGAATGCTTATTTGGAATATTGTGAAATGTGTGTATTACTGAAAACAACAAGGCTCCGAAAATTTCCTGAACAGAGCTGTCTAGAGCAGGAGGCTATTTTGAGCCTCTCTTTTTGCCTTTAACCCAACTATTTCAGCACCCCACCCTTCTTCCTTCCACCTTCCTTAATTTCTTAGACTTCCTTCTTGCTGCTTTGCCCGAGCCTATTTCGGGTGTGAGAGCGGGGTTAGCTTCTTGCCAGGCTCCTGCTTCCCATTTTCCATCTCGAGGGTTTGCCTTTTCAGCAAAGCCGTGAGTCCGTGAGCACACAGAACCTGTGGGACTCCTCATGGTGGGAAGGCACTGCCCCTAAGGAAGAGAAAATCACTACTTGAGGAGAAAATAAGGGGTCAGAACGAACATTGCAGGAGATAATGCAAAAATTGATCAGTGCAAAGGACACCAGACTGAGCTGAGCCCAGCTGTGGGGACGTGGGTGTCTGACCTCAGGCATTCCTGGCAAGCACAAGATATTCCCTTCTTCACTGGATGGAAAGGGACTGAACCAGAGAATGGATTTATGGAAGGAATCCTTCCCTGTGAGGGTGGGCAGGCCCTGGCACAGGTTGCCCAGAGAAGCTGGGGCTGCCCCATCCCTGGAAGTGTCCAAGGCCAGGTTGGATGGGGCTTGGAGCAAGCTGGGATAGTGGGAGGTGTCCCTGGCGGAACCAGATGATCTCCAAAGTCCCTTCCAACCCGAACCATTCCATGACTCTATGACTTGGCTGTGCAGGACCCAACCTCACAAAGCTTTGAACAAAACCTGTTGCTTTCACCTCAACCCAAACTTTGTCGCTGTCAAGCAGGGCAAGCTCAGACCAACATCCACCTCTCCCTCTGAGGTTGTGCATGGCACGCTGGACTCTCACCTAGGAGGAAGTTTGCATCACGAGTTTCACCACAAGATCCAAAGCAAGCAGCTCAAGGCTTTGTTCTCAGGCTCTGGCTGTACCATGTTGGCTTTGGGCTGTGTTATCTCTGCTCGCTTCCTCTGTCGGGCTGGGAGAACTTCCCCTGAGCTCGGGGCTTTGCTCTGATGCTGGAGGACAAGTCAGCCCAGAGGAGCAGCACATCGAAAAACCTCCTCACATCACACTGAGAGTTGGTCCCAGAGAGTCACATCCCTGGTGGCCGTCGGGGCGCGGGTTCCTGGTACAGCCCCGGTGTCACCAGCTTCACAGCACAGCAGCTTTCTGGCAAATTGTGCAACTGCACCGCCCCCAAACTTCCTGTTTTGAAACCCCAAGAAGCTGGAAAATGTTAACACTGGCACTTTAAAGTGCTACTTGTGGCTTTTTTTTTTTTTTTTTTTTTGTCCTTCTTCCTAAAGATCTACATGACTCTAAAAAATAGGCAGGAGTAAAGCGGGGCTGCCTTGAGGAGTGGGGGCGGGAGGGGAGCACATGGCAGAGCATCCCCGACCCGTGTGGCATTCATCAGCTCGTGGGTTCCACCTCCCTGGATTAGGGTGTGTGGGGCTCTCAGGTTTGGRGCAGCAGGTCCTGGGGCTGAGCTGGGCGCTGGGGACGGGCTGTGACAGATGGAGGGGCAGGAGCTGGCGGGGTGGCAGCGGGACAACGGTGACACGTGCCACGAGCAGCCACCTGGCCCTGCTTCCCGTTCCTGTGGCAGCTCCACCGGCCCAAACCCCACCCCTGGCGGGAGAAAGGGGCTCTAGCAGTAAGAGGATCTTGATCCCAAAAGCAGAGCTATGGCAGATCTCGTTCCTGGATGGGGAGAAGAGCAATTAGGGAGAAGAAAGCGTCGTGTTTGCCTCAAACGCTGCGAGGGACTTATTTCTTTGCAATCAGCATGACAACTGCTTCCTTTTCTGGCTATCACTGAGCCTCCAGATGGTACATTGGAGCCTACTTAAACCTCCAGCTTGGCTCCTTGCGAAGACATTGTCTTCTTGGTTAGCTAAAAATGGATTAATAGCCTTGGGATGAAAGCTCCCTGGGAATAACGAGCTCGTGGTCACTCTGCAGCATTCTGGCCACTGTTGAACTCAGGTGTTTGAAGGGGACAAGCCTCTGCTGAATGTGCTCCAGTTCTATGTCCATTCTTCTTGAATTTATTGCTATTAGCTCTGTTTGGCTGTTTTGCTAATGGTCACAGTTCTGCAAAACCTCTGCCAGCAGCAGTTGTTTCCCACCTTCCCTAACCCTGTCCCATTCCCCCTGCATCACAGTTCTGAATCTTCCTGGCCCAGCCAGCTGAGGTGCTGCCAACTTCTGTGGGTTTATTAGGGAACTGTGAGGCATCATTTTCTTAGATTTCCAGCTCCAGGCCTCCTGCTATTTTCAGACCCTGCTGCTTGTTTGAGCAGCCATACATTTCTAGATTAGCACATGGGGAGAAGAGCTTAAGGAAGTGAACTGGGAAGCCAGACGACAAATGGAATCCAAACAAAAATTAAAAAGAAAACCAATACCATGATTATAAGCAGGGTTTTCCAATTGAAGGGGAGAATAAAAGAGGAATTTTGATGGGGTGTAACCAATTCAAAACCAGCCCAAATACCTGTGCCTTGTTCCTCCTGCATCTTGCAGGGTCATGGAGTGGCTGGCAGGACTTGGACATCCAAGCCCACGCCTCATAAAAAGCTGTGCTGTTGTTGTTCTAAGGAGAATAATACCCTGCTTCCTCTTTAAACCGTGTGTCTCCTTAAAAATGTCAAATGGCTGCCACATTCCTGCCTTTATCCCGGATGCTTTTTACGAGTCTGTGCTTCCCTCCTCTTCTGCTTTAACAAGCTGGCTAAGCAGGGGATTAGGGAATGACTTGGTGCACACGTGGGGGGAAAAATCCGCCTTCAAAAATCTTGCATAACTCTAAAAAGCAAGAGGCACACGCCCAGGCCTTCATTCTTTGCTCTTAAAAACCGTCATCATCCTCATCATCATCATCATCATCATCATCTTGTGGCTGCAGTTTGCCAGCTGCACTCAAAAAATGAACATTTTATATAGTGGAGACCACAAATACACAGCAGTGTGTTTCCCAAACTTATTCCTGATCACATTTCCCATTTCCCTCTCTTTCCTACTAGCAGAGCTTGGCGTTGAATGGCTGGGAATAAGCAGCCAGCCCTTGGGAAGGGGGAGGAAGGGAACTCCGAGCCCCCACCGGGCTGTCGGGCACCTTCCACAAACATTTCCCTGACCTCCGGGATGCAGCAGAGTTGGAGGTCTCGCAGTCCTGCKCTCCCAGGCGCTTCCCCACCCTCTGGAAGTTCCTGGATTGCAGGCCAGCCCTGGGTCTGCCTTTCCATGGCTGACATGTCTGTCATCAGGCAGGGAAGCAGCAGCAGGAGAAGTTGAGGTGATGCTGGAAGGATGCAGCTAAAACTCAGCGAAGGGAGAAAAACTAATTATTCTGCTGCTCACTGATATCAGAGTCCTTTGCCTTGCAGCAACGCCCAGGGTTTTGTTGTTCTTTCCTTCACAAACTGCAGAGAGGGAACATCCCCAACCCCCTGCCCTAAACAGGAACTGGATCCCTGGTGATATCTTCCTGTGCTGGCCCTATTTATAGAAGTAAGGTCACCCAAATAAGAACAGAGGTGGTATCATGTGATCTTTAAGTGACCACTGAATTCTGCGCGTTGAGGATTCAGAGGAGCACAACTGAGAACCATTTGGGAGTAACACCTCACTGTGGCCATTTTKCTGTGTAGAGCAACTTAAGGAATTCATGGGATCCAGGAATTTGGGTGTCTTTCCCTGCATCACGTAACCAAGTCATTAAAGGCACAGAAATTCTCCTTGCAAAAGTGTTCTTCAATGTGCAATTGTTTATGGAAAGCCTAAATTAGACACGTTTCCGTCATTGTACTGCTGATCAACAATTGATGAAAACTGCAAAAATTCAGGCATCTCTAAAGGTCACTCGATGGGCAATTTAGAAATAAATACACACCCAAAAAAAAAGCTGGGAATTTTACTGTTTGTGAAGAATTTTTAGCAGCCTCCTTGTAGGTGTTCTTATAGAGCAGGGTCTGAATTCAGGACTTTCCACCCCATGACTGAGTTTGACTTGTAAGGCAAGGGGAGAACTAAATACTGGGCTGCTGACCTGTGCCTGGACTGACAGATGTGCCCCAAACAGCAACTGCAGCCACAGCCAGAAAATTCCTATTTTTTCCCCATTCCCTGGGGCCAGCCAGCATTTTTGCTGTCTATTCTTTCACCATAAACCAACAGAGATGGAAAAAGTCAGGCTTTAAATAGATAAATACACCTATTTAAATATATATATATTTACATAAATACATGTTTTATAGTCACAAACAAGCAAAAATAGAGGTGCTTATTTTATATCCCTGAGAAAAACGCTCTGTTTGACAGCATCCTCCTCTCAAACTCACTTGGACTAAATTATGAGCTGTAGTTCCTATCTCACCCTGTCAGGCAGGCCTTGGAGTGGGACCTGATGAGGAGAGAGCCAAGTCCTTCCATCGTGTTTAATGCCACTTCCAAAAAAAAACATCTTTGTTTGCCCAGCTCAATATTTGATGGGCCCAAGACTCGGGGCTGCTCGAGCCGGCGAATTCATCCCTCCGAGGGAGTTTTGCTCACGGGGAGGGARTTTGTGTAGGCTGGAGGGATGGAACGAAAGGGGAGGTTTAGCCATTCCTTTTCTTTTCCCGGGCTGCCTCCGTCCTGCCGTGGCTCATTCGCAAACCCCTGCGGGGGCAGCTCGGGGCTGGGGCTGGGGCAGAGGCTGCTGCTGGCGTTTGTTTTCTGCAGCAATCCAGAGCAGAGCCAGGTCCCTCTCGCAGGCACAGCCAACTCAGCTTTGCTGATGGCACAGTTGGAGTCTCTGCTTAGCAAAGCGAAGGGAGAGTGAGTGGAAATCCCTGCTGGGGGCATCAGCCCCCTGAAGTTTGCGTRTTTTTTAGTGGTGTGTCTTTATCTGCCTTATATTTTGTCTCAGAATAGTTCCCCYCATCCCTTGCTCCTGCTCTGTTGGCTTTAACTTCCCCACGTGGCAGTTCATGGCCACAGGCAGCCACACACCCCTTCCTTTTTTAAGCTGGGTTTAGATAAAGCTGAGCACTTTTTAACGTGGACTAGAAGCAGAAATGTGAGCGCTCAGCAGAGGGAGGATTCCTGCGTGGTGCTGCTGAGACTGAAGGTTCTCTTTATGGTTAATGCATCATTCCCCATTACAGTCATTTCCTCTGAAGTAAATGGGATTTGGCCATTACACTTTATGTTTATTGATATATATTTMCAGGCTGAATTGACATTCCCCTTATTTTTTTCTAGCCTGAAACGACAGGAAGCCAAAAGCCCTTCCCCAGTAAGGAGTTCAGGCCTGCAGCACACAGAGCTCTGTGCTCTCCCATTAAGTGGGCTGGGGCTAAAATGGACACCATTTGCACATTACTGTGTAAGCCAGGGCAGCAACACCAATTCTGCTGTAATGATTTGTTCTRAGGGGTCAACTGTTTGTCTGGGATCCTTCCCAGCAATATTTTCATCCTGTTTAAGCAGTGACTGAGTGAGGAAAGGCTTTCCTTGTGACTTGACATTGGAGAGTGTCGCGGGGAGGCCTTTGAGGCTGAAGAATCAAGTACATCTCATTCTTGCTGCTGGATAAAATACCTGCTGTGCATTTGGAAGACACTGCTATTAGGATTTTTTTTTTTTCCCTTTCCTAAACTCTCCAGACCTGCAGTTGCCCAGAAGCTGTGCCTTACTGTCTGTTCAAGGTGGCTATTCCAGGTTGCTGGGTGCTGTTCCATGATTTCCCTGCGCTTCAGGGATCTCARAGGCAGCAGAAGCCAAGAGATGCAGGAATTGGGAGGCTCGAGGGACCAGTAACGCTGCACAAAGCTTTCCATGCCCTACCTGAATCCATTCTGCATGACCACGTGTGGTGCCATGTGGTAGATTCTGAAAAATCAGTTATTGTCTTACTTTTTCTTCTTTTCTGGTTCATCTGAGTCACAATTCTTTTCTCCAATGCTCCAGCCAGCACTTGCTACCCAGCGTGAGTCAATCTGAGCACCTAAGCCACAACTCATCACCTAATTAATTGACCTGGTTTTCTCAGGAGCAGGATGTGTTTTCCAGCTCCCACTGCACTCAGCAGTTGTGAAAATCAGGCCACTTGTGTGTAGCTGTGACTGGTTTTGAGTGCTCAACTTAGAAAAAGCTGATCTTGGCCCGGGAGCTGGAGGATGGGTCCTCTCCAGGTTCTGACAGGGGTGGGTTTTTGGGAGGGATGCAGAGAGCTATCAGTCATCATCACCGTTCCCTGCGCTAAATTAAAAAATAAAGGAAAAAAAAAAAAAAAGAATCTCTCAGTTGCAGGTCCTGGGATAAAAATAGCCTTTGGCTTTTTGTTTGCTTTATGCAGCATTTCCTCCTCACACTGAAAATTAAATTGAAAAGGGAGTTGATTGTCCCCGTGGATGGTGGAGGCAACTTTGGAAATCGCACATGAAGAAATTTCTGTGTCCAGCCCAATGTTCTCTGACGCCCTTTGGGGTCCCCGAGCGCTGTAGGAAGCTGCAGTTAATTCCAGCAGAGCTCCAGTGTGTGATTTGTTCCAAGGAAACATCGGTTCATTGAGGAAAGAGTCGCCAGGGGTGGGTGGCAGAGCTCTGTCCTGCTGGACTGTGCACAGCTCCTCCAGAGCTCTGTGCTGGGTCTGGGCAGAGGGAATCCTGAGGCAGAGCCAGGAGAAGCTGCTCGTTTCGGGGCCAGGGCTTTTCTGGGAGGGCAGTTAGAATTCCCAGAGGTGGGATTTGGACAGTCACATCTCAATCGTGTTTTAAAGAGCAGAAACAACCCAGGCGAGAAGGGAGGTGAGCTGAGCAAAGGCAGCACAACCAGGGCAGGGAGATGCTGGAAGCAGGGCAGGGAGATGCTGGAAGCAGGGCAGGGAGATGATGGAAGCAGGGCAGGGAAAATGCCCAGGCATTGCTGTGCTGGAGGAGCAGCCTCCCTTAGAGGCTCCCTTATCTTTTTGCTCTTTGCCTTTGCCCGAGCTGCTTTCCAAAGCAAAACAGGGGCTGCTTTGCATACAACATTTTCCAGGCCAGACGAAGGTCAGCAGGGCAGAAACACCGACCCCCAGTGCTCAGCACACCAAATACATCCCTCCAGGAGGCAGGTGCCGGGACTCTGCTGATCTCCAGGGAATGCTGGCAGATAAGGGCAGCGAACAGCTCCAGGAGGAAGTATTTTCATAATCACACATTTGCAACACGGCCCTTTTTTTTTTCTTTCTTTTTTTTTTTTTTTGCAGCATTATCTCTCTGCCTTCCTCTTAGCCTCAAAACGAAGCAAAATGTGTGTGTTCAAGGGGTGGGGAGGGCAAGGGCAGAGCTGAAACACAGCTGAGTCAACAGCACACGGCCGTGGGGCGGTGGGTGACGGCGCAGGAAGATCCTCCGTGCCTGTCAGAGCGCTTTGGAAGTCATCACTGCACACAGAAAGGGGGGACACGGGCACAGTCACACACACAGCAACTGCTGCAGGGCCCCAGCTGCCCTGATCCCACAGTCGTGGGCTGGRCCCTGCTTCCCTTCGGTAGGAAGCCCTGAAATCACCTGTTCGTGGGGAATTTTGCACCTTCCCCCACTGAGAGCCTGCTTTCTGCCCCATGGCCCTAATGCTTCTATGCTTTTCTGTCTCCTTCACTCGTAATTTTTGCTCAGGCCAAAATCCATTTGGATTCCTGGCGAATCCCTCCCTTYGGCTGTCACTGGTGTTGCAGAGCTGAGCTGATCCACAGCTGCTTCCCAGCGCTGATGGGGAGCATTTGGAAAACACAATTCCAYGTCTAAAGTGTTGCTTGTGCTGGTCTGTTCTGGAAAACTTGCTGAACAGGAGACCTGGGTGTTCCCAGCTGGAGTGAAAAGGGGATTTAGAGACATCCTGAAGGGAGAGAAGCAGAAGAGCTCTTTGAGTGTAGCAAGGACTGAAGGGAACTGTTCTAACCTGGAAAAATCTCTGGTTTGTGCCCTCTCGTGGCTGTTGAATTTTTCTTGTCCTCGGTGCAACGCCTGAGCTTTCAGACCCAAACCTTTGGGGGTTTATGCTAAAATGCCCAGCAAAGAGGCCATTAAATGCCAACAGCTGGTGCTTCAGTGCCCAGAAAAAGTGGGAAAGTGGGGAAAACCCAGAGGTCCCTATTTCATATTTTGCCCTTCAAACGGTTTATGGTGATTTGACAGGTGGCACATCCAAAAAAAAAGACTGAGAGSATTGGAAAGGGCATCCCATGGGTTTCCAAACACACAGCAAGAGCTGTGACAGGAGCCACAGGASCCAGCAGCACTGAAATTCCCTTTTTGTTTTGCTCTCTCCGCAGGCAGAAAGCGCTGGCATCGACAGGTGGAAGGAGTGTTCAAGCAGCTTGCGACTGGTTGGTATGAAGTAATAAATGCTAAAAAGTCAACTGGTGGATTTAGGATTTCGGCCGTTAGAATGTGGAATGTTTAAACAGGGGCAAACACCTGCAGAATTAGTGAGATGCTGTTTACAGCACTTAAAGAAGCAATCCAGAAATGAGTCTTGTCTGAGAGAGTTCGTGATCTCGAGCAAAAGCAAAAACAGGGGGGAGAAAGAAGCTCCCACTCTCTGCAGCTGAGCAGAAAAGCTGAGAGCTGCCTGCTCAGAGATGTGGAGCAGTCTCCGGTGCTCTCCTCCCCGTGTTTTGCACGCTGAGAGGCAGCAGCAGTGACCTGGGTTAGATCTTCAGAGCGTCAGCCTGAAACTAAAACCCAATTTTCTGTATTACTTAGCGGTGGTAATGGGCTGCGAGCGAGACGCTGCAGCTCTGCCTGACCTGCCGGAGCTGATTTCTTCCGTAAAGGCAGGATGGATGGGAGCCAGCACAGGGTTTTGCTGGGGGGGAAAGAAAAAAAATCTATCATTATCTATCGAYTGAACAGCTCTTTGTGCCTGGCAGGCTCTTCTCCCACGTGGGTGACCCGTTCCTGGACGACACCCTGCCCCGGGAGTACGTCCTGTACCTGCGCCCCACCGGGCCCCTGGCGCAGAAGCTCTCGGAGTTCTGGCAGCAGTCGAAGCAGATCTGCGGGAAGAACAAAGCCCACAACATTTTCCCACACATCACCCTTTGCCAGTTCTTCATGGTAAGGCACAGCTCCCCCCTCTGTCTCCTTCGCACGCTCCTGAGSAGCCCTCGCCGGGCTCAGCCTGGAGACTGACACGCCTCGTCCAGTCCCTGCACAAGGGGTTTTGAGSGGGGCCCTGGGGGCATTTCGCTTGTTGAGGAGGTGATTGGTTTTTTAAGCTGTTGTTTTCAGGGAAGAGCAGCAGCAGAAGACCGAATTCTCATCGTCTCCAGTGATGGTTTGCATGGGAATGGCTGGGGGGAGCTCGGGAAGGTTACTCGGGGATAGCTGATCCCGCTTKGAGGACAAGGGAGGGGCAGAGGATTTCTAAACACGGATTTTTCCCTGTCCCCCTGTGCTTTTTCTCGCTGCATGAGAGGCAAGGTAGGCCATTCACACCCAGCCACGTGCTTTCCCTGCCTGAGCAGTGCCTGTCCCCTCTCCCTCGGCAGTGCGAGGACAGCAAGGTGGACGCTCTCACGGAAGCCCTGCAGGCCACTGTGATGCGCTGGAAGTGCAAATTCCCGGCCCCGCTGCCCCTGGAGCTCTACACCTCCTCCAACTTCATCGGGCTCTTCGTCAAGGAGGAGAGTGCTGAGGTGCTCAAGAAGTTTGCTGCAGACTTCGCGGCGGAGGCAGCTTCCAAAGCAGGTGAGGGACTGCCCTGGCAGCTGCTGAGGGCTCCTGGCTTGGGCATTGTCAGGAAAACAGAGCTTGGATGCCATGAGGGAGCCCAGCCTGGGCGTTTTCAGGTACCCAAAGCTCTGATGCCATGAAGGAGCCCAGCCTGGGCATTTTCAGAAACCCAAAGCTCTGATGCATCGAAGAAGCAAAGCTCACAAAGCCAATCCCTGATTTTTTAAGTGAAAACTCTGAGCCCCAGGGGAACACCCCACGGAGTGCTCTGGGTTTCAGTGCTTTTCAGCTGGAAGATCTCTCACTCTTAGTTTTAAGAGTTGTTTCTGAAAGGGAAGTTGACATTTGGTGGTTCCTTAACCTTTCACACAGAGGCTCTGAGCGAGGCTCAGCGTTTCCTGCCCCACTTGCTGCCTCAAGCCACCACCACAGAACTTTCCTTGACCATTTCGAGCCTGTGTTTGTTTTCTCACTGCATTTCTGAGGTGTAATGAGGGCCCTGGAAACCTAGGGGAGAACCTTTTCCAACCACAGTACCCACAGAGCTGYCTCCATGGTCCTTTCCAGTTCTGGAGGGGGAAATAACCAGAGCACCCCGTGCTCCCGTGGTCTCCACTGCTGACCACGCTCTCTGSGTGTCCCCCAGTTACCTCCAAACTGGGAAGTCACAACACCCTGGGAGCTCTGTAGCAGCTCCCTGATGAATCCTCCCACCCTCCATCACTGGAGGGCTCAGCTGGGACTACTCACAACGCAACTGGTTTAGTCCTTCGCTATCCCAGGCTTATCCTGGAGTTTAAAAGCGTCAAGACACAGCAAATTCTGCATCCTTGGGGTGTTCCTGTGCTGGACAACCATGYAGGAATGCTGTGAGGCTGTCCCTGGTTCAGAGGAGGCATCCAGAAGTGTCCAGAAATGTGCTGCTTTCACCTGACCTAGAACTTCCCTTCCCTTTAGAAGAGGGAGGGGATTWTATCTTGAAAAAGAAGATTTCGGAAGGCAGACATGGGGTGGGTCCAAGGACACTGCAGCCACGTGAGAGCAGGACCAGTGTTCCCCTCCAAACCAGCACAGTCAAAGGGGCAGTTTTTACCCAAAAAAACCCCACTGACCCAGAAGAAGAAGCGCTGATGGCTTYCAACAATCTTCTGCCCCTGAGACTGCTCCAATTCAGACCAAACTGGGTTTTTTTAGGGGAAGGCAGTTGCTGCATTGCAGCCACAGCTTGGTCAGGTTATCACGCTGAAGTCTCTGGGGCTTTTTCAGAGATCCTGAACATATTTTTTATTGCTGATCAAAAAAAACATTAAAAAAAAAAAAAGATGGATGAGCTTGCAAAGCTACCCCTGGCTGGCACTTGGAGCCAAGTCTCTGAATAGCTGCAATTTTGACTGCATAATCAGTCAAATTTAATTGCAATTTTCGGTTGAATAAGCAAGAACAAATTACGTGCAAACAATGTATCCTGTGATTTCCACCTCTACTGGAAGAGTCCCGATATTTCACACACTTCTACTTTTCTGGTTCCTGGAATCTTTTCCTAATGCAGGTTCTTTTTTCTGCTGGATCATTTTGAATCTTTATTAGATCCCACAATCTGGGAGTAGCTCACCCTCAGCAGCTAAAATGGCAATCCAACTAACGTCCAGGGAAAAGATTGAATCAGCTTGCATGAACCTGTAAATTCCACAGATTTGTAATTGTTAGTGCAGCAAAGAGGACAATGGAGGGAGAGTAAAAATTACGCTTTTTAACCTGCTTATTTTGGAAAGATCCTGCCGGAAGCCTCCCCACTACCTGGAAAAGTGTCCTTTTTTTGGCAGGAGGTGCAGCACGTTCAGAACTGCAGTAGCTGTTCTCACACCGTCCGTCGTTTGGCGAGGATGCCTCGTCTGCCACCCTGCTGTGACTCAGGGCTGAGTCAGACCCCAAATCTCTAATAATTTCAGCCAGGGTGCAGCACAGAGGATCCACATCTGCCTGCCCCACAGTCCTTTCGAGCTGCCCTACGATTTGTTCCGCTGGGAGCGTCCTGGGAAGCGCGGCTCCCGTCGGAGGCGGCGGTCACGGATCTGACAGAAAGGGGGATTTAACCCTCCTTTTCCCGTTCCAGATGTCCACGTGGAGCCCCACAAGAAGCAGCTCCACGTGACCCTGGCCTATCACTTCCAGGGCAGCCACCTGCCCACGCTGGAGAAGCTGGCCCAGAGCATCGATGTCAAGCTGGGCTGCGACTGGGTGGCCGCGATCTTCTCCCGGGACATTCGCTTCGTCAACCACGAGGTAAAGTTCAGGAGGTCGTTTCATCCCCCCCTCCCCAAAAAAACCCCAAAAACCCAAACAAACCAGTCTTAATGAACAGAACTTATTCCCTTTTCTGGCGTTTTTACTCCCTTTTTTGGGGTTTTTACTCACACTGTSCAGGCTTGCCCTTTCACCCGCCTCATTCCTTGCTTCTCGTGGGAACAACGTCCTGCTGATTAATTAATTCYAACAAAGACTCTCCTGAGCTCAGCATAAGCTGGTCTGATCTCTCCAGAACCAGACCAGTATTTTCACCTGACCATTCCAATTCTACTGTACAGTCTTGACCTTATTCTTAACCACAGCATTTAATTTCATCACGTAAGAAACACTCACCCTCACAGCCTTTATATTTCAATTACTCACATGGATTCTGTARCTGAAGTATCTGAGTCTCATAAGATAGTTTCCTTAATTAGGTTGTTTTCCAACGTAATATAGAGAAAAAATGAGTAATTCCATTTTGCAGATTGAGCTTAGAGAAGCCACATGTGAGATTCTTCTCACCTCACTGTAAATATCCCCAAGTTTGACCTCTCACCTGAGCCTGGTGGGGAGAAACAGGCACCTCCAGAACATGAGACATCTGAGCCATCTCAGATGAGTATCTCAGGACGAGATGAATCAATGTCTGGAGGARGGAACCTCCAGAATGTGCCTGCTCGGGCTCAGGAGGCCAACTCGGTCAACCCCATCAAGGTGCATTGTCCAGGACCAGGCACACAAAACCTGCAGCACAAAATATGGAAAACAAGCCACAAAAGCCAAAGCTCCTGGAGATGTGAGAGCTCTCCGAGGCAGCCCAGGCTGTGCTCCCACGTGTGACAGCCTCCTGTCCTGCCCAGAGCCATCGTGTCCTTCAGCTGCTGTCACTGGTGGCAGAGGGAGCTGGGGATGAAATCCAGCCCCAGCTCTGCGTGTCTCGCTCCAGGCAGCCACGTGTGAAGGGTCTGGCCTTGTGCTGTCGGGGGACAGGGATTTGTTCCCATCTTCCTGTGGAGATGCCACAGATGGCCCAGGAGGGTCGGCGAGGGCTGACACCACCAGGAGAGCCGAGCTGCTCAGCAGAGGGTGGCTTTTCTCTCGTGGTGCCAGTGCAGAAGTCAGGCTTGTCCAGGGGCAGGAACATGTCTGTTCTTCTAAATGGAGGAATTCTGCCGCCACTTCCAAGGAAAGCTGCTGTAGACATTCAGTCCGTGCGGGTTCCTCATGTTCAAGTGGATATTACAGAATTGCACTCACTGATTTTTCCCTCATCTTTTAACTGAATCCTGCTCATGTCAGGAAATGCAAAGAAAACAGTGTGGCCACATCCCAGAATTTCTCRTCACCTGTGTTTTTTCCTGTGCAGGCCCATGAATTCCCAGCTTTGAGAGCAGCATGTCAAAGCTTTTTGCCCCCTGACAGCGTCTCTGCCCTGTCTTCAAAAKCAACAGCAACCAGAACTGCTCTTTGAGATCAAACTGAAAGGCAAATAAAAAATGGCYACTGACCACCAGAGCTGCCTCAATTCCAGTTCTCAATAAGAACTCAATTCCATTTTTAACAGGGTGTTTGGATTTAAGCACATGGGCGTGGTTTTACTCACTCTKAAAAATCATCCCCCCCTTTCCCTCCTGGTTACCAAAGGCACGACTGGAATCAAATCGGGAAGAATTAAATACCTAGAAAAGCTTTCCAGCAGCAAAGAGTGGCAGGGATTCCCTGTAGGAAAGCTTTCCTGGATAAAGCACGTAGTGATGCGCTGGGAGGAGAGCTGAGGTTACAGGCAGTGCTCCTGCCCCACCCTGCTCAAAGTTCCCTTCCATCAACAACCATTTTTTCCTCCTGTTTCTCCCCCAGACTCTGCAAGTGATCTATCCCTACAGCCCCCAGAACGACGACGAGCTGGAGCTGGTCCCGGGGGATTTCATCTTCATGTCCCCGGTGGAGCAAACCAGCACGAGCGAGGGCTGGATTTACGGCATTTCCCTGGCCACCGGCTGCTCCGGGCTGCTCCCCGAAAACTACATCACCAAGGCGGATGAGTGTGGGACCTGGGTGTTCCACGGGTGGGTAAAAGCTGCTCCCTCCGCCCTCCACGGCTGCACAAAGGGGCTCGGCAGCTGGGATTTCACCCGGGGGGAAGGGAGGAGTCTGCCAGGGCTGCTGGGAAGGGCACCGAGGGGAAGGAACTGGCACACGGAGCCCTGTGTCCTAAGCCARGGAGGAGCAGATGCTCTCCCTTAGCATGGGATTAGAGGACAATGTGATTTCTTTTTTAGCTGAGATGCTGCAGCAGCTCTTTATCGCTCCCAGGATTGGTGCTGGTTCGTGGAGCAGCAGATGGCTGCTGTAGGCACTGCTGTGTGGACACCTCTGGGCTGGGCCTGGGATCAGAAAGGTGTAAATTTGAGCATTAATTTGGGAAGAGGCATCTTCTGCGTGTGATTCCCTGTGGGGAAGGACTTGGGATCAGCGTAATTTCTGAAGTATTTAGCRAGATTTTTAGAAACTTGCTGTTGGCTTCAGTGAGAATGCAGCCCTCACCTTTTGAATAAGGTTATGGCTCTGATTTTGGTGGGAATTAGTTCAACAGCAATAAAAAAATTAGTGTTTAAGAGTGAATGGATATCTAAGCACCTTTGGCAAACCTGGAGCACAGGGAATAGTTTCAGTGTAAGAGGAAAAGGTGACAAAGAGAGGGGAGAGGCACATTCCAAGCACCAAAAATCACACAAATYYGGTCACATCACAAAAGCAAGCGGGYCAGATACCCAGGGGAGGGATGGAGACACAGGACAAAACACAGACTCTCTGCATTTCACATTTCAGTGGGCAAACCTGGCTGTGGGGAGGAAAGGAAAAGCACTTGGTAGCCCCTGTTAGAGCCAGAACTGGCCTAACCCAGCACTTCGTACAAACTGAGCCTCCTCGAGTCAAAAGGCAGGAAACAAAAAGAGCAGAAAGGACCCCAAAGGCTGTTTCTTGCATGGGAATTTTCAGGCCTCACAAGTGCAAGGTGGTGAGTGACAGACACAGAGCAGGCTCAGCGCTGATGTCCAGATGAGACACCACCACCACCACCACCTCCCTGCTGGAAACCAGCTTAGCCCTGCGTGCTCCCCAGCCCAGAATTCCCTCAGGCACCCCAAGAGGTCACTCATTTACCCCTCTTGTATTTTATTCTTTTCTTGCCTGCCCTCTGAGCAGTGAACACCACTCAGAAAAGATTTCATCCTCAGGACAAACCTGACTCTGCCACAATCCAATCTTTCACTATGAGGAAAAGCCCCAGCAAGCAAGGCTTGAAGAAATTCAAATCAAGACATGGACAAAGTCCATCAGAGCGTTTGTATCAAGACAGGAGTTAACCCAGACTCTCCAATCTGCAATTCAMCAAGACCATCCTTTCTTCCCCTAAAAATTGGTCTCAGGTCCACACATCCTGCAGCAGCTTGCTCTGGTGGAGTCTGCTCTTTTCTTACAGTGCCTCAAAGAGAGTTTTGATGCCCAGGGAGCAGCACGGGAAAGAATCCCTATTGCAGCCCTGAGCCACAGCCCCACGGTGTTCATGGCAGCATCCTTGTGGGAAGAGAAGAATGGCACACAGAGATCCTCATCCCATGGCATGGAAGTCCTCCTGGGAATGCAGGGAGCTGCCACGGAGCAGATGGGATCCAGCTCCTGGTGCTGTGGTCCTGGGGGCTGCTTTGTGCTGCCTCTGTGGGCACAGCCATGGCCTCTTCCATCCCTGCAGAGGGAGAAGRAGGAGTAACAGCCCTGGAGCTTTCCTTCCCAGGAGCTTACATTCTTCCAGTGAAAATCAGGCATTGTTGAGATCATCACCAAAAACCAGCTCATTCTGGCTGTACCAYGCAAGAGAGGTGGCAGCAAAATGCTGCTCTGGGATATGGGATCAAATCTTTGAGACAGCAAAAGCAGATTCATAGTTCCTGCACTTTTCTCATGGAAAAGGTTCCCCTGTGGCACTGCTCAGGTGAGGCAGGAGATGAACTGAGGCCTTTGCAGGGTGTGGGGTTGAGGGCCGATACCCAAATCGTGCCTGGAGAGCTCTGCCYGGCACACAAAGCTCCAAATACACGACAAAAAGGTGTCCCTGCCCTACAGGAAGGGCTGGGCCCACGGGCTGACACTCTTGAGCTTGGTGATCCATTTAATAGGGGAGGAGAGGCTTTGCTTCCGAGGCAGAGTTGCTGCCCATGAAACCAGGTTGTGCCTTGGGAGRCTCCAGGTCTGGATCCTTTCCCTGCCTGCCGAAAATAGAAATGAGATCACTGCTGTTCTGCAAACCCCAGGGATTTTCCACGCACCTAAACTGCATTTCTGTGCTGSATGAGGCACATCCCTGCAGGATTTCATCTCATGTCAAAGGCTGGACCTGCTGGTAACAGGARGGAGAAACATTTGATCTCTGATCAGTGCTGTAAGCTGGAAAATGACTGAAAATAAATGGAAGGGACCTTAAAGCTCATCTCATCCCACCYCCTGCCATGGGCAGAGGCACCTTCCACTATCCCAGGTTGCTCCAAGCCCTGTCCAGCCTGGCCTTGGACACTCCAGGGATGGAGCAGCCACAGCTTCTCTGGAAGTCAGGAAATACTGGAGTCAGGAGATCTGTTCTGGCTGAGCTAAGAGAGTGCCTGGCCATAGGTATGCTAAAAACAAAATACCTCTCCCCCTGTGTGGTATCCAGGTGGAAATCCTCTCCTGGGAGCAGCAGAGGAGCCTTTTCATGGACACAACAGGGAAGACAAGGCACCATCCAGGAGACAGGAGATGTTGTTGTCTGCCTTCAGCCCCTGTTTGCCAAGCAGAGCCTTTGGGAAAAGCTTCCAAACAGTGACCTGTGCTTAGGGGATGACTCAGCTGGAAGAGCTTCAGCAGTTTCTGTTTTCCAGCAGTGAAGGAGGCAGCGCTGGAGACAGGCTGGTGCCTCTTCCCAGGCACACTGAGATGGTTTGCCCTTGCCTCAGCAGCATTCCCAGCAAATCCTGCCGTCTATAAATAGATGGAGAAGCATTTGTGGCCTTTTGATAAAGGCTTAGAGGGAAAGAAAGGCTCAGAAATTGTGTGGCAGCTCCTGGGGGCAGAGGGAAGAGGGGTAACCAAAATATCCTTGGTATTCTCCAGACCAGTGTCCTTAAAAAACTGTCAAGGGCAAAGCAGGAAGAGGCTGAAATGGRAGGAAGGGCTGAAAGCTGGAAGAAGATTCACTTTGCACAGAAATAGAGATGAGTCCTGGCTAGGAAATTCAGATTCATTTCATATCGAGATACTCAAGTTTTGGRGTCAGTGAGGATGGATCTGTCCTGRCCCCTGMATTTGGGCAAGGSGGGGAACAGTTCCTTGGGGCAGGACCAGCGTTTTTTGGGAACTCAGGGATAATCYGATCCCTCAGTCTCATCCTTGCACCCCAGTTCCACCAGGTGATACATCAGGACCAACAGGGTGGTATTTTTTCCTCCTTTTACACCATATGATCTCACAGAAGATCAGCTCTCAACACGAATGCAGGTGACCTATTTGTGCCCTGCTGGCAGAGGCACTCRGTGTCGTTTTTAACAGATGTGAAACCCCTCTGAGATTTCCCCCTAAGTAGGTGCCATCAGGAAGCATCTSCTGGCATATTTAAGGCACTGAAAAGTGCAAGCTCTGGCAACTATTTCTGTCAAAGTAAATGACCACATGCATTACCTGATAATGGGGCTTTTATTAATGACTAAGCAAAGGTAACTGAGTCAGCAGAGGGTCCCTGCACCTTCWGTAATTGCCTGTCACAGCTTAGTCCCAAGGGTCCTGGGCAAAGTCCTTGAATATCTGGGAATGAGAGCTTTATTCAGAGGGACCATCATTAGACAAGCCCCGTGAGGGGCAATGGGATCTGTCATATCCCTGTGGCTGCACTTAGCAGGGAGCACTGGGGAGAATAAATCCCCTTTTAGGTCGGAAAGGGAACAGTCAGCACTGAGAAATGCAGGAACAACAGGGCTGAGTGTGCCAGGTCCTGCCAGGGGACAGAAGCTGCTTTGGGCACAGGAACCCTGATAACTGCCCAGGGTGACAGGCCCCAGCTTCCTCCTGAATCCACAACTTGTGCTACAAAGGTGTAGCCAAAATTCCCAGACTTTGGACCACAAGGCCGTGGCCAGTGACAGGCAGCTGGTCCCCAGGTGATGTTAGTGAGCATCCTGTGAGGAAGGTCTTGGCGTTTTCCGTGAGAATATTGCACAGAGCAGAGTCTGGGGGCTGTTCTGTGAAGTGTTCCTGAGGAAACAGCCCGTGGAGCTGGAGTTTGTTCCCTCACGTGTGTGCATGGCCTGGCAAGGTGCTCTCCAGGCAGCCCTGAAACACAAATAACAATGAAATAACATCACAGCAGTAATCAGCACCCRTCCCTGAAGGCTGCAGGAATGTCCTGAGAGCAGCCTGAGCACACAGAGCATTCCCAAAGCCAACGTCTTTGTATTTTTGGCAGGTCCTACTCCATCCTGAACACCACGTCTTCCCCAGCCCTTCAAGCCTTCGCTGATGGAGCTCTGGAGAGAAGGCAGCAGGAGGAGCAAGGACCTGGGGATGCAGGGCCACTCACCATCATCTGCCAGAACGTGCAGGTARGGACCCCCACCCCCATAAATCATGAGGGACAGGCTTCCAGTGACCGGCTTTTCCCCAAAAATTGATCCCCTCGTGTCTTTTCACGACCTGCAGCAGAAGCTCCAARGTCCTCTACAAGCTTTTGGGCGACACAATCAGGCACGGGCAGTGAAGGCACTGCTGTCCCCAGACTGYCTCTTCAGATGGGGTGGCAGGGCCCCATCCTCTGCTCCCTTCAGCAGCTTCATACCAGCGTCAATTCACCCATATTATAAATTCATGAAGAGATCCGTGAAAATCATAAATGCGGAAGGTTTTCCCGTGATGTTTGCACTCGGTTAAAGCCAGGGGGGGCCTGGTGCTGCCTGCTGTTGCTGACTCCGAGCTCCCTGCCCTTTGCTGAAGGTCAAAGATGCTGTAATTTCCCTTGCAGCCCCTGAGGATAAGCAGCCAGCCAGGCCCTCAGAAGCGCTGCCTGTTCGTGTGCAGGCACGGGGAGAGGATGGACGTGGTTTTTGGGAAGTACTGGCTCTCCCAGTGCTTCGATGCCAAAGGTGAGCCCCGGGGGGGTCTCCCAGGATGCGATGGAGGAGGGAGAGTGGCCGCTGCCTGGCRGGAGCTGCGTTTTCCTGAGGAAATGCTCCGTTTGGCAATGTTTGGGAAAATACTGCAGGAGGGATGACACTACRGTTACATCACCAAGGAGCAAGTGCAGTCATGGTGTTGGTAGTCAGTGCTTAGGGAAAACATTTGCTACCATCAAGAAAATATTTTGCACAGCCGGCTCTCGGTCCTAAATGAAAATAACGCTGCTCAGAGTGGCTTTTGGGGCGTAAAGTGGTGTTTTCAACCCACGAATATGCTTGGGTTTCAGGCTGTAGTTAACAAACTAAAACTTCAGGCTCTGTTGGTATTAGAGCTGATCAGAGATTTGTCCTGAAAGTCTTTTTKCTATTCAAAAATACCAATATCTTGTAGTCAAAGGATGATTTCACAACCACCTTCTTCCCAAACTCTGGCTGGAGAGCTCTGACATTCCAGCCTCTTGTAAAGGGGTAGAAATGTGGGACAGAAATTATTTTCCCTTGGGGAAATCTTGTCCTGAAGAAAACTTTAAAAACCTTAGCAACACTCTCTTCTGATTTTGAGCTGGTGAGAGCCGTTTGGCTGAGTTTTGTGAGATTCCTGATGGTTTCAATGGGAAAAACTGCTCAAGAGCCAGGTCTGGGCAGGACCTGCCAAGCACAGACAGGGTGGTGGGAGAGGGGGAGAATCAGGTGTGATGCTTGTGCCTCTGTGTGAGGGAATAATTGCAGCTTGTSACCCTCCCCTGCAGGAAGGTACATGCGCAGTAACCTGAATATGCCTCACAACTTACCTCAGAGGAGTGGTGGTTTCAGGGATTACGAAAAAGACGCTCCCATCACCGTGCTGGGCTGCACCCAGGCCAGGCTCGTGGGTAAGTGCTCCTCAGCAAAGCTGGAGCTGAAGGAGGGTGGATTTAGGTGGGATATTAGGAAGGAATTCTGCCCCGTGAGGGTGGKGAGGCCCTGGCACAGGTTGCCCGGAGAAGCTGTGGCTGCCCCATCCCTGGAAGTGTCCAAGGCCRSGTTGGACAAGGCTTGGAGCAATCTGGGGTAGTGGGAGGTGTCCCTGCCCATGGCAGGGAGTGGGACTGGATGAGCTTTAAGGTTTTTTCCAACCCAAACCATTCCATGATTCCACGAGGAGCTTGCCCAGGAAGCTTCCCTCTCTTCCTCCCACACACCCTGTCAGAGAAAGACGAAGTGCAAGGCAAGAAAAGAYGGATKGGGTGCCCTGAGCTRATGGGATTTAGACATTTCAAGAAGSTTTACAAAGTCCCTTCACCTTCCCCRGGCATTTCCCTCTTTCAGAGGAAACTTCATCTCCTTCAGCTGCTGCAGCTGGGAAAAGGCAAAGCCGAAAATGTAGGACATGGGATGAAATCAGAGCCATCAGCAGGGTGGCTGATGCTGTTGTTACCCCTCYTGGGGAGAAATGCAGCACTGTGACCATCACCTCATGCTAAATATGCTTTTTCCYGACTTCCACAATCTCCAGTTTGTGTACTTTATCAGCCTGCCTGGCTTTGTATTGTCCAAAACACTGTCCAAATTATTCCCAGTGTTCTCCCACCCTCCCCATCCTTGTCCCTGACTCCTGAGCCTGCTGATTTGTACACAGAGAGATTACTTGGTAGCCAAAGAGCACATTTTGACCGTTGTGATGAGGGGAGCCCAGCCCCTGGAAGACACGAGCTCCAGCACYGAGCATTTTCTCCGACTCAAATCCTCCCGAGCAGCTCCTTGCTGGTCACATCCAAACTAGGGCAGCTAAAATTATCCCTGCTTTTTTAAACACAAATAAATCACTGTGCTGCAGCAGCAGCAGCAGGAGGATGCTCAGACTCCAGGCCACATGGCAGTGGTTTGCAATCTGCACAGGACAGAAGGGATCTGCGAGCACTCACAGCACTCCTTGCTGGTGGCACTCAGGGGTCCAAGGACACTTTGCTGGTGGCATTAAAGGGTCTGAGGTCACACTTTGTGTGGCATTCAGGASGTCCAAGGACACACTTTGCTGGTGGCATTTGAGGGGTCTGAGGACACAYTTTGCTGRTGACRTTCAAGGGTTCAAGGACACACTTTCTGGTGGCATTAAAGGGTCCGAGAACACACTTTGTGTGGCACTCAGGGGTCCAAGGACACTTTGCTGGTGGCATTTAAGGGGCCTGAGGACACACTTTGTGTGGCATTCAGGAGGTCCAAGGACACACTTTGCTGGTGGCATTTAGAGGTTCAAGGACACACTTTGCTGGTGGCATTAAAGGGTCTGAGGACACTGCTGGTGGCATTTGAGGGGTGTGAGGACAATTTGCTGGTGGCATTTGAGGGGTCTGAGGGCACTTTGCTGGTGGCATTTCAGGGGTGCAAGGACACACTTTGCTGGTGGCATTTAAGGGGTCTGAGGTCACACTTTCCTGGTGGCATTAAAGTGGTCTGAGGACACTCTTTTCTAGTGGCATTAAAGTGGTCTGAGGACACTTTTTAGTGGCATTAAGGGGGTCTGAGGACACACTTTGCTGGTGGCATTAAGGGGGTCTGAGGACACTCTTTTCTAGAGGCATTATGGGGTTCTGAGGTCACACTTTGCTGGTGGCATTAAAGAGTCTGAGGACACGACTGCAGCTGAGGTGGCACCGTGTGACCTTGACAGTGCTCTGATGACTGCAGCCCGTGAGCAGCTGCCCTGTGACCAAGGGTTGGTCGATGTCCCTCTCCTCCTCCTCAATTACCCCACTTCTCTCAAGAGGTTTCTAGGTCAGCTTGAYGTGGTCACAGCCATCAGCAGGGTTAATGACCCCTCCTTGCTCCCACCCCTTTGTCCTGCTCCTCCAACAGAACAAAAATGTGACTCCTGCTCGCTACAGGCCTGAGCAGATCCCTGTTCTCCTGTGGTTCCCTCGGGCACTGCAGGAATATTAACAACCCTCACGGTGGAGTTGATTCTTATCTCRTTTTCAGTGATCTCCCACCTCTGTAATGAAATGGTAATTTATACTAGCACAGGATGCAGCCAGTTGAATTAAGCTGGGTTTGAGTTGTGTTGAATCATTCTGATTTAYGGCTTACAAATGAAATTAAATTAAATTCAAGACCTTCACGGTTTTTCTGGCTGCTTTTTGGCCGGGCCCGTGAGAAGCAGAATGGAGCAGCTCCCTGCAGGGTGGCAGGATCCCTGCTCCTGCTGCTGCACTGCCATTTATGTGGGTTTATTCACTTTCTTGCAGGTGAAGCCTTGCTGGAAACAAATACCATTGTAGACTACATCTACAGCTCCCCATCCCTGCGGTGTGTGCAGACAGCTCACAATATCCTGAAAGGTGAGAGCCCACGAGGGAGAGGCTGAATTCTCGCCACTTCCTGCATGAAACATTTGACAAACAGATAAAAAGCACGGGGGACCCAAGTGAGTGGTGATTATTATTTCCATAGGAATATATTTTACATCAGCACAATCCATAAGGAACCCTTTCCCAATTGCACCAGCTGCCAGCCTGGCATATATTAAATACRTATTTAAATGCTTCATTTTCCATAGGAAAAATAAATAATTAGCAMTCAAACTGAAGTATTAAAGCTGCAAAGCCTTGCTGCCTTCCTTCCCGTCCTCTTCCATTGATTCCTGGTCTCCTTTCCCTCTTCCCCAGGTATGCAACAAGAGAACAACCTGAAGATCCGAATAGAGCCAGGCTTGTTCGAGTGGACCAAGTGGGTCTCTGGGAACACCCTGCCAGCCTGGATACCCCCTGTGGATTTAGCTGCAGCTACTCTAAGCGTTGATACAACCTACAGGTAGCACAGAAGGGGCTCAGAGRGGCTGGTGTTGCTTCTTTGGAGATTTGCACTAAACTCAGCTGAGTTTTGAAGTTTAGGCAGTGACTGCAAGAGCTGCTGAGGCTCCCAAGATAAACTTAGAGCAGGCTCGAGGCTGCTGCGCTGAACACGACCTGAAAATGGCTTATTCTAAACCAAATTTCCCACTGATCGTGGAGATCTACTTTCCAGGACTCCTCTGTCCTGGGCATCTTTSAGTTTCCAAGGAGCCCTCAAAGGATTTTTGTTTCTTTTAACACTGAGTTTGGGCTCAGTTAACACACAGGAGTTCCACCTGTATGGGATTGGTGACAAATATTTCATGTCAGGGCTTATCTGCTTTGTGGTATCACCCGAAATCCTGGTGTTTCCCCGTGTCCCGTTGCACCCCTGTGTTTAAGAACCCTCAGGTGGAATAGGCAATTGAAACATGAAAAGGAAAAAAAAGAGAAGGAAAAGGTAAAGAAAAATCTGATTTTTTTCATAGCTGATTATACCATAAACCACTTCCACCATGAACCACTTGTGCTGTGTCATTCCAGCCTGCAGCTAAAATTCCAGCACTCTGAGGGTATCTAAATAGAATTCCTTGCACTGTATTTATCCCTGGAAGGATATCCGTGGAAGGCTGACACTCAGCTGGACCACAGGAGAGACTCTGCCTCAGAAAATACCTCTCTCCTGGGAAAACCACAGGGAATATTCTCAGCACAAGGGAAGAGCTGCTCTTGTGTGGTCAGCCCAGGTGGGGCACGGGGAGAGAGCTCTCTGTGCCCTCTCCAAAGGGGAATTCCTGTAAATCAGACCACTGGTTGGAGGGAAAAGTTCCATCTTTTCCTTGCATCCCAGCAGGAAAATGCAGCCTCGTGCTCCCAATCCCTCATCCCCCTGTGCACATCAGCCCCTCCAGCCGCTGCCGTTGGCCACAGTCCCGGCCAGGCCGATCCCAGGCACGCCSTGGCTGGGAAGAGGAGGGCTCATCCCTGGCATTTCCCAGCACTGCAGCTTTCCAGATGGCCGGAGCAGCAGTTTGCCTGTGGCCCAGCCGCTGGAGCGTGGCAGGGATGGAGCACCTGCTGCTCCATGCCGGGTGACGCCGTCCTTGTCCCGCTGTCCCTGCCCGCTCCTGCTGGGACAGGCTGCTGCTCTCCTGCCTCCCCCTGACTTCGTGTGGGTGGGAGAGCCCTGAAATCCACGAACAAAGGACACAGGGATTCAGAGAATCATAAAATAGCTTGRGTTGGAAGGGATCTTAAAGCTCGTCCAGGCCCTTGGGCAGGGACACCTTCCACTAGCCCAGGTTGCTCCAAGCCCCGTCCAGCCTGGCTTTGGACACTTCCAGGGATGGGGCAGCCACAGCTGCTCWGGGCAAACTGTGCCAGGGCCTCCACACMCTCGCAGGGAGGAATTTTTTCCACAAACCTGCCTAAATAAGCACAAAGGAGCATCTCCACTGCTGCCTGCAAGTACAGAAGGAGCACGAGCACACCCGGCGTGCCGTGGGCTGCCTCCACAAACTGGTCCCCACCACAGGAAGCTGTTCTCACTTTTCCCAAATAATCTCAGTGTAGGAATGGTAAACAAATCATTCTTGAAGTTTAAAAACCATCATAGTGGCCCTGACACAGTTCTGGGGATTCGGGGGAAGAGGTAAGGAACGGATACTTTCAGATGAATCATAACTGGTTCCTAGCRTATTTTTGCTTTTACCATTTACTGTGCTTGTTTTTCTGCTCACAGACCTCATATTCCTGTCAGCAAGTTGGTGGTTTCTGAGTCTTATGATACCTACATAAGCAGAAGCTACCAAGTAACAAAGGAAATCATCAGTGAATGTAAAGGCAAAGGTGAGTGCTGCAGAGGGGGTGGAAAACAAGCCAGGCAGGCTGGGATGGGAATGCCAACATTCCTGACCAGTCTTTCCCTCTTAAGGGGTGAATTCCCATACCTGAATCTCTCATCCCCTTTCCCRTTGGAAAGCCCTGCACCAGAACTAGAATTTCAGATACACTCAGCTTACAAGAAAGGTCCATAAAGTTAAACAGCAGAATTATTTTAGGGATCCCTACCCAATTCAAGCCATTTCCCAAGGGAATAAACGAGCTATTTGCCCTCTGCTGGGTGTTCCCAGCATGAAATGAGGCATCTTCCCTCCCCTATCTCAGCTCCTCCTCTGAAATACTTCCCCATAAACACCTTAGAACATTTCTCCAAATACAATATTGAAATTTWAAAAAAAATCCCCATCTGTTACTATTCATTCACGACATGGGCATGTTCTCAGAATTTCTGAATTCTGGTGTTTTCACTGATTTCATTTCACTGATCTGTCTCTAAATTCTAAGCTTTTATTTTGATAGTTGGCACACGAACCTCAGTAGCACAGTGGGGCATTGGTTGTAAAGGAGGTTGGGAATGGGAATGGGAATGGGAATGGAAATGGAAATGGAAATGGAAGTGGAAGTGGAAGTGGAAGTGGAAGTGGAAGTGGAAGTGGAAAGCTGTCAGTGTGGAAAGCCAGCAACTGAAATTAAAGTGTTTGTTGTAATAGGAATTAATTTTTGCGTAGGCAAAAAGCATCTGCTTCTCAGAGCAGCTGAAATCTCCCTGGAATTCTTGTTTCCTCCAGAAAGCATTTTAAAACTAAGCAGGAGTGAGTTAACCATTACCCYGAAAACTGAGGAATGCTCTAAATGTGTTAAGAAATCAGATTTTCCCCCTTTAATGCACGGTTTGATGCGGTGTTATTTGATGAAGCGTTTGAAATGCCTGCCCCGTCTTGGCCCCGAACCTGGCTCGATTTCCCTGCTCAGCCTGCGTTTCTCACTTTATCCCAGGGAATAACATCCTGATAGTGGCTCACGCATCCTCCCTGGAGGCCTGCACCTGCCAGCTCCAAGGGCTGTCGCCTCAGAACTCCAAGGACTTTGTGCAGATGGTCCGAAAGGTAATTGCCGCCGAGGAGCGAAGGCCTGGCTTTGCAGAGGGAAAARCAATTTGCAGTCTGCTCGGGTTCACTCCGTTCAGGAGGCAGCAGAGGGAAGCAGATGGGTCGGAGAAGCTGGGACAGAGAGCGTGGGGTCAGGTGCCCACCTGAGGTGGGTTTGTGGGTGCCAGGGGCTGTGCAGAGCCCCCGAAACCCCCTGAGCACAGTGAGCAGGGCACTTCTGCCCTACAGCACTTCTCCTCTCGCCCCAAAGAGCTGTTAACCATCCAAAGGCTGGAAATGATAATGGRGTTTTTTACTTCCTCTCCTTTCCTGCCCTCTGCCAGCCTTGCAGAGGCTCACTGGGACATTCAGGGCTCGTCTGGGGATCCCTGAGCTGCAGGAACATCCATATTTCCCTGCAAAGCTGTTTGTTTTGAGCTGGCCCATGTTTAATCTGCATTCCAAGGGTATAATCCATCTTTCCTGGTGTTTTGCACGTGCAGTGGTGCACAGTTTGTCTTGTCTGAAAATGGACTTTGGGAGAGGCAAAGAGAGAAAAAAAGGGCGAAGTGCTTGGGTAGCACAGTCCCTTGGGATTGCCCAGCCCAGTCCCCGCTCCTTGCCTCAATTCCCACCTCTTCTCCTCACAGATTCCATACCTGGGGTTTTGCTCCTGCGAAGAACTGGGAGACACCGGTGTTTGGCAGCTCACAGACCCTCCCATCCTCCCTCTCACACATGGACCGACTGGAGGCTTTAACTGGAGAGAAACCTTGCTGCAGGAGTAGGGAAAACCCCAGCAAGGAAAACCCATGGCCTTTCCAAGCGTTGGAGAATGTCTCTTCTTTCTTTGTGTTTTCTTGAGAGTGGGAAAATAGTCATAATCTGTCCAGTGGGTCACACAAAGCATATCTCACACAGCCACAGCCATGCCAAAAGTCTCATTTACAACAAAAGGGGCTGATTGGAGGGGGAAAAAAACCATTAAAATACAGGTTGAAGCTCTTGCACAGCACAGAGTGAGCTCTGGGTTGGTTTTCCCACCTTGAAGGGAGCTCTGGTAACACTTTCACTGCCACCTGCACCACGACAGGAACAAGTGAGCACTGGGGCAGGCAGGACGCTGGGGTGATTTTCTCACTGCTTGTTTTTTACGAAGCATTTGCAGGCTTGTTCAGCACCACGTGCTTGCTCCACTCGCAGCCCCCAGACTCTCAGCACCKTCCATAAAAATCAAGTGTATCCACACCAGCTGGAAATGAGAGCCCAGCGTTGCCTCTGCAGGTTCCTCTCTCCTCTGCCTGAGCAGACAGGGATGGGAGAGCCCGAAATGTGCTGGATATTGTGCCTGGCGTGCCCTGGGTGCAGGGATTGGTTGGTGTTGATCTGCATCARGGGGAAATTCCCAATTGAAGTGAAGTTTGAGCATCAAAAGTGAGCCCAGCCAAKACTGGGAGCAGTTTCTGTTAAGTGGAGATAAAAGAAGCCTTTTCCAACCAAACCTGAGGGATTTAGAAAGTTCAGATTTGGCTTTTTTTTTTTCCCCCTTTAATTTGATTATTGAAATCCACCCTTGTGCCCAGACACAGCCTGAAGCATCTGTGCCATTTAAACTCCCTCCAGAAGGCCTTGGAAAAGGGATTTTCCCTTTCCTATTTATCCGGTGGGGGAAGGTTAGGGACACCTTCCACTATCCCAGGTTGCTCCAAGCCCCGTCCAGCCTGGCCTCGGGCACTTCCAGGGATGAGGCAGCCACAGCTTCTCCGGGCAGCAAAGAATAAAAACAAAATAATAAACCAAAAAACAGCATCCGAGGCAAGTCGAGGTGTTCCAGGAGGGACTTTGTGCCATCCTCCTGCCCAGCTTTGATCAGGAAGTGTTCAGTGCCCTCGTTTGAAATGTGGGAGTGGCACACAAGTCAACGCCGGCCAGATTTGATTTATTCTTCATAGAAAAATCAAGGTTTGGGTGGTGTTTTGGTGGATTTTCCCCTATCAAACCTCGGGCAGGACTGGTGTCACCCCCACCACGCAGAGCAAACAAGGGGTGGGTGACCAAATGCAGTTCCTCCTTGCCGACTGAGGCGAAACAATTGGGATGTCACAAATCCAARGGGGCCGAGCTGAGTTTGTCCCTGGCTTCGCTGAGCTTGCCAGGGAGAGCACAGCTGATCTGTACACATGGACAGGCAGCAGAGAGCTCATCCTGGGCAATATCCTGCACATTTCCACAATCCATAGGAATATTCTGTCATTTATACCTTGATGACTGTGTAACACACCTTAGGCCACTCGTAAGTGCATTATTCCAGCAGGGATGGAACTGAAAAGTCAGGGAGATAACTTGGGGCAGGACAGGAGAAACTGCTCCTGTGTGGTTTTATCGCTGTCAGGTTAATTTTTAATTGGAATTTAAACTATTTTTGGCTGTGTGCAGACGTTCTGAAGAGCATTTCTGGCTTGTTTTCCTCCATGCTTGCTCGCTGCAAAAAAAAAAAAATTTAAAATGAAATAGTTGACAATCACACCAAAAAAAAAAAAAAAAAGTGGTTCCTGAGGCGTGTGAATTCTCCAGATTTTTTGTTTCATGCCAGCAAGATGTAAATTGGGGCAACAAATATTATTATATTTTAATATTTATTGCCTGTAGAAAGCAGTAGAGGCTGYTCAGGTCCTGCTGGAGTTAAGTGACGTTAAAAGGAGTTTTTTTAGAAGCATGAAACGAAGAGGGAACAAAACCTGAATGCACAATTTGAGTAGTATTAGCTGCTCTTTGCATATAGTAATATAGAAAAAAGTGTTCTGTTTGAGAGGGTAGACGTTAAAATACTCTTCTTTAAAAAAAAAAAAGTATATTTTTGGATGTTTGGGAAATATTTTGACAATTGTAGTCTTGTCTCGAATTAGGTGTCAAGAATCACAGAAAGAAAAATCTTATTTTCGTCAGCATTTTGGTTTTTCTTAGGGGTTTTGTGTTAAGCAGTCTCATGTTGATAAGGCTTTTTKGGGGGGATAAAAAAGAGAAAAAACGTTCCTTTTAAATTTATAATTGAGAAGTTAAGGATACAAAACAATTGCTGCTTCACTTTCACTCCATTGCTGCTCATTAATGTGGATTTAATGTCACATTTAATGTCCCAGAACATGGATCTCCCTAAAGCCTTTTCCYTCACTGTGAGCTGCATCAGATCCCAACAGCTTTATCAGGTTCTAGGAGGCAAATAGCACTTCCCAGACTTTTTCCTTCTCTTCACAATTCAGGAATAAAGCTGCAAACCTGCCAAGAACAAGTTGTCAATCCAATATTTTCATAAGCTGCAACTTGCGGGTTAGAAAAATAGGAGAATCAAATTGACGTTGTACTCAAAACAACAGAGCTTTGCTTTTTTTTATGCAAACTGAGGATCCAGACCGTAAAAACTTCAGAAAAAAAAAAAAAAAAATTGCTATTTCCCTTTTCCCTCAGACCGAGCAGTTTCAGACAGAAGTTGGCTGAGGGCAGGAGCCTCCTTCTGCTGTTCCATTCTGCTGAATGTTGTGATGAGAGTGACGATTTCTGTCCCCAAACGGTGGGCTGGGTTTGTGGTTCGGTRAAAAGAGCCTGGAGAGGTAAAAAGAGGTAAAAAGAGCACGGAGGAAATGATTGTGAAGTTACACGTGAAGYGGTGGTGGAGCAGCCGCGGCTGAGATGGTGAATCGATGGGCAAAAATCAGTGTCACGGAGCAGGGGCCGTGATTGGCTGCCGAGGCTCCGAATCTCCGCTTGCTGCTCGCCACTTCCTCAAATTCGCGTTCCCTGGGGAATATTCGCGACCCACACGAGCTTCGTCGCAGCAGACRCAGCCAGTTCCTCGGTTCCTTCCCGTTCAAATGTATTTTCCTGAGGTTTCTCTCTGTGACATCTCTTCGGACTCGATGTTATCGACGGCTACTCTTTTGTTTGTTTGTTTCGTTTTCATTTTAAACCTGTTGTATCATTCTGTTTATTACGTGTTTTGGGTTTKTTTTTTTTTTAGTGTGAGCAGATTGTATTTATTTGAGGGAAAAAAAAAAAACAATGTTTGCTGTTTAAAAGAACCAATAATTGTATTGCCAAAAATAGCTGTAATTACCTGTGACATCTGTATTTTTTTATTTTGGGGGAAGGGGGTTGGGTGGTTGTTTTTAATCGCAGTTTCGAGTGCTAACAACTGTTAAAACAACCACTGCATTTTAATTTGCTTCTCACATTAAATGGAATTCTCGGAAGTCGGACAAAAACGTCTCTTAGGTGATTTAATAAAGATGCCAAGCACCCTTCCTATTTCAAATTTCCTCCGGAGCGTGTTGGAATTCGAGCTGCATTTTCCTTTTGCCCTGCCCTGAGGATGAAATTCATTCGCTTGACAGCAGATGGCACAAACCCCTCTCCACGCTGGTTTTCCGTGCTCGGGGGTGGGGTTTTCCCTGTGGATTCAGTCTCACCTCTTTGTTTTTTCTTTGGGTTTTTTGCTTTTTTCCCCCAGAATTATTTCCCTCTCTGTTTTAGATGTGTGGAACTGGAGGCACAGCTTTCAAACCAAATTTACTTCTACAACACATCTTCTTTCTTGATCTGGGTTTTTTAATCCAGCAGGGGTTTTATCAGCCGGTGAGACTTTCCTTTCCAACCAACTACATTAAATTCATGACCTACAGCTCTGTTTTCCACTAAAATTGATTGATGATGATGAACATAAAAGCCACAGCTTTCATCAATCAAATCCACACTGAGTGATGCACTTCCCTGCACCTGAAAGTTTAATGGAAACAGGTTCTGATAAATTAGAAGTAAAACACATAATGTATTTATAATTAACCATTTTGGCCACTTCGCTCCAACCCACATCCTGCAAATGCACGGAGCCTTCAAAGCATAATTCTTACCTTGTTAAATTCGGTTTATTTTGACAGTAACACTTGTCCACGCTGACTTGGACACATCTTGTGATGTCACTGCTCATCACACACCCGGGGACACACAAAGCTTTGGATCACTCCTGAAATAACCAGACCTGCAAGGAGACACGGGAAACCCAAATTCTCCTGGCTGGGACCTCCTGCTGTCCCCATCCCTCCTCCCCGAGCGCGGCGCTCGGCGAACATTCCCCAACCTCCTACCCGAGCTGTGCCCTCCCTGCAGAGCCACAAGCCCCACGCGGCAATTCCCTTTCTCCCATCGCTGCTTCCTCCGGGATCCCTGCAGGCAGAGCCAGGCAGAGCCAAGCAAAGCTCCTGGGACAACAGCAGAGTGTCACAAGGCCACGTTTTTATCCAGGGATTTAAACCACACTGATGGATGTTCAAGCAACTTTGCCAACATCCACCAAATAAGTGCTGCCTTCCCGGGTGCCTCCTGATCTTTGGGAATGAAATCCGTAGCATCGCTGCAGCAGGGTCACCCCAAGCCCACGTTTCTCTGATCCTTTACCTTTTCCCTCTCCGTGCATCTCTCCCTCTCTGCCCCCCGCGGGCGCTGAGCCGGGCAGAGCCGGGGGGGTGCAAGGCAAAGGTCCCTCGGTGCTGTCGCCCACCAGTTCCACTCCGGGGCCCCGTGAGGTCACCGATTTCTCAGCAGTCGCCAACACAGAGGAAACACGAGGTGAGGGAGAGGAGAGAGGAGGGAAGGGGCAGAGACCCTGCTGGTGAYGAAGTCACGGTAAATGTGCTCCCCCGGTGCTGAAAAGGGACCTGCAGCGGCAGCAGCCCCGCAGAGAGAGGAAGCCAAGCCCGAGCTCAGCACAGCATGACTTTCCCCGGGGTGCTGCACGCSGTGGCTCTGCTCCTGCTGCAAGGTAAGCCATGTCTGTCATCTCRTTCCAGCTCTCCTTTCCAGTCCAGCTTGTTCCCAGAGTTCCAGCACACCAGGCACGAGGCGGCTGTGCTGTTGTTCTGTGGGTGACAACGAGATATTGTCACCCCATTCCCAAAGCTCACTGGCTCCTAAACCCAGGATCAACGAGAGCAAGTCTCCCAGCAGCAAAGCACTGGGGTATCAAAAGATGCTGCCTTGAATTTGGACAGTGGGGTCACTGCTTGCCTTGCATGGCTCAGATATCAGAGTGTGCCCTTGTTCATGCATTGTGTGAAAAGAGGCTGATGCAAGTCAGAGTAATTTAGAGAGCATTTGCAAAGTACTCTGAAAAAGAAAATTGCTTTAGGTGTTCAATCTCCTTGCTCCTGCTGGAGGAGGCAGTTTATACCTACTTTGTCTTCCACACACAGGAGAGTGTGAGAGGTTCATGTTTGACTGTGTCAAACASGGAGAGATTTAAGGGAAGAAGGAGTAAGACAGCAATCCATGCTCAGGATTCCTGCAGGCTTCGCTCCTGACCTTTGCAGGAGAAATGGATGCACAATCCCAGTGCTGGAGCAACATTCCCTCTCCCTCCTCGACAGCTGCTGGAGCAGAAAGCACAGCAGGGCTACTGCTGACACTTTGCCAATACTGAGCACAACCTCTCTCCCCCAGTTTTGCCACAGACTCCTGCAGGATGGATTTGTAGCTGCTGCCTWGGCTCCCAGAATTCATTCAGCCTCCACTCGTAGGTCAGCAGCCAGGACAGAAATAACTCGTTAAAGAGGCTGACTCTGTGGGTTACAGGCTCAGAGATAACTCTGCGCTGATGCTCTGAGTGCAAGTGTCAGCGCAGTGAGCTCTCAGCCACTTCCTGGGGGGTCCAAGCATAGCAGCCACAGGCTTGAACCATTCTGAACCATATCCTGCCATTCCCAGCAAGGAATTGTTGCCCTTTCTTGCCGAGGAGGTGGATCCATCTCTGCGCTTGATGCCAGACTGGTTTTTCCATGTGGGATCCACATGGCACAAGAACCCCTGTCCCTGGAGCTGGCGTGGGGGCACCTCCCACGTTTAGCGACTGCACTGGGGTGGGCTACAGTGGCCGAAAACCAGAGCCCCCGTGCAGGGAAGGAGATTTTCCCCCTGAGTCACGCTCTGAATGAAGCCCATTTTCCAGTGGCCCCCCATGGAATTTACAGTTATGCTCTGGTTTGGAAAAGCGCGCAACACCCCCACCTCTTCTCGCTCAGCCTCGCTGCTCTCACCTCCAAAGGTGTGATTTTTGAGACCCCACGGTGCTGCTGGTGACAGGAAACCACCACAGCGACAGAAATACCCAAGGGCCCCGTGGAAAACCACAGACAGCCCCCGGCTGCCTCTCAAACAACTCTCACCTCCCACCACGGCTCCTCTCAAGGACAGGCACAGCCACAATCCCCATGGGAAACTGCTCTGAGAGTCTGATTCCAGCGGTAAAAACATCAGGTCCGGCAACAATGCCCTGCAAGAGCTTCGTTTCTGAGAGACTGAAAATTTTTAAGAACACGAAAATCTTCCCTGAAGCCCAGAAAGATTCGTTTCCCCAAACTGCAGTGGGAACTGGCAGCCAACGGCTACCTGGAAAATCAAATCAAAATCAAAACAGGAACGAAAAACAAAACTCTGCTGCTGCCTATTTACTCAACTCCGAGCCAGGCACCACTCCTTGTATTCTCCAGGGCATGGTTTTTGTCTGGAGAAGGCAATTCATTCCAGGTCATCAAATATTTTCACAAAGTGTTTTATCTGTCTTAGAATGTCTGGAGAGAAAAAACACATTTTACTGCCCGCCTGTGAAATGAGCTGGGAGGAAAGAGAATGAATTTTCATTTTAGTAACCTGTGCCAGGCCAGGTTTGTTTTGTCAAAAGAAGTTTCCAAGCAGTTGTAGCGTTACAATTTCTGAATAAAAAAGCCTCATTTTTTTCAGAAGTGCTGAAAAATTGTTCACTGCTCAGGCACGCTGAGCAAATCAAGTTCAACAGCTTCAGAACATAAAATCAGAGAATGGTTTGGGTTGGAAGGACCTTAAATATTATTTTGTTCCAATAAGGGAATAATTGAAAATTGAATGTTTGTGTTTGGGTTGGAAGAGASATTAAATATCATTTCGTTCCAATGAGGGAATAATGGAAAATTGGATGTTTGTGTTGAAGTGCCTGGAAATGGATCTGCTATCGATTCTTTAGTGGCTAATAACACTTATTAACTACTCTGGTTGTGCTAGCAGGTGAAGACCCCAAACCTTTGGTGCGCAGTGACAGCGATGACCTGTCCAATGACTGGGATTCATTTCTGTCACTACAACCACATTGGCAACGTGGAAATATCAAAAAACCCTTGGGGAAAAAAAGGAAAATTGACGCATTACTGTGCTAAAACCTCGCTGCTTTGCCTCATGTCACACTTTAACACTTGTGTTTTTTCCCCTGCTGRGTGGCAGGGGGGTTTCCAGGCGCCGGCAGTGAAACCGTGACTCTGAAGGAAGGAGAAGACCTCGATCTGCGCTGCACCCYCAGCGCCCTCAGCGCCACCAACTCCTCCCTGCAGTGGTCAAACCCCCGCGGCTTCACCATTTTCCTCAACGCCCAGAGGGGTAAGCGTGAGACCCCGGCGTGGCGCTTCCCACCGGGGCCGGGTTCACCGGGACCGGGCTGTCCCCGCTCCCGCCGTGGCCACCGCGACTCATCCGGGGTGGTTTGGCCTCCAGCCCCTTCCTGGCAGGGAGCTGATGGGATGGGAAACCCCCCCACCCCGGGAGCGGTCTGGCAGCAGAGCCTTGGGTGATGAGCTGGAGCCGCCCCCCAGCACCCAGAGAGCAGCACAAAGCCCRCTCTTGCCTTAGAGGGAGACTGGAGTGGACGTTCCTGACGGCCCCGGGGCACTCTTCCGCTCCCATGGAATTCCATGTTGTGCATCAGGAGGAAAGTTTGGGAAACGAGCAGTGGTTTTAAGATGTGCTGGCAAAGCCAGAGTTGCAATTAGAGCATTCCCCTCCTCTCTCCTTGTGCTTCTCCCTCCTCCCCTTGGTSCAAATTCAACACCTCAGCAGGATGAGGAGCTGGCCTTGGCCTTCCCCATTTGCACGGCACCTCATCAGCATTCCCTGTGAAATCCTTTAGGGTTGGATGATGATAACGACTGGGATTTACCCAAATTGGGTACCCAATTCCAGTGAAACTGCCCAGGAGCTGAGGGTCCTGTTAGGCTGCTGTGGGAATCACAGCCAGCAGCTCTTGCCACCCACATCAAACCAGCCCAMGGATATTTCCCATAAATATTGCCAATATTTCCAAACAGCAAATGTCATGAGGAACTGTTTACTCAGTTATAAGAGAAAATGGGGTCAGTGTTCATTTTAAATGAATTTTAAATGACTCACCCCTGTGTGTAATAGGACCTGGGGATCCAGGATCCCAAATTCAGCACTCCCGCTGCAATGCCTGGGAATTATGTTCAAATGGGATCCAAAACAATGCGGTGSTGAGCCCCTGACAGCTGATCCACGTGGGAAATGGGGCTATTGCAACCCACCCTGTGCTGCCTGGACATCCAGGCTCCCAAAATCCAGGCTGTGGCAGGGGTTCCTCTCCCCTGTAGCAGTCTTTAATCCGACCATGCAACAGCAAGACCTTGGAGGAAATCGCCTCAGTTATCTCCATTTTTTTCATATATTTATGCTCTCAGTATTTTATACCATGGAGGTAGGTGATTTATTAAGGGTAGGGAAGGAACTGGGTATCCATAGGAGCAACACCCACCAGGATGAGAGTYCCCAAAGCAGCTGGATGCTGGATAAATTCAGGCACATTTTTGCAACACAAAAGAAATCAGTCCTTTTTTTAGGGAGAGCCCAAACCTGACCCTGCACGTGGAGGTTTTCATTCCTCGTCTGAGTCACCCCTGGGAGCCCCTGTCACGTTGCTTCTCCAATAAACCCCCTTGGGAATCAGTTCCCTCCAGTCCCATTGTAGCTACAAATATGACAAGTTACAAGCCTTACATCGTGGTGGTCCCAAAATCCTTTAATATTTAATCGCTTCCATCAATTGCTGCGACGTTTTTCCCGACTCTTTATTTTCACACATCCTCAGCTAAAAAAAAACAAATATAAAATAAAAATAGCGTTTTTGAGGTCTCTTTCTCCCCGATGATTGCACAAACCCTCGGTTTCAGTTCAGCTTGAGGGCAGAAAGTCTCACTTTCTGTGCTGCAGTTGTGGTCTGGCCTCGTTGCCTGACCCCGAGGGCTCCTGTAAGTCGTGCAGCAGGAGGGAAGAAATAAAGATCAGAAAGCCAAGAGAGATAAAGGGGAGTGTACAGCAGAGCAGAGATTTCCTAGGAGAYGCTTTCATTCAAAACTGCTCCCTTCCGTCAGGCGCTGACGGATTTTAAAACGCCAGAACAAAAACCCTCCTCGTGCCTTTGATTTCCTCTTGCGCTCCCACGCACGCGGCGTGCTGGCTTTTATTTTCCTTGCAGTTTTGAGAGACCAGAGGTACGAACTCCTCCGTTACTCCGAGGATGAGCTGTCCATCCGGCTGTCCAACGTGACGGTGGCGGACGAGGGCGCGTACCAGTGCTTGTCCTACGGCAGGAGCGTCCAAACAAGGAGCCAGAACGTGCAGATCTGGGGTGAGTTTGCTGGTTCCAGAGGGGCAGGACCACAGAGCCAGTTCCTCAAAATCCAGAGCTGCGTTTTTCCGTGCAAATTTACGGTGCTTAACACATCGTCCYGGCCTTAGCCCCCTCAAACCACGCTCTGTGTGCAGCCAGTCCTAAAACCGAGCAGAAAGATGCCCCCTAACTGATCCTAAACCTTCCTGCTGCAGCTGCTCCTTCCAATCCGGTGCTGGAAGTATCCCAGGATGCAGGAAGAGGCATTAAACTGTCCTGTTACACCCAGGGATGCAAGCCCCAGCCCCAGGTAACCTGGCTGTTGGACAACGGGATAGAGCTCCCAGGTGAGTGTTCAAGGACCAGGGATTGATCACTAAAATAATCTTTTTTAATCAGTTTTGGGTGGTTTAAAAATACTGGGGAGGGTTGAAACATCTTGTGTACCACGTCAGCTGGGTCTGCCCTTAATCCCTACAACTTGGTGCAGGTCTGGGGAACAATCAGCACTAAATTCCACAAGCCCAAACCCCTGGAGCCACAATTCCAACCCCCCAGTATAAATTCTGTTAACAAATCCACTGTAACTCTTCCTGCAGCTCACCCCAGCAGCCTTTTTTCTCCCTTAACTTGTGTCCTACATAAACAGCTGCCATTCTAACAGTGCTATAAATAGSATTATTCTAATAATCACTGCCTCATTAGCTCTAGTGCACATCTGTATCCAAGTRTGAGAAAAACACTCCCAGATGCAAATATATTTTCTTTCATGCATTAATGGGCTCTTACTTGTGTTTTGCATCGTCAAGCAACATACTCAAAGCTGAACCTGTAATCTCCTCTGCCCCCAAGATGGTTTTTTTTTTAAGTAAGAGATCTAGAAAACAACAGAGAAATGCGTTTTCTGGCCTGAATATAGATAGAAATCAGAGTAAATTTAAAAATTCAGGTTGGCAGATACATGGGTATCAACGCAGRTAAAGGTGCTCTAGAGCAGTGYGCGGATGTTGGAAAAGCTGGTTCTAAATTCCTGCCTGTGGCTGGGAAGAGCTGGGAAGTTATAAAACASTCAGTGTGTCACCTCGMAGTTGTTATTTCTGTTTCTCACGGCGTTTTTCTAACACCAGGGCGTTCCCCAAGCCTGAACCAACCTCAGCTCTGGGCTGATAAAGTGAATGATTTGCAACATCACAACACACGGTTCAGACACCAAGCACCCCCATGAAGCCAACAGTGCATTTCTCCRCTTATTTTAACAAAAAACCTCTCCTCATCTTTGTCTCCTCCTTGCTTTTGGAGCAGGATCCTCGGAGAAAATCTCTGACCTGTCACCTCACACCCCCCAGTGAAGCCCCACAGGGCCTGTGCTGGGTCTGCTGYGTTGGTTTTAGCTGGGGCTGGGTTTCAGGGGCAGCAATATTTGCATGAAGAGGTGGCAGACACAAATTGAATTGTTTGAAAGATAAAAAATAATTGTCCTAATTCAGTATTTCTCAGACTTTCTGCATGTGTTTTTCTCCTTTTYTGAAGGCCTGGAGTAACTCTCCTCCCCCCCCTTCCATTCCCAGCTTTAATCACTCGCTGCAAATATTTACACTAATCAGAAAATATCTAATAAGTCTTAATTACTGGCAACACCTCAGTTCCACCAGGGCTCAGCAGGGGCAAACCAGCTGTAATTACTGAGCTGTTGCTGACAAAGATTATTTCCTTCCCAGCAAAACCACTCTGAAATCCTTTCTCAGCTCTTCCATGACCCTGCTGGGGATAGAAAAGAGGCTTGAGAAATCCTGGTCAGGGTGATACAGGGAGTTGTCTGCAAAGGCCAATTGGGAAATGGAGAATTTCTTTCATTTAAGGGCAACAGGTCAAGGGGAAGCATCAGAACCTCTGCATTATAAACACAGAAATTATTGTGCCATGATGGGCACTTAAGGTAAACATCTGAAATGCCTCCCTCTCCAGGGCTGTTCAAACACATCTCTGTGTCACRTCAAATTCATATTTATTTTTCTCTATCAGTATTACCTGAAAGGACTGGGAATTACACCAGACAGGTGACATGGCTCTCCCTGATTCCTTGTGGCAAGGCAAGGCATCCTCGTGTTTAACTTCCCACACCTGGAAAAGGAGAAGAGTCAAACCCGCACTGTAGGAACGATGGAGAACAGGATTTCAGGGTCATATAAATGTTTGTATTTATTGCTCTGGACTAGAAAGCACTCACATTTTTTCTCCCAACGTGTGTGCAGGGGACACCAGGCACAAGCTGGGAGCTGACGGGAAGAAATGGAGCACRAGCAGCACGCTGAGAGTGCTCAGCTCCAGGCCCAACGTGACAGCCAGCTGCGTCATCCACCACCCCGCGCTCAGMGCAGAGACGCTGGTGGCATCCTTCCACTTCCAGGACCTCCCCAGCAAGGGTACTGCAGGCTCCTCCAGCCCTGCTTATCCCAAATTGCTGCCCCGAGGTGGTACGAGTTATGCAGAGACACACGGARGCCTGGAGTCTGTTGCTCTGTGTGTGGAATCTGTTTTTAAATGAGAAATCTGGGGGCAAAAAGGGGCTGGGGTTGTTCCTCAGTGTCAGATCTGGGGAGCAGCACGGCCTCTGCTCCATCCACCCACAGCAAAGTGTTTCATTTTATCCCTCATTTCACAGCAGCAAATAAATCCTGAGGACAGGAAATTTGAGGGTGGGAGGGACCCCTGGTCAGGCAGAGACCCCAAACAATCCAGAGCATGCRGCACACAGGGCAGGGTCAGTTTTTCAAGGATCAGCTCAGTGGCCAAGCATTTCTTCTGATTTTTGTCGTGTTTGGGGGGTTTTTCTTCAGGATGCAAACAATCAACCAGCCCTTCAGAGGAKGCAGCAGTCCCCAGCCCTCCGGAGAATCCAGCAGCTCCCAGCCCTTCAGAGAATCCAGCAGTTCCCAGCCCTTCTGCAACTCCAGARGATCCAGAAGTTACAAACTCTTCTGCAGCCCCAAAAGACTCAGCAGGCACCAGCCCTTCTGCATCCCCAGAGGCTCCAGCAGTTCCCAGCTCAGCAGCACCACCAGCCCAGCAAAACCTCACAGCAGATGCCACATCTAATGGTGAGTTTGGCCTCAGTTTCACAAATTTATCAACCCAGAAATCACAAGTACARAAGWRCTACCAGGAGCAGCGTTACACGCCRCGTCACAGGGAAGYGTGTGGCACAGAGCACAGCGTTTCTGGCTCGTTCCCTCAGTTTCCCAGCCGTGCAAGCAGCCAAAATCCCCCTCCTTGGATGAAGAAGGACAGGATGAGGAGCAGCAGCAGGGCGGGAGCCAGGCTGGGATGCTCTGGATGGGCTGCACTAGATGGCACTGTGCAACAACGCTTCCTCCGCGCTTGGACCAGGCTGCTCTTCCTGAGCTGAGGAGTTTTTTCCAGCGCAATCAAGAGCTCCACAGCCCAAATAAATCGGCCAAAACCCCACCAAGGGTTTTGCACCTGCTTAGCGTGACAGGCCCTGCAGTGACAAATCAACTGCTGCTTTAGAAATGCACAAACTCGTTGTTTATATTTGCTTAAAAGTGATATATCAGTGATTCCAAACACCACAGGATGGCTGCACCCTGATAAAGCCTYGTCTGATAAATCCTGATATATGCGTTGATAAAGGGAACCTGGATCATTTAAGAGGGGATGAAACCAGATGGGCTTTAAGGTTCCTTCCAACCCAAAACCRTCCTGGAATTCTGTGGCTTTTACTTGGTGTGCTGACCTGATGAGGAGGAAAAGCTCTTATYAATGCAGAGTTTTGGTACACACAGCACACATCATCATTTCAGCTTTGAAAATGAAAGTTAATTATACTATATATAGATATTATACATATATATATTGTCTGTGTCCATAAGAAATCAGAGCTCACCTCTGTCTGCACAGTGACATCCAGTGCAGAAGAACTGGGAGGTTCACTKAGTTATGGTGATTTCAGTGGGGAGAATTTACAGCATCAGATGCAGGGGGTGGTGACAGGGGACAGGGTGTCTGCACCTCTGTGAGCTGTGAACACAGGAAAGGAGTAGTCAGGTGTGTGAATACCAAAATATCTGCTGGAAGCAGAAGGATTTGTGCTTATTCCTGGTTTTGCAGGCAAGAGGAGCAAACTGATGGACAGGAAAAGCCCCAAAATGACCAAGGAGCCAAGGCTCAGCTTGGATTTAATTTGGCTGTAAATCGTTTCCTTAACAATGTGTTAGAGACACTCAGGATTTTCTATCCATACAGCTTTATTCCTCAGAATAAAACTAAATACAGATTTAGGGAAGTGAGCACAGAGCTCCAGCTCAGGGGCAGTACCAGGAGCCCAGGACCCCAGTGCATTTTTTAGACATCCCTTCGGAGAAAAACTGTTCTCCTTTCCCTTCCTGCAGGGACTGAAACAGCACCCCGAGGAAATGTCACAGAAGRGGAACTTCCCGGGACAGAAGCTTCACCACCACGTGAAAATGTGACTGTGATCTCCACCTCCACCCTCGGTACGAACCCTTTAATGAGCTTCCAAACCTGCCAGGAGCTTCCTGACCCCCAGCTGGGTCTGTCTGACCCCAAACCCTGCTCCAAACCTTCTGTCAGGACACCAGGGTAATCCTGTGACCTCGGGGGGAGACCACAGGAACACAACCATTTGTATCATCTAACAAAAAAAAGCTGAATTTTCCTGTTTGCTGTGCCAGAGCACAAGTCCACTGATTYCAATCAGTTCTTCTTCTCCGTGCAATAAAAATTTGACCTAAAATCCTAAAATTAGGTCCAATAAAGTGAATTCTGCTCCCAGGCATTTAACAACACAAACCTCTGTTACAGAGCAAAATCCCAAGTCCAAAGGCATCGTAAAGAAGGAGAAGAATCTCCTGCTGCCGATCCTGGTGGCCGCTCTGCTTCTCGTGCTGCTCATCATTGTCCTGCTTTTCATGATAAAGCTGAAGAAAGCCCACGGAGTGTGGAAGAGAGGTGAGCGATGCCCTGTGCAGGCAACGTGCTGCCCACGGGATTGTTGTCCCAAGCCCATCTCCGAGGTGGCCAGGCTGATGGGACTCCCGTTTCCTAATTAATTATGATGTTTTATGACAGGATTTTTATGCTGGAGGCAGAGGGTGAGAAAGAGTCGCGGGGGAAAAAAAATCTCGTTTTCTTAATTCAATTTGTTTTCTGCGCAGAAAATGATGTCTCAGAGCAGACGCTGGAGAGCTACAAATCCAGATCCAACGAAGACAGTCCAGGCCACGAGAAGAAGGGGCAAGGTAAAAAGCTTTAACCCACGTAAATTAATTCTTGTTTTAATTCATTGCTGCTGACCACGGCCAGAGCAGGCTGCAGCCGCGCTCACCTACAACCCATTGATAATAAATAATAAATATGTGCTGGTGTTTCAGCTGTAAATCCCAAGTCCAACGTGCAGTACGTAACAGCAGGATATGGGGAAACCCCGGAGAAGAACCTGGAAACCCCGGAGAAGAACCTGGAAACCCCRGAGAAGAACCTGGAMACCCCRSAGAAGAAYCTGGAAACCCYRSAGAAGARTCTGGAAACCCCASAGAAGRGTCCAGGCGACAAAAGCATTGCAATAAGCGAGAAAATGTTTCAACGTGGAAAGGAGACGGATGTGTAACAATGGGAAAGGTGCCCCACGCACGGGAACACTGCATTTTCCTGGTATTTGTAGTAAAACTTCCCTGATTTCAAGGAGCAGCCGGACAAAAGGCTGCCCTCCATCCCAAAGCCGCCTGGGGCTGGTTTTATGGCACAGCAGGACAGGGAGATGGGGCTGGTGTTCCTGGGAATCTGTGAGCGATGGACTCGTGCACCTGGAACCCCCAGGGGACTGAATCAAGCCCTGCCACAAACAGAGCTCATCAGCCCCACCCCAGATCCCATCAGGAATTCGRGTCCTGTGAGGATATCCGAGCCCTTAGGAGGATATTCCTGTATTGCTTTTCCATCTCCTCTGTGAGCACAGGACTGAGAAGGAAATCCTGGATGCTGTGAACCAACTGTGGCTTTTATTTCCTCCCCGTGACCCCAAACCTGGACCTCCAGCTGGATTGAACCGAGCTGGAAAGCAGCCTGACGTGCAAAGGGTTAAAAAAGAAGCCCAACCCAAACTATCCTATGATTTYATGATTCTGTGAAGTCTTCAAAAGGGAAGAGGATGTTACACATGGGACTTCCCAAATCCAGGAATGAGGTCAGCGGGAGAGCTGGGGGGGTTCCCCAGGACTTTACATCCCCGGGAACCTTTCCTGTTCCAGAAGGATAAGAGTGAACTATAAAATAAAGGAAATGTGAATTACAGCAATTTTTGTCATTCGCGGACTCACAGAATAGTTGGGGTGGGAAGGGACCTCTGGGGAGCATCCAGTCTATCCCCCTGCCCTTGGAACACATCCRGGTGGGTCTGGAATGTCTCCAAAGAAGGAGATTCCACATCCTCCCTGTTCCAGGGCTCTGCCACCCTCCGTGGAAAAAAGTTCTTCCTCGTGTTGAGGTGGAACTCGTGTTTTGTTTTATTTTATGGGCATTGCTCCTCATCCTGCCGCTGGRCACCACTGGAAAGAGTCTGGGACCATTCTGTGGCACCCCATGGAGATATTTGTATGGATTGATGGGATCCCCTCTCAGTCTTGTTTTCTCCGGTCTCTCCTCATGAGAGATGCTCCAGACCCCTCATCATCTCTGTGGCTTCCACTGGACCCGCTCCAGCACCTCCTTGTCTTTCCTGTACCGAGAAGCCCAGAACTGGACACAGTAAATCTCATTAATCTCATGAAATAAATCCCATTCGAGCCTATTATTTCTCACTGGAASCAGGAAAAAATGATGAAAACCGGGTTTGAATAGCGCATGAGATAAAAACCTTTGCGGTAGCCGGGTGGGGGGAAGGAAATAATTCCATTTTTCAATGGAAATAATTCCGTGTTTGAATGGGAAGCGGCTGCTCCCGGGCGCTACCACAGTCCCCGCGGGGTGGGGGGGGGGGAACCGCGCTCCCCCCGCCGCCCGCGCGCTTGGTAGGTCCGGCCGGCGTCCTCTGGCGTTGCCGTGGCAACGAGAGGGGGGGAACGGCCGGGAATGGGCCCGGGACCGGGAATGGGCCGGGAACAGAGGGTGAGAGGGACACGGGACACGGGAGAGGGGGAGACGGACGCGGGATGGGGGACAGGGACACGGGAGAGGGGCCAGGAGAGAGGGGACAGGGACACGGGAGAGGGGGAGAGGGACAGGGACATGGGAGGGGGAACAGGGGCAGGCTGAGAGGGACAGGGACACTGGAGAGGGGACAGGGACACGGGAGAGGGAACAGGGACAGGGTGAGAGGGACGGGCACACGGGATAGGGGACACGAACTGGGGGACAGGGGAGAGGAGACATGGGACAAGGAACAGGGACATGGAGAGGGGACAGGGAAGAGGGGAGTGGGGGGGATCGAGTATAGGGGACCAGGTGAGGGGACATGGCAGAGTGGACCGGGGTGAGGGGACAGGGACAGGGGACATGGAGAGGGGATGGGGGCCGGGAGAGGGGGCCGTGGTGAGGGGACAGGGAGAGGGGTCCAGGAACAGGGATGAGGTGGCATGGGAGAGGGGACAAGGATAGGGAGAGGGAACAGGGATGGGGGGTGAGGGAAAGGGGACAGGGAACTGGGACAGTGGACAGGAGGAGGGGGACAGGGGACAGGGGAGGCCTCGGGGGGGACACACGTCTGGCCTGGCTTTCCTCCGGGGGCTGAGGTCCTGCTTCAGGCCCAGAGCTTCCACCTTCCCTGCCCATCCCAGATTCCASCTTCCCTGCCCATCCCAGATTCCCCCTTCCCAGCCCATGCCAGGCTCGGCTCCCCGGGCTGCAGGTGGTCAGTGACAGGAGCAGGGGACACAGGGACTGTCCGGGTGTCAGGGTGAACTCGGATATGACCAGCAGGGCTAAAAATCCGAAATTCTTTTTCCTCCCCAGAGTAAAGTGACGCTCCCTGTGCACCCTTAACCAGGCTGGTCCCAGGGATGTGCTGTGCCTAATGCACGTTTCAGCACAAAACACTCTTTTTCCTCCCTCCCAGACGCTTTACTTTGTAAATATGTGGCAGTGCAAGTGACTTCTGAACACTTCAACCAAATGTAAAGAAACTCATCCWAATTTAGAAAGAGCTGCAGAACCTGCCGTTGTTTCCACCGTGTTTATACACTTTCTTGCATAAACAGAACATACAAAATTTATTTTARCTCTCAAAAGTTAACAGATAACATTTTGTTGCTTTGTCTCAGCTTCATATTCTTTGTCGTGAGCTGTTTCTGCATTATTTATTTCCACCAGTAGTGTAGACTTCATAGCAATAAATCCTGTAATTGCTGTTTAGAGACCTTGATATTAACTGCTTGAAGGAAAATCAGTGTGATAGCTGAGAATAAAGAGTTGTTTGAACAACAGAAGGTCACATTCTGAGCCTAAGCCAACGGTAGCACCCACAATTGCAGCTTTTAACAAGTATTATTATAAGGTGAACAACCTTTTTGTGTTTACTCTGTTTTCCAAATACAGGGCTGGTGTAAACCATCAGTGCAAAGCACAGGATGGATTCTCCAAATATGAAATACGTTTTAGTCTCTTCCCCACACACTTACARCATGAATAAAGTCCACGTTCCTCCCAAAGTCCTCGTGCCACCCGTTTTCCACCCTGCACCTTGGGAAAGGAAAGGGAGCTCTTCCTCCAGTCAGGATGATTCCCAAGGATCTGACTCTGAGAGCCTTGCTGAGGAAAGGCAGTACCAGCTGGGACTGCAGCAGAGGATCCTGGAAAATGAGGAGCTGGTAGGGCTGTGTCCTGAGGAGCTGGAGAATGGCAGCTTGGAAGAGGACAGCTTGGAGGAGATGAGTTTAGAAGAAGAGGGAGCTGAGTATGGCACGAGTGCAAAAGGAAAGAATTATGGCAGTGGAAGGTAAGGCAGAAACTTCAGGAGATGAGGGGAATAGTTTCAAGACCAATGTCGCATTTAAACATTCTTCAGAAAGCATTAACGTGGTACATAAAATAAAATTTAATATCCTGTCATACGCATGAAAGGTTTAACCTTGTGTAAATTGGGAATAATTCTCAAGTTTAAAGGGATTACATTAAACCCGAAGTAATAATAATGTGCAGTTTCAATTTAATAGTCTACTTAAAATAAAATGACAAACAAATGAAGGCTAAATGATTAATAGCATGCTTTTATTCACCTCCTCAACAAGGAAAATGGCCAGTTATTGAATATTTTATTGTGAGTGCAAATGATGTTAATTGTACTAGAAACATGCTCTAATTTTTAGTAATTTTTTTTGACTGAATACCATGCTGAATGTGAGGCTCTTCATTAAATGGAAATTTGATTTTATTTTGTTTGAACTTAGCCCAGTAAGTACTCCAATGCAGTCCATTAAGCAGAGCAAATATCACAGCATATACATATGAAACCCCCTCTCTACATCCATTACCAACCTCGGAATTTGAAGAGGAAATGCTGCATCTGTTGTCTGCACACCACACTTTTGTTGCTGAGCACAGAGTCCATCCAACCTTCCTATGGAGCTGGGGGGGGGGGGAGGAATAAAAGGTGCCCTTTTTGTCTGGGGATGATTAGGGATGAAGGAGCTCTTCACACTCATTTTGTCCCCRTGCGGTGACCTGGGCTGAATCCCACAATCGAGTTCTGTGCACACATTTCAGCACAAAGGAACTCTTTAGCATTATACTCTGCCATTTCAATCAGTGCAATTAGATCACATATTTCTGTACTCATCTCCAAGCAGGGTCACCTATTGCTGTTTACCTGCAGTGCCTGCCAACTGGGAATAATGATGTTCTCCCTGGTGTCAATCATCTCTAGGATACCATGGCACCAATGCTCACCCGAAAAGCAAAGACAAAACAGATTATTTTGGTATTGGGAGCCACTTGAAATACAGGCACGGGCGTGTAACTAATTGAGAAAAGRTGAATAAATGATTTATGGAAATATTAATATCATTAACTAGGCCACAGTTTGGAGAATCCAGCAGATTTCTGTAATAGGGGCTGAAGAGTCAACCAGGTTTCGGTGCCTATAAATGTCCCTTTGGCAGATTCACCAAGAAACCAGGGCTGTCCTGCAGGTCCAGGGAGGAAAAAACAGYGTTAAAAGCTTTATTTTCCTATGTTCCTTACTTCTACCACCTATTTGGATGTATTTGGCTCCTGAAGTTGGTTTTCCTCCCATTGGATCAGATCAGAAATCATAAATTGGATCGATTGTGGATTTTTTTAAGGCAGAGCATCTGTCTTTGCTTTAGGACAAATGTAATGCAGAGCAATGCCTTGGCCACTTGCTAAAAAAATAGGCAAACCCAGAGACCTTCCCTATTTATGCTTTTCTACTCKTATCTCAATCACAGCCTGTTTTTTAATAAAAAGTAATTTTAAATCTTTTATAGAAAGAGGGGGTTTTTTTATTAAAACATCATGATGTTTCCTAGGAATGAGAAGAGAAAATAAGAATACAGAGGCTGTTCTTGCTTAGACAGTCTCAAAAGGACACTTGAGAGACAGATTTTACCAGGAAAATCACTTTYATTTCACTCAGCAGAGTCTTTGAAGAAGGAACAACACAAACTGCGTTTTGGAGACTCTATAATTTTTAAGGAAASGACAGAAGCAATGCAATAAATCATTTCACCCTTTAGCTGATTGTACTAAGACTCACCATTTCTATGCCAAATTTAAGATAATGGTTGTATTCCACTGTGATCTGAAGGTTAGACCAGTGTATCATTCACTGATGATGAAAATTAAAAAGGAAGAGGAAGTTCTGCCTAAATTTTCTCCTAAAAAATGTTTGATAAAACTGTTCTGATCCTGATCCCATACTGTATGCACTGAAATAATTCAGTTGGCCACATTAGCAGGACATTTCTTTGCACCAATTGCACGCTGAAATAATACAGAATTTGTACAATTTATGCAGAAATAATTTCGTGTTTGTTTTTTTTTTTCTAATTAGGAAACAACAGCCTGTGGACAAATATTCCAGCCTAAGGTACAATCCTCACTGGAAGAACACAGAAAAGGGAGCAGAACTTTTTGCGGCAGAAAAAGCATTTCCAGTTTCTGGAGGAAGCAGCGTGGACTTTTCACTGGATTCATTTTACCTCCATTCCGAGGGCTCCTCAGAAAGGAATCGACAGGAGGCAAAGACACAGGATTCACTCTCAGAGTTGGGTTCAGAATTTTTCAGCTTTCACGAACCAGATGTTGTGGTCGGCGATGAACCTGCTGGGCCACAAGCTCGAAAGAAGGAATTTACAGATGGCTTTCCTTCCAAGGATAATCCTGGCCGTGCTTGTCCTCCTCAGATTCAACAAAATCCACCCCAACGAGGGAAAAAAAACTTTGTGAAGAAAAATAAACGGACTTTAGGGTTACAGTCAGAGAAGATAAATTCCTATCTTGAATTACACAAYAAAAAGCAGCAAGTTCTTCAAGGGCAGGTGGGTAACTTCTACATATTCCCTAATTTTTATAGGCTGAGGTCTCTGAGTGTTTCAGTGCCACAGCTGCATGCTCAGGTTTGCAGAGGAGAAAGTGGATTTGCAATCCAGCATGCAAGTGTCAGCTTCTGATTTCCAGGGAGATTCTTGTTCACCCTTTATGGAATGATTGACAAGTCTTCAGTTACTCAAACCCCAGTGATGGCCACCTTACAGCTGCCTGTGTTCCTGGCCRTGGAAGTGTCACAGATCTCACACTACTTTTTAATCTTGATGCTAAAGAAATTCTGTCTTCCTTCCTGGGATCTGCATTGCACCTTCTCAGTGGTTCTTTTTGTGCTGCCTCTGATTTTTCCTGCGTGGCCAACGTGAGTTTGATAACAATTCTCTCTGCTAATGGCTTGTTCCAGGTTTTGCTCAATGTAGCAAATGCAAAGTGGGTTGGAAGGAACCTTGAAGCTCATCCAGTTCCACCCCTGCCATGGGCAGGGACACCTTCCACTAGCCCAAGTTGCTCCAAGCCCCATCCAGCCTGGCCTTGGACACTTCCAGGGATCCAGGGACAGCCACAGCTTCTCTGGGCAACCTGTGCCGGGGCCTCCCCACCCTCACAGGGAACAATTCTTTCCCARTATCCCATCTAACCCTGCCCTCTGGCAGYGGGAAGCCATTCCCYKTGTCCTGTCCCTCCATCCCTTGTCCCAGSTCCCTCTCYAGCTCTCCTGGAGCCCCTTCAGGCACTGGAAGGGGCTCTGAGGTCTTCCTGGATCCTTCTCTTCTCCAGGTGAACACCCCCAGCTCTCCCAGCCTGGCTCCAGACCAGAGGGGCTCCAGGCCTTGGAGCATCTCCATGGCCTCCTCTGGACTGGGCTTGGCCTTGCTGAGCTCCATGAGATTTCCATGGGCTGATCTGTCGYGATCCCAGACCAAATTTGATCCTGGCCATCAGCACTTGTGTGTGAAGGGCCTGGATTTCTCCTGCCTGACTGCAGAGTGCCAGCCAACTTGTGGGAAGGTTCAAGTGGAAGTGTAATTACAGTTCCTAATGAACCATTAGACACGAGTTTGTTGCTTTTCCTTGCTGCTTATTATGCATAATGGGAAGGGGGGGGTGTCACTGAATCACTCCACAYGGAAAATTCTTAACTTGGAAAGCTCCAGGGACTTTGTGCTTGAAGTGACACCACTACCAAGGCTAATGAAGAGTTGACACCACATCAGAGGGAGTGTTCTGACTACATTCCAGTGGCAGGAACCCTGGACAAGCTTTTTTTTTTCTAGCAGAGCTATTAAGAGCACTTGTTTTTTTCAGTTATAATTTGGATGATGGTAAAAATAATGAGTGTAGATGGATGCTAATTAAAGCTATGTTGATATGATTATGTTTGCTATTCRGGGGATTCTGGAAATCTTTCCTGTGCAAGTGTAGGAGCCAGGGATCAGGGCTTCATTGTGTAGACACTATTCAAAAATATGAAATAGGAAAAGGAAACTGTTAAAATCAGGGCTATAAGATAAGATTATCTTGCTAAAGTGGCCATGGGGACAGCAGACTGTGACACAGCAGGAGGCAGGCAGTGTGTAGGAAGKTGTGTTCCTTCCCTCAGCTTAATACAGCTGCAACTGCTTGTTGTCCAGGCAGTTTGTGCACTTCCCATCCCTGGAAGTGCCCGAGGCCAGGTTGGACAAGGCTTGGAGCAACCTGGGCTGGTGGAAGGTGTCCCTGCCCATGGCAGGAGGTGGAACTGGATGGCCTTAAGGTCCTTTCCCATCCAACCATTCCATAATTCTGTGATTCCATGAGCAGCATCACCACCTGCTGTCAGCCACCTTTGTATTGGCTGCAGGCACAGGAAGGAGTACTCACCTCTCTTGTTCTTGAAATCGAGATAKCCACTGCTCAGTCTTGTTGGAAGGGGTGGAAAAAGGCTTGAGAGAAGCATCCTGTTGCTCCAGGAGCCAACTTTGGTCACCTCACCTGAAAAAAACTGTATCCAAAGTGCAGACCCACCAAGTATGTGAAGAAGCAAACAAGCCCCATATCTTCTGCTGCAGTGATCAAACTGTGCTTTCCTAAACTGGATGATCTTGAGCTTTGCAGGGGCTTGAAGCTGCATTTRTTGATCTGGTCACCGTTGGCTGTCAGGGGCTGTGGTAATGAAATAGTTTCTGTTGAAGGCAGGGCTTGGTGTACAGCTGACATAACATTAATTAAAACATTTACAGCCTTGCTCTGGCGAGCTTTACAGCTGTTACCTCTGTGCTCTATGTACCAAAAGACACCATAAACCTGTGTTGATCTGTATATTTACTAATTTATACTGCATTTTATACAGCATCCAGTTCTTTGCAGTGTTGCCTGATTCTTAAAGAACCCGCTGATGAGTTTCTTTGAGAGAGAGAGAGAGGCAAAGAGAGAAGCAGTGGCCCAATCTAGCTGAGCTGTACTCAATCTGAGTTGCTTTCCTACCTACAAGCCCCTTACTTCAAAGCCAGGAACATAATGTACAATTTTTTAATGGCTCTAGACCAAGGCACTCAGACTCTCTGTGCACTGAGCCTTGCCTCAGTGTAAACACCTCATCAAGATTGCCCGTGCTTCAACAATAGCAGCCAAATGCAATTCGAGAACCACGAGCCTTTGAAGTCCTCCCTGCAAAGGCTGGTTTTCCAGTCTGGGATAATGACATGCCATGATTGCTGTCTTTGTTGTATCTTTTCAGTAGAGAAGCAATTATGGGCCTCAATTTAACAGAATAGGCATTACACAGCTTATGATTCTCAAAATGCAATTTCATTTGATCATTTTCTCAATTTGATTGGTATTAATAGAATAGTTCACAAAAAGATGCTGGCAGAGGTTGTGTCCTGTTCCTCTTTCAAAGAGATAATGTAGAAGYATGTTTTACCTGCCCAGGACTCCATGGGTGCACCGAGGCAGTTGGCTGCACCAAAACATCTCCCTGGCAGCAGAGCTGGGTCTGTCCACAGCTCAGCAAACCTCCGTGGTATTTTTTAATTTGTGAACTTTCCTTGTGAACTTTTCTAGTGGGATCTGTGTTGCTGTTTGGAGCAAGGAACACCCAAAAACTCAGCAATAAACCCTGCCCGCTTTTTCTTAGCTGTYCTGATCTCGTAGCCCCAGAGTGAGGCTCAGCTTCCCACATTTCTGTCCCACTGATGATTTTCAGKTCATCATTCTCTTGGTCACTTCTCAGTGGAGGTTCTCCTGTGGGACCACTCTGCAGTGGAGCAGAGGTACCTGAACCACAGCCCTGTCCCAAGGACACTGCCCAACACACTTCATCAACTAAAGTATTTTACGGGATAGTTTGTGAGAATAAATATAAWTTTTTTAAAAATTTAGATACGTTTTCCTGCAGTTTTATAGACTAAACAAAGAATACTTGGATTCTTTCAAGAATAAAATTAATTATTGCTTATATTTACAAGGTGATCACTTGGCTTTGAAAAGTGCAGTGCCACCAGCCACCCTCAAAACCTTGCTCCACTGAAATTTCCAGCCATCCTGCTCCCTCAGCCGTGGCCRTGTGAGGATGTCCTTGTTTGTGAGCTTGTTTTGCCAGGCTCTGTGTATTCCATGCTTTATTTCTGCACTCCTTGTCCTTTTCACCCCCCATTACTGTGTTTTGCCAGCTTTTCCTGCAAGATCCTTGCTCAGGCCCGGGATGTGTCATCCATCAGTGCCTGGAGCAGGGGCTGATTGCCTGCCCRGGGATGGTTTCTGCTTGTTTTGCTGTTATTAGGTGCAGCCAGTGGCTCTCACAGAAATGGAGGAGCCCAGGCATTTGAGAGTTACAAGTAGGTTTCTGTGCTGCAGACTTCTGCAATTTTCCTTTCCTTTCTTCTTCTTAAGAGTAGAAGGAATGCTCCCTTCCACCACACACTGTTAATTGGGCTCTTGCTTCTTTTTCTCTTTTAACCATTTCTTTTCTTTGTAGTTATTATATAGTGCTAAACTTTAGCATTTTAATTTCAATAGGAGACAAATTATTTCTTATTATTTCCCCAAGATTTTAAATGCTTTCATCTGGTTGGGCTGTGGCCATGAACGTTCTTGGTTTTCAGGTTACAGATCCTAAACCAGTTGATGAAGAACCACTCCAGAGTGTCCCACCATTCCAGACTGGGAAAATGAAGCCTGAAGACAAATGGTACCCAGAAGGACAACTGCTCAAGGTTCCTTTTCAATAGAATTTAATAATTGAAATATATCTGTAGAAGCATTGAATCTGGATATTTAAAGCTGTCATCTTGTTACTCTTGGAGTACTGATTACTGACAATAAGTCCTTAAATGTATATCAATAGATAATCCCTGTAATTGAATGCATATGTGCTTTATGCACTGAGTAATTTTAAAGCAAAAAGCCAAGGAATTCTGAGCTCTCAGGATCTCTTATTATCTATTTAGGAGATTATTTGGTTGATAATGTAAAAGTGCCAACGAGTACGTGGTCGTGTTTGATGGTTTGTGGGGATTCTGAGCTCGAACTTCACTCCTTCTGCCTTATTTGTCCCCTAAAATCCCTGTGAACATCAAGGGGTTACCACAAACCAGAAAATGTTCCAAGTAGAAGTTGCACTCACTTCTTCCATACTCCTAAGTCTGTAAATCTGTTTTATGCTGGCCTTTAAACCAGTGCAGTGGTTCAGTCTTTGGAGTAATAGAGACCAGGATATCACCACTGATGGAAAAACAAGGACTGGGATCATTATTRGCAAACCCAGTTACTCTCTGTGTACCACAAGTGTTTGAAGGGGTTCAGGCACTGTTTAAATTCTGCAATTTAAAGACTGGAAGCTTCTCTTCTGTAAAATACAAASAGGATTTTTTGCTGCTGTCCATTGTGAGAGATTTGCCTTATATATGGAATTTCAGAATGAAGTAGGTATTTATTTATTCCATTCTGTTGAAACGGGAAAATATTGGCCTGCTCCCAGCTTGGCAGCAGCTCCTGCTTTCCACCAGTGTGCCAGGACATGAATGATGACAGCAGAGGTCGAGCTAACAAACCATCATCCTGCCTCCAGGAGACAGGATTCCCAGTGCTAAAGCTTTCCCCAAAACCTGCTGGAATTGTGTGGATTTAACACCTACCATTAAGCAGTTATTCTGAGTGCATTTGCCATGTGCTGATTGCAAGTGTTGCTGACAAAGGAACCCCAGAGAGACAGGAGGGTGGAATGGAGGATTTCAGCCCTGACAAAGATTAAATGGGCTGGGAATGGATTTGTGTGTTCCCTCAAAGTCTTCCCTCCGAGTGGGCAACACCTGATGCTGTAATTGGAAAGTGAGAAATCCTCAATGAACTCCAGATTTAGAGTGGGGCAGTTTGGCTCTGAACAGTAGTCCTGATGTGCTTTAATTCATAAATTGTTTCTTATCATCTGGATTATGTTTTACAGGGAGGAGTGCTTGGTTTAGAAATAAAATCATTTATATCATTGACATCAGTCTGTTTCTACTGTGGACTAATATTGTGCAGAAAGCCATCTTTCCCTGAAATTTGCTGCAGTTTACTTTCATGAAAGCAAAACTGATTTGATTTTTGGAACGTTTTCTGTAGGTGGTTTACAGGGAGCTACCACTTGTCCACAGGGTTAGACACAAGTGGTCCTGTGCACTATTTTTGCACCTCATGCAGATAAAAGTCCCTCATTCCACATYTACCACATCATTTCTTACCTGTGGTTTGCATCTCTAAGGACCTGTCTTTATAGTGCAGTGCTGCACAATTTGCCTCAGGCAAAGTTTTGGTGCTGAATTTTCCATTCTGCAGCACCTGAATAACATCTGTGCTTCTGCTCCGGACTCAGGGTTCCTACATATTTTAATTTTGGATTAAGTCCATCCATGAGCAGGGGTAGATCCAAGCAGCACAGAGGGATTTTGATGAGTATAATGAAACTTCTTAATGAATATCTGAAATAGCAGCCACTGAAATTCACCCAGCTTTTGGTAACTTGTTTCAGGAGCAGCACAATAAGTTCTCCCAGAGGAATAAAGTAGAATCCAACCAGAGCCTGAATGGAAGAGCTCTGTCAAGGAATGATGGCCAACAACCCCCRGGAGGACCAGCAGAACCAAAGTCCTGGCACCAGAGTCACCAGCAAATACCAGGATTTCAGGCTGCTCCCACTGCACTGGAGCAGGACARCAGCAGAGCTCTGCAGGAATGTCTGAATCCAAGGTCTTCTGTTGGCCCTGACACAGCAGAAAAATCCAAAAGCTGCTTAACTATTTTCCCAAATTCAGTTAACCCATATTTTACCACATCTGCCTATCCTTTTCCCCCAACATTCCATCATTTTAACCCAGCAGAGGTTCTGTATCCAGGGTATCCCAGCAAGGAGAACAAGAAGTATCAGCACGACTCTCCCAAAGGAATTCCACATGAGCAGCAAGACTTGCACAGCCACATCCCTGGGCAGCTTTTTGCCAGAGATAACAGCACCAATGGCCAGGCACATCCAAAACTGAGCAATATTTCAGCTCGTTCTAATGCCACTTTTCAAGGATGGGTGAAGGATCAAGTACCACTTCAGGATTTCAAAAATCATATTCATGAGGATAACAGGTATCAGAGCTGTGCTCTCAGTATTTGTGGTAAGGATATAAGTGTTAAAAGAGTATTATCATAACACTGTGATGCCCAGAAAATCAACAGATGGGCAAGAAAATATTTGAAAGTCCAAAGTATAAAGTTATTTTGCTACGAACCCACCACTATGGATTACTACTGACTTAAGATTCATTATAGATATTGATTTTTAAAGATGGCATTGGACAGTTCTGTCCTCCAGGCGTGGAAGTTTACACAATTGAAAGTTTCCTTCCGAAAGGCTGGAAGGAAAAGTTTAACATATGGAGAGGAAAGAGCATTGTGCRTAAACTGTGCACAGAGTTGGAGCAAAATTGGCCTTGCAGGGTGGATATCCAGGGTCAGTCCAGTGCCAGTTCTGGCTCTCTGAAGGGGAAAGCAGGAAAATCCTCAGTTATGTAGAATTTCACCTGCCCTGATTAAAAAAAATGAAGCTTTTATTTCACATAAACAAACAATTCCTTCAGTATGAGCAGGCCTGATCCAAACCATTTGCACAGAGCTTTCATTGGCTTTTCAGCTCCCTTTGCATCAGGCTGAAAGTTTCCCCATGTGTGGTTTTTTCCATTTATTTTCCATACACATGAGTGCAAGCAAAGTCAGTCATTGTGAAATCCCCATCTTTCCATCTCCACCTTCCCATATTCCACGTTCAGGTTGTTTGTTGAGCTATCTCCTGCATATAAATAAGATTTTTACTCTCTCCCCCTCACTTTTTAAGGCCTTCTCAATGTTTTGTCCACAGTTCACCAACAGCCTCCTGTGGAACCTCCCAGCTGACAGAAATGGAGCCATATCAGCCAGGAATCTCTGGTTTAAGAGGAGGTCACTTTGCTGACAGGTGGATGTTGAGTTTGCTCCCACCTGCCCTGTCCCAGGTACAGAGAGGTTCACAGGAAGATCCATGGGGAGGTGAAGGAAATCCAGGGAAAATGAGACGGAGCAGCTCAGAAGGATCTGTCATGCAAATGGAAAAGCAAAACCAGCCCAAAGTCAGCAAGAAGGTAAGAAAATAGATGTGGATTGGTTTAACATTTTTATTCCCCCTCTAATTAACATTTGTTCTTAATAATCCAAAGTTCTTTACAAGAAAAAAAGAGTAATGGGAACTGAGAAATATTTCATTGTTATAAAAAGCACRTGGACAGGCACCAGAGCATGAAAAACCACGGAACAGAGGTAGGAACAGACACTGAAATCATTTTAGTCCAAAGAGCAAAGGGATCCACCACCTCTCCCTGGGTCAGTCCTGATTAGCTCTAGGGACACACAGAGCAGTGTTTGTCCTTGGAGTTGTGCAGTGATGACATTGTTTGGAATCAGGCTGTCTCCAGCAGCAGGCAGCCTGGCCTCACATCTGAGCTAGCCATTATCCTGCTCGTGCTCATTTTTTGGCCAGCCCAAATCTCCTGGTTTCCAAGGGATATTCCAACTGAACACCACCAAACTTAGAGGATTTGTAAAGCTAACGGCATAAACATTATCCCGAGCCTCCTGATGATCCCGTTTGGGTCCTTATTAAAACTTGGATCTCTTTGTCTCCCCTGTGTGTCCACTTCCCTGCTGTAAGCACTTAAAACAGATGCAGTGGAACAGCAGAAAGCTGCCCYTGTGTGTCCATGACAAATTAAAGGTTTAAGAAGTTTGCTCCAAGTCTCAGGGCAGACAAACTAAGCTGGAATAATTATTCCTGTGTTTCATCTCGGAGGCAGTTTGGGTATTGCTGCCTGAATGCCTCTAAGAAGAATTAGCAGGATTATGATAGTAACTGAAGGGCAGATTTCCTTCCCTTTCTGCTCAAACCATTGTTTGTGGCCTGTGTTTTCAGCAGTTTTCTCACGCTTCATATGTGAGGAATGCACAGAGAATCAGACTGGTTGTGTCTCCCAGAAAAATCCAGCTTTTCCTAATAAACAARTGCGGTCGTGGTCATTGCAAAAGTGAGGAAAGCCTGATTTTGTGGGAGACAGCTAAATGATCAACTCCTCACAGAACCCAAAATTAAAAATTAGGGAGTTATATCATGTAAAAATAGGGATAACTGAAACAAAGAAACCTCAAATAGAAAGTTCAGTGCATAGAATTAGTTTCTCTGCAGTTAACTTGAACATGTGCTTTGAAGAAATACATTTTATTTGTATGTAGAAGTGTCTTGGTGTTTCACTCTGTGATCAAAATTACTACAGACATGATCATAATGAGTTTCACTGACAAGTTTTTACAACATAGTTCCCTTCTAAAAATTAATCTTTGCCTTGAAAGAGAATTAAAATATAATGGAGGCGTTGGAGTCTTTGTATGATGTCACAAAGTATTGGAATGGCATCACCCATCACTGTGCACTTGTAAAGCTTTTGCTGTGCTGCAAGACATGGAGTTTTCAACTGCCTGTGGACAATTTTCCAGTGCAGCTTTGAGAACAAGGAAAGGTTACTATCACTAACATCATTTGCCTAATTTTTTTGCCACCAAAATCAGGTACTTTTATCTGCTTCTCTGACATAAGTTTCTTTGGAGTCTCATTCTAATCACAGTCAAATGGATGGCTTTATGCTSTTTAAAAATAAAGCTCACAAAAGGTCATTTTTGACTGAGAAAATATCACTTTGTGCCTTGGATAATTGGCACTTTCCCACCTAGATCCAAAGGAAATGCAGTGTCATTTGACTTGTGCAATTAACTCAGTCCTGTTGGTCACTTATTTAAAATGAGACATGCCAGGGGTRAGGCTGAGGCTGCAAAATGAATCCTCCTCTTACTTTGGGTGTCCACTGCAAGACTTGCTGTAATTATTCTCTCTGTGCAATCACATCGAGGGAGACCTGTCACTGCTGGTTGTTTTTCAGCTCTGTGGTTCAAAAGTCTGCATCAATCTGAGTATGAAGCTCGGGGGCCTTGGACCTGACTATGAAGCAATCAAAGAGAAAGTGAGTAATCCCTAAGTGAACTTACACAGGGGAGGATGGCAGAGAAATCACTGCTGAGAAGCAATTTCTGGTTGTCTGCTGCTTTATATCCTTGGCTGGCTTGAGATCCTAAAGGAAAATCCAAATAGAAGGAAGAACAACTGTCCTGGGGATAATTTTAACCCTCTAATTTTGTAGTTCCAGAAGCAGGGAGTAGCGGACAGGATTCGGCAGGGCTCGTTGCACGTCAGAAATGACACACTCACGTGGCTCAGTTGTCATTCCCAGTGTAAAGGTCCACCTGATCTTCCAAGTGGAAGCCAAAGAAGTTGTGTAAACACAAGAAAATAGCTGGATGCACTCTGGAGAGATGGAGACAGATTGTTCAGGACATTGGGAATATAGATGTGCCCGCCACGTTTCTGTGCAGCTCTATCCTCCACATAGCCCAGGGAAAAGCTCTTTAAAAGGAAAAGCAACTAAAAAAAGCTGTGCCATTTGCCAGGGCTTCCTGTTGTGCTCTGAGGAATGATCAATGGCAAAGCCAGGTTGAACAGCAAGGGAGGTGGAAAGGGGAGATGGGTGGGAAAAGTGCTTCATCGATGGATCCCCTGAGACATTTAATTACATCCCCTTTTTTCCTTTTCCCAGAAGCAGAAGTTAAAGYTCCAGAAGGAATATTCAAGGCAAGTTAAAGAATATAACATGAAAAATATTACTTTGGTTCAGAGGTTACCTACAAAGCCCCAGGTTGTATCTTCAGTGTCCAGACAGAAGGTAAGAACTGAGTCCCTTTAAAGGGTTTTTTTCTCCAATGTGACAAGTGAGAACTGCAGGCTCCAGGAACAAAACTGGGGAGTTCAATAKCAGTTGAATTCCTCAGTTCCTTGCATTTATTCCCAAACATCTCATAACAACTCTGTTGTTTGGATGTCAGAAGGGGTTTGGATTCCTTCAGGAGACTTCCCAGACACTCACCAAGGACATGAGATGATGCAGCTTCTGCTTGAGACACAAAAGAGGTGTTTCTCTTCATTTTGATGCTTTAGTCAATCATGCAGCAGACCCTAAGCTTGTCCTGTTAACCTGCAAAACTCCCTGCCTGAGGACAAGAGCTTCATGAGACTGGGAAAAAAAATGTTTATAAACTTTGCAGACTCGTGTTGCTCTTTGTTTTTTAAAGAAAAAACTGCTTCAGAGTTTAAGGGAGCCTCCAGTGGGTCAGGAAGCAAATCTTGGGGTGAGTTATTTTGCATCTGGGATTGAATTCTGTCAGAAACAAGRTCAGGAGTTCAGAGGAATCCTACTAAACCCACCTAAATGTTCTTGGGAATATTGGCCRGGTTTTCTTATCATCAGTTACCCCAGTTTTCATATTTTCAGGCACTGGAATATGCCAAGAAGATTCCCAGACCAAAGACTTTCATTATAAGGCAAACAGACCAAGAGGTGAAAGAGGAGAAAGATCTGCCCCAGGCTCCAAATGGAACCAGTTTACCTCAAATCCCATCCCTGGAAACTTTGTGGAACAGACACGAGAAGGAGAAGGAAGTTGTGGCTGCTTTTGAAGCCCTTCATATCTTATAGGTCTTTGGAAAATATTAGGGAAATCTTCAAGGCAAAAAYATCTGAACTGTTTTGTTATGAGTTATGACCATCACATATCGATTTACCAGCCCATTGAAATTCAAAATGGCTTCAGTTTAATAGTTTTTAAATTTTAGAATCGGTTCTACTGTACCTGTTTTGTTTAATAAATTGAACATTTGCATTTATAGCACTTTAAATGTGGTCCTGTGTTCTTTTTCTTGGAAATAACTGATCTGGCAATTGAATTTTTCTGACCAATCAGCTCTTGGCTTGTCACAGCTGGATCATTTTTAAACGTGATGAACACATGGACACATCTACAAAACATTAAAAATAAACTTCTTCTTCATAGGATGATCTCAATACAAGCAATATTTCCCTTTCAGAAGTGCAGAGGAGGCTTTGGCAGCCTGGCCAGAAATAAAGCCAAAAATAATCCATTGCTAGTAGGAAAGAGAACAAAAATATGCTCCAAACACAACAGTTGGTCATGATACAATGCTAATTATTCACATGTCACTCTGTTATCTCTCAGTGAAGAGTTGCCACATCAAGACCAAAATTTTGAACCTTCATCTGGGACAAGACAATTCCAAACAAGTCCTGGCTGAGCAAGCAGACAAGCTGTTATTAGCCAGAAGCAGTTGGAAAATACATTGGGTAACTAAGGATAATTGAGAGCTGCATGTTTGAGAGGAAACAGCTTTTAACAGATTAAGTCTATAAAAATAACAACAAACAGATGGGTTTCTTAGGATGGTTCCATTTCTTTAACTTAGTAAATGATGAATTAAGTCGACATATGAAATGTGATTAGAGCACCCAGCAAGGGAATTTGGACTAAAATCTCCTCGAAAACAGGCTGGATAAAAGGAGAATAAAACCCAACCACCTCGTGATGATGTGGAATTGCTTTATTCAATTTATTARGTCTCTTTTTGTACGGGGAAAACTGATCACCACCTGCACTTGATCATGGAAAAGGGACACAGGCCTTGCTTTAAAGCCCTCCTGACCCTCCTGGGGGACAGGAACCTCCCCTCCACCTGCTGGGTCAGCTGGAAGTTTGTGCCATACGCAACATTTTTGGTGGAAGAAGCATCTTCCCGTGTGGGGAACGTGGGTCAGGCTGCAGGGGGAATGTTTTCCACGTCCAGGCACAGCAGTGGATGCTGGATGTGTCACTTCCAGCTTCTGGAACAGGCTGGGGAGATGGTTCCACCCTCTGCCGGTTGCTGCTTTGCCACTTTTATTTTTGAAACCGAATGGTAACACTTTGAAGCATTTCTGATTAGGGAACCTCAACTTGTTGTTTCTGCTTAAAAGTGATAATCCCCCCTTAATACAAACCTCAAGTGCCTGTTTTAATGAAACCTTCGGATGAATATCAAAGAGCTATTTACTCGTATCTAATATTTTAATTAGATTATATTCTCAATTTAACCCATTAAACCCCCTTTGATGATCTCCATGTTTAGTGTTTAGCCCCAGATGCTGGAGGTAATGAATATTGGACCTTTGATTTAATGAGAACTTCTGCCTTTCCAGCCTGACTCCCTTTGTGTCCCCCTTTTTTTTTATTTTCTGAGCTATAGAATCCAGTTAATTGAAGAAGTCTCTTATCACCACACATTAAGGAACCTAAATTAGCATCCCTTTTCTGATTAGAAAATGCAAGCAGACATTTTCTCTTTGATCTGAGGATTGAGTTGAAGTAGGCAAGAGCCCCCTGAAAATGAGCTGATGGCTGCATTATTTGGCTGCCATGCAGATGTGTCCATGTGGTGCAAAATGCTTAATGTCTTAATTGATCACCTTCCTCCCTGGCTGGCATCCTGCTCCCTTTCAGAGCTCCCATAAATTAGGGTGGTTTCTGGCTGGGTGGCACGTTCATTTGGGGATTTTCTAATAAAACAACGAATTTTTAGGAAATATTTGAATACTAAACCTAAACCAAGAAGCCTTGGTGCAGCAAGCTGGATGACGCAGCTGGGGGAGGGATAGATTTTTTTTTTTTGTAAACACTGATCATGATCATCTCACAAACCATTTGGGAATTCTCTTTGTCCTGGTATTGTTTTGGGGATTTTTTTTTTTTTCCCTCCTAGAAAAAGACATTATTTGCAGCATGTGTGGAAAGAAAATCTTTTGATCCCATGCAAATTTTCCCTGCCCCTCACAGATACGGCGGCACAAAAAGGGGACCATGCAGGTAAAAGATGAACATCCAAAGGCTAAAACTTCATGTCTTTCAGGTTAGGAAGGCAAGGAATTSAAATGAGGAACAGGCCTTGGATGCTGCATGCAGGGAGGGGCTGAGTGGGAGTAGAACCTGCCATGGTCCCGTGGTGTGACTGAGCACAGAGAGGTGTTTGAGTGCACCATCCAGGGGAAATTCCCAACATTTACTTGGCAAGAGCTTTCAAATGCCATCATTTCTTAATGTTCTAGGTTCTGGCAGGGTTGCAGCTGAGACCACCTTCAGTGGGCAGAGACCTGGGGTCAGTTCTACCTCCAAACAGTGTTGCTGCAATAATGTCACTGTTGTGTTTCTTCCAAAGGTAACTGAATTTGGCTTCCCAGCACCTCACAAAAGGCACGAGCAGGCTGCTGACCCCGACAAAAACATCCTGGTTTATCACTTAAAAACCTGAAACAAGGCAGAACCTCAAAGCCTCTCAAGAGAAAAAGTGGGGACTGGAAACCAGACGAGGTCATGCCCAACTCCAGCAGCCATTGAACACTTCAAACAGGCACAAGCCAAGCATCTGATTGCTGTTCTCTCCAGCCAGGGATCAATTATTTTCCCTGTTGCCCAGACCCAAGTGCTTTCTGCAGGAGAAAAAGCAGGAATGTGGAGAAAGGACCAACTCTGGTGTGAGGAAGAGCTGGAGACACACGGTGATGGGCAAAGGCAGGGAGTCCCCACTGGTGACAGCTGGCCAGGGAGGCCAAAGCTGGCCCTGCAGAACCTCCTGTGGGAACAGAAGTGATGCTGAGCCCAAATCCTGGCTGGAGCAGATGCTRAAGGAGCACCCAACAGCTCAGGGAGAGCTTTGCGTGATGGTGGGGGCAGAGCTGCAGGTGRTGCCTCAGAGCTGGGTTTGTGTCACTGGAGGGCTCCAGGGTTTGTTCCAGCAGCCACAGCAGAGCCAACAGGATGCACAACGCCAGGGAATGCCCAGCCCAGGGAAGCTGCAGTGGCTTCAGCAGTGGCTGGACAGAGTCACAGGACGTGGTCAGCTGGCCTTGGCTCCTGGCATCAAACACCTGTATCAGGGTTACCTTCAAAGCAACTTCTTCCCTGAAAAATGTACCCTCAGAGGGAGAAAAGACACCTGGGAGCTCACCCTGTCTTCTCTTAGCACACGTTTGCACCCACCTGCCTTCACCAAGCACTGCTGCTCCTGCCTTACTACTGTGAGTAGCTGCACCCACCCCGGGGCACTCCCAGCAATGCACCTGCAAGTGCCTCATCCAAGCTTGTTATTCCCTAGGAACAAGACACATCCAAGACAGAAAAAAGCCGCTTTTTAAGGCAGGTGAGACCATCCAAGCAGGAGTTTGCAGTTCGTTGAGGTGCTGCTGTTTGTTATTGGGATGGAAGAGAGGAGGAGCTGCTCAGCGTGGCCCACGCCTGCAGGAGCTTCACTTCAGAACTTCAGTGGGGAAAAATGCTCTGAATCCATCAGGCAGCAGAGAGAAAGGATGAGAGGAAGCTGCAGAATGAATTTTCCATCCTGCACGCAATGCCCAGGTCATTGCTGCCCTGGCCATAGGTTATTTACACCTTCACCGTGGTGCTGACCCTCCACGTGTGTTTAACAGCAAGAATTTGCAAATTRTTTGCTCTAGAACTGCTCAAACAACCTCTATCTGATCTGATTTTATGGAGCTCTGGCCACAGAATGAAAAAATTGGRGTTGGAACTGCTTTCCAGACCCATGAAAGTTCAACATGTTTCAGGCAGCAGACAGGAAAGTGCTCAAAATCAAAACAGAAAGCAAAGATTCATGACAGGATTTTATAGATTGGTTTTTTGATTTTCTATAATGAAAATAACAACAAAAAAGACATTAACCACTAAAGTGCTAAATAAATTACCAAGAAGCAATTTAATTTCAAAACAAACTGAAGAATTTTAGTGAAAATCAATCTTCTTGAAAAATAGGAAATCTGCCAATATTTCCTATTTCCAGCAATTATTTCCTGCAAGCCACTTCCACTCCAGCATTCCCCAAATTAACACATTAAATTTTTTTTTTTTTTTAAAAAGAGAGAGAGAGCAGCTCTAAATCTCTCCCCTACTCCTCAAGCTTCTTGGGAAGAGCAGGAAAAAGTCGGCTGCTGTCACGGAATAAATCAGGATCCATGAATCATTTCATTAATTCCAAGAGGAAAATCTCTAAAATAATAAAAAAAAATACCTGCCCAGCCTTTCCTTCTTTCCAGGACCACCTCCATTCTCCAGACACACAAAAACCTCTTCCCAAAACATTCCCCAGCCTGTCCAGAATTCACTCTCCCATCTCCAGCGAGGCAGGCATCGCTTCCAGCTGGGAAGGAGCTGCCTGGTGACACTGGGAATGTCTCAGGCAGTGCCTGTTTCCTTCAGCTGTCTCAATCTCAGGGAGTTGCACACCAAAGTTTGCACCAAACTTTGGGGGRTCAGCAGCTTGGTCCCAAATCTCCCTGTTACCTGCAAGGCTCAGAGCACTCCGCTGGTGTCCAGCTGGGATGGGCACATCCCCGGGCTGGAAAAATTCACATTCTGCCTGTGATTGTCGCTGAGGTTGCCAGGGATGGGTGGTTGTGGTTTTTRATAAAATTTGTAGCTTTAAACGTCAGCCAAGGAGCCTAAAACCACGCAGAGGTGAAGATGGKTGAGTGTTCGTGGGTTTTGTTTTATTGATCAGCATAAATGCTTTGGGAAGAGAGTTCCTGCCGTGGCAGGGGAGAAACAGCAGAGATTTGAGTGCGATTTGAGTCATATTCTGACCCTTTGTCATAGACCTGCCACATCCCTGACCCCCAAAACAGAGCCAGCCCCGAGCCAGGTGTCCAATCCCGACCCTGGGAACAGCGGTGGCAGACGTGGTCAAAAAAATATTATCCCATAAATATCATGTCGAGCTTCCCTTTGATATAATTTGTAACAATTCCCCATGAAACACACGCTCAGGGGAGGCTGACGGTGAGCACAGAGCAGAATACTCGGTGGGCGACACGCAAAAACAGTGCCGAATTTCCAGATTTTTCAGTTTCCGTCACATCCCTGCTCCCGGCCCGGCAGGGGTTGGGAGAAGGGAAGAGCCCCGGAGCCGGGAGCAGCATTCCCAGCCAGCTCTTGGCTCCCGGCGCTGCTTCAAGCCGCGCCAAGGCTTCGGGAGCGAAGTGGTCGGTTTGCCTTCCCAATCCTAATTTTTAGGGAGGTGGCTGGCGTTTTGTTGGTGAAAATTATGGCCCTGAAAGGGTTTGTTCAAGGCAAACGGCTTTTCCTGGATGGATGGATGGGTATTGGGGATTTTCCCGCACGCAGAACGTGTGRTCTTTATTATTTCACGTGTAAAAGGCATAAAGGGATAGTCACAAAAAGGAAGCAAACGTACACATTTCRATCATCTATATTTTATATATTAAACAGGGACTCGTTTTCCCCTCACAAAACAACATGTCCCATCAATCCAAAATGCCCTGAAAGTGCTAAGAACGCCAGACAACCAAATTAAATTCCCGATAAATGAACAAAAAATAAGGAAATAAATTAAATAATCTAAAGAGACACCGACATGCCACCGTGTTGCCGGTGCAGCGGGGGCTGCCCAGGTAATATCTGAGCCAGCACAGCCTCTGCTCCAGGTTTTTACCGAGGAAATTCCCGGTCCCACCGTCTCCTCCCCGGAGATGCRGAGCCTCCGCCGCGCTCCCGGCGCSTTTCCCAGCCAGCCGCTCATCCCAGAGAGTACAAACCAAAAATAAATCATAAAAAAATCTGAATTTACCTGGAAATTAAACCCATTTCCCTGGCAGGGAGATAAAGGCAAAGCGAGCGCTGCCGGGGGCTGCTCCATCGGAGCGCGGAGAGCCGGGGGGAGATGCAGGCGGGGGGCGACGGGAACCGAACGCGGGMCCAGCTGCGGGGCTACTCCAAAGGAAAAGGGAAGGATCCGGGATGCACACCTGGAAGCCGGGCAGGAATCAGGCTGCCGACACTTCTCCAAGCTGCAGGAAAYCCCTCGGGCTGGTCGGGAGCGCGTTTGCTCCGAGCAGCCCTGGCAGGGTCGAGTTATTGGCGATGCTCCCCCTTCCCTTTCCCGTATCGGAATTAAACAAACCGGAATTTTCGCCTTACCTGTTTCTTCGGAGGGCTTTCCTCGCGATTCTTTTTGTTTGTTATGAGCGCGTGCGTGTCTCGGAAGCTCTGCCCGACCTCCCGCACTGGGGATGGAGACGGCGAGCGCGGAGAGAGCGSCGAGGATTTAGGGATTCGGGGAATGGGGTGGGGGGGCTTGCCCTGCCTGCCGCTCCCAGGAACGACAACATGCTGCCACGAGTATACATTTATTTTAAACCCGAGGAAAGTTCGGGGGACGAGGAAAAGTCCGACACTGCCGAGGGAAGGGGGAGCCTAAAGGCGACTCGGCTTCTTTTCCTCCCCCCGCACCAGATTGGCGAGCGAAGCCCCGGCTCGGGGCGATGCCGGGGGGCACCGGCGGTACCGCGGGGTCCCGGGCCCCTCGGGGGCATCGCTACCTTCGCCCCGGGGAGGGGAGGGGGCACCCCCCGCATCCACACCCCCTTCCCAAGCCGTGCCCCCCTTCCCTGCGCGCGTTCCCGAGGCTGGGGAGCCGGGGGCGACCTGCGRGGCCGGGGCAGAGCCGAGGAGAGGCAGGAGAGCCCCGGCGCTCCTAGAGGCGGTGGGGGCCGGCGCAGATGTCCCCCTCCTCCAGGATGTCCACCTCGTCCTCGGGGTCCTGGAGCAGGAAGGGGCCCGGGGGACCCTTGCGGGGCTCGGCGCCGGCCGGGTCGGGCAGCTCGGGCTCGGGGGAGCTCTGCTCCCGGCTCTCCTCCCCGCCCGCCTGCTTCGGGTCGTCCTGGGTCTTCCGCAGCTGCTTTTTGTGCTTCATCCGACGGTTCTGGAACCAGGTTTTCACCTGGGGAGAGGAGGGAAAGAGGGAGAAAGAAGGTGGGGAAAAAAAGAAAAGAAAAAGCAATAAAAATTAAAGGGAGAAGGATGCTGGATGCGATGAATGTGGGGATGCTGGAGGGGATGTGGGGATGCTGAACGGGATGCGAGGATGTTGCACGGGATGCGGGGATGCTGGAAGTGATACGGGGGATGCTGAATGGATGGGATGTGGGGATTCAGGAGGGGATGCGATACGGAGGATGCTGGAAGGGATGCGGGGATGCTGAATGGGATGCGGGGATGCTGGAAGTGGCACGGGGGATGCTGAATGGATGGGATGTGAGGATGCTGGATGGGGTGTGAGGATGCTGGATGGGATGCAGGGGATGCTGCACGGGACGAGGGGTGCGCACAGGTGCCAGACCCCTTCCCGGCAGGGTGGTGCCGGTCCCCGCCGCCCGGTACCTGCGTCTCGGAGAGGCTGAGGGCCGTGGCCAGCTCCACCCGCTCGGGCGTGGACAGGTACCGCTGGATCTCAAACCTCTTCTCCAGGCCGGAGAGCTGCGAGTCGGAGAACACGGTGCGGGCTTTGCGGCGGCGGCAGTGCTTCCCGGGCAGCTCGGCGTGAGCGTGGTGCTGGAAAAGGGCCGGCACCGGCATTCCTGGGGGGACACACGGCGGAGACCCGGACTGTGGTCGGGCAGGGAGATGCGTCCGGGGGGAACGCCCAGGGAGGCTGCGGCGGCTCGGGGTGGGCTCTCCCCCCGCCTCTTTTAATTTTTTGTTATTTTTTCGTTTATTTCGTTTTTGAGGTCGATTGGTTGGTTTGGGTTTGGGGGTTTTGTTGCGCGGAAAACACGAGGCTTTTCCAAGCGCTTCTCCCAAGCCGAGCCCACCCCGGGAAGGTGAAGGGAGCCCGCCCAGCGCTGCCACCGGAGGGGAGTCGGGGCCGCGGGGACACCTGCACCCTCCCGGCGGCGAAACCACAACGAAATGGGCACGGAAAAAAACAGGGGAACSCTGGAAAAGGCTGGGAGGAGGAAAGCGGTCCTGCAGGGCGCCGCTGACACACGGCTTGGGAAACTTCGGAGGTTTTCTCCTTGCAGAGCAAGGAACGGGCCCGAGGACCGGCAGAGCCCGAGGATGCGGGAGAGGAGCGGCACAGCCCCGGCGGAGCTGCTGGAGGTGGGAAAGCGAAGCCCGGCAGGAGAACGCGAGGAAAAAGAGGGATTCTGGGTCCCAAAATAAAAAATCAGTTTTAAAAAATTAAAATTAAAGGCAAAGAAAGGGAGACCCTCAAGATTTCGGGCACCCGCTAACGAAGTGGCTGCCCCGGGGAGAGGGGCTCCTGCCCCGGGGGATGCAGCCGGGATGTCCGTAAGGGATGTAGAAAGACGCCTGACCTCTTTTCCCCACCCCAGTCCCCACCACGACGCCCCGAAGTCGGCAGGTTCCTCCCGCACTTACCCGAGGTGGTGAGGAAATAGGGGTGGTGGTGGTGGTGCTCCGGCTTGTGCAGGGCAGGGTGCGGGTGAGGCGCCAGCAGGGTCGGGGTTGGCATCAGGGGGTACCCATAGTCCAAGAGGGGGACGCGGGAGGCCAAGGAGCCGGGGAAGTGCTCGGGGGGCACCTCCCGCAGGGGYTTGGGCTTGTGCAGCAGGATGTCCTCGATGAAGAAGGAGGTGGGCCTGGGCGTCGAGACGGGGTGCACGGGCGACGTGAAGTTGAGGTTCATCTCGGCTCTGTCCCCCTCGGGCGGCGGGGAAGGGAGGGAGCCGGGCTGAGCTGCGGGACGAGAGGCAGGCGCCGGCCGGCTGCACCCCCGGGGCGGCAGGGAATAAAGGAAAACAACGATAAAAATAAACGAACAACAATTTTTTTAAAAAAAAAAAATCCGGAGTCAAAATAAATAACGATGATAACTCACAAAAAAAAAAAAAATTCCCCCGGCCAGAAATAAAGCGGCGGAGCCGGGGGAGGCGAGGCGGGCGGGTTGGGGATGCGCGGGGCGCTGCGCGCCTTTGAGGCGCGGTGGGAAGGGGGATGCGCGCTGAGCCAATGGCGAGCGGGGGGGGGACGGGCCTGCCGGGCCACCCAAACCACCCCGGGGGCGAGGAGGGGGCGAGGAGCCGCTCTGGAGCAGCTCCGGAGCCGCGCAGCCTCCCCCGCGCACCGCGCCGCGCTCAGCCGCGCTCCGAGAGGGGCGCTTGGGGCGTTTTGCCAACCGTGAGGGTTCTGTCCCCTTTTTCTTTTTTCTTTTTTTCTTTTTTCTTTTTTTTTTTTTTAATAAAAAGCAAAAACTTGGGGGAAAATAAAGCAGCGGCTCTTTCCCACGCTCCGCTCCCAACCTGTCCCCGCGCACGCAGCTTCTCCCTTCCCACTCAGCTTCTCATCCCGTCAGGGTTTTGTTCCCATCCCTTCCCCGCTCTCTGTTGAGCCAACACTTTTTATTTTTTTTTGGGTCTTTCCTCCGTTTGTCTTTTTTTTTTTCCCCTCACCCCCTAATCTGYACCATTCATTTCCCCGGAGTCAATTTGCTAAAATGAGGGTGATACGCCACATCATAGCCGAGATAATTTCGGTTCGCATCTCGGAAAATTGCTCTAATTATTGATGTTAAACTCAGGGAAATTAAAAGAAGGCGCTTCTCCTTCATCTCCCGATTTTAAGCTCTAATTTGTTGAAATCGAGTTGTCATCACAATTCCAATCACTACCGTTAATAGTAAAAGTGTTCTAATAGAGCCAGAATTCGCACAACCCATGCTATTAGATAATTAAGAAAGATGTTAGAAAGACAAGTGCTAATCCTTGGGCACACGGACAGCGTCTCCATCTGATCCAGCAGGTAGAACAAATTAATTACCCGAATCAATTAGTCCTAAAAGTACAGTTCTCGGGGAGGTGTAAGCCATGCCTTCCATATGGATGAGCTGGTAAATGGTAAATAGATGAGCAAAAAGCTTTAAAAGAATAGGAACGGCGACCGCCGGGGTTTAATGAAGGTGCGGCTCCCGAGTTTGCCAGCGGTGCCGTCCCTTCCCCGCCAGCGCCGGGCACAGCCACGCGTGGGCGGGGTACAGATGTGRCTGCTTCATCAGACAAAACTCGGGGAGGGTCAGAGAGCTCCCCATCCCACCAGGAAAACCCACGGGAGCATTTTTTTCCCTSTTATAGCCGCGCGCACACTTTGTTTTATGCTGTGGTGCCCGTGTACGGGCGGTCCTCACACACTTAAGCAACATATAAATACATATAAAAATATATATACAAATTTGTATATRTTTATTTTATGTATTATATTTGTATTTCTATTATATATTCTTATATATAATATATATTTTTAATATCTCTCTCTATATATATACATATCCTCGCTTGCAGAGTATGGATGCAACTACCAATGCAGGGAAGCAGGAGCAATCCCCCAGGATTGGGGGAAAGGCTCTCCTCTCCCTGTGCTGCCGGCAAAACTCCCTCTTTTTTCTCCAGGAAAAATAAATAAATAAATAGATAAATAAAYAAACAGATAAGTGTAATCATTCTGTCGCAGTGTCCCCTCCCGCAAGGACCGTCCCGAGCTTTCGGCTGAAGCGTTCGCAAATCCAACAGGCTGAAAACTTTCTGCGAGGAGCAAATGGGCGAAGGAATTAGGAGTGGTGAGACGGGGCTAATGCCCGCCCTGCTAATGAGGGAGTGTGTAAGCCGCTTGACGGGGCCATYTCATCAGCTCAGATTTCCCTGCCGGGAGGGCCGGGGCTTTGCTSAGCACTCGGCGGTGGAAATGTGTGTTTCTGAAAGCACATCTGAAAGATGAAAGCCGGATTGGGTCACAGCTCTGGGACTCGGGCAAGAACTCRCTCGTTTGTCTGACAGCCGCATGGGCGGGCTCGTTTTTGGAGTCTCTTTTTATTTGGGGCACAGATAAATAAAGTAGAGGGGGAGTGGGGTGGTGTCTTGGTGTTAATCTGCAGCAACAGCAGCAAAACTCATCCCCAAACTGTGCAGTGGCACCTCAGGGGCAGCAGCCTCTCCCCGGTGCTGGTTCAGGGACAAGGAGCAGAGGGGATAACTCCCATCTGTGGAGGGATTTTATAAAATTTAACATTTCACAGGGTTTTGTGACAGAAATGGGGTGCCAGGTGTTTCCCACCCTCGGCAGGCGTGGCTGGCGGGGTCCCTCTTTGCCCCAAAAGTCTTTTACCTGTTTTTCCCCTTTTGTCCCTTTTCTGCAGGTCCCTGGGGTGATGGGGACCCAGCAGTGTGGATCTCATCCCGRGACCCCCAAACGCTCCCAGCCCCGGCTGTGCCCTCCCCAGGACCAGCCCCCGGATCCTGGCTTAGCCCTTTCTCCTGGCTGGACAGACAAATGCACACGAACAGATATTTTTCCATACACCCACCATTCCATTTGCTGCCAAACTCATGGAAAAGCAGAGAAGGATTCCCTGTTGAGGTGGTCCCACAGCTTTTCACCAGATCCAGCAGAAACTGCTCCAAATCTGGGTGGAAGCTGAGATCCTGCTGGGCTGAGGGGCACGTTTRGGAGGGAAAACTGCAGGGATTGGGGTCAGGGCAAGGCAGGGAAATTGCAGGTTTGGCTGCTTTCCTCACTGGGTGTTTTCCTCCCCATTTGGGAGGAACCAGAAGTTCTTGCTGCACTTTCACATCCCCCCCTGAACACCCTGGGGGACACCTCAGCCTGGCACCCCAAACAATTCAGACCTAACGATCGACACCTAACCCAGGCAGCCACACCRCCGTGGGGTTTGTCTCTTGCTCCTTCAATAAAATAAAACGATTTCTACAGGCTCCAAGAGCTTTATGAACTTGCTGGAAGTGATGCACACCCCTCCCCACTTCCCTTCTGATTTAATAACACACGTGCTCTGCTTAGCTAAACACCACCCATCACCACTTGCACGCTTAAGATCATTTGGAAGTATCACAAGGGAGGATTTTGCCCAGGAAAACAGAACTGTATTTGACTTAAAACCTCGGGGGTCATTTAAAAGGTCAGTGCAGCTGCATTGATGTTGGGAAGCTTTATTTCAGCGCCCTGCATTAGGGGATAAATYTGGTGTGGTTTAAAAATACAGGCACTTACCTTCCCGTGGCTCTTGAAGAGGTAAGGCAGCTCGGGAGCCCGGCCTTTTCATGCCTTTCAAGACCAATCCACTCCAAAAGGAAGGGTTAAATTAAAAACAGACAGCCTTGATACGATCAAAACGGGAGCCTGGCTGCAGGAGAGAGGTCTGAAGAGCTCGGGTTGAGTAGCCACACACGGAAGGCAGAGAGAGGTCTTTTGAACACAAAGCTTGGCTTAATGGAGAATGTTCCATGCACGACGCTTCAGGCYGAGCCGCTTCCCATTCCGGAGTGCCTCTGCCAGAGGGTGCTGCTGGTGAGAGGGAAAAGCACTCCTGCCTTGCTCCAGCCCCTCTCCCCATCTTCATCCCGTCCACCTTTGCCTGAATCCAACATTTCTCCGCAGGTCTCCRAGGCCAGATTCACCTGGCACCCACCTCCTGCCACCCTGCAAACGCCCCGTGGAAAATCCTGGAGCAGGATTGATGTGTTGGTGATGAGAGATTTTATCAGTTCAGCTCCAGTGAGATAAAGTGGGAACCCCTGGAGTGCCAGGTTAGGGCTGCACTGGAAGTTTTCCTGGCATTCCAGCATTGCCACGGAGAACCAGGAGCTGGGCTCCTTCCAGCTTGGGATGTTCTGTGACTCTGGGAATATTTTAACGCTGGAACCCCTCTGCTATGCCCTGGCAGCCGCTCTAGGGGAGCTCAGAGGATGGGTTTGGGGTCAACCCCAGGCTGTCTCAGGGCTGAGAGAGGGTGGGAGGGGAAAGGGAGCATCGAAGAGGAGTTTGCCTCCTCACCAGGCCTGGTGGCAGGGGAAGATCCATCCAGGTTTTCCAAGGCTCAGAACTCCACCACCCCTTGGCTTCTGCTGCCTCATTCCCAGACTGGCACTKCCCTTCACTTGTCCAGGGATGAAGAAAGGACAGAATGACCAACAGAGGGGAAATTTCATCCCCAGACAATAAACACTGAGGCTAAAAGCCAGGCCTGTGTCATTCTGGTAGAATCACTGGTTCTACCCAGAAAAGCACAATAATTCCAGGGCTAAAGTTCCAGSTAAAAGGCACAGGGGGATGGAAGTGCTGCTGGTGGGAGGGGACCACATTAAGGTGTTGAGACAGGAAGGCACTTTTGAGGCTTCTGTCCCACCCATACCTGCAGGAATCTTGGGGATAAAAAGAGATGTGGCATCACTGGCAGGCAAAACAAAATGTAAAGTGTAAAAAGACTGTGGTTTCCTCACACAGCTGCCAAATTCAAACATCTATGCATGAGCTCAGCAGTTTCATTCCTAAATCCAGAATTTTATCTCTCTACTGAAAATTTGCCTCATCATCTGATAACCCTGAGCGTTTTCCGAAGGYAGGGACTTACAAAGAGAGGATGAAAGGAGTAACATCGACAGGTTTGGTCTAAACCCTTCCCTTAAGACAGCGACCCTTATTAACTGAGACCTTTTTAATTATCTCATATTTGTTTTCAGCTTCGGCAGGGTGATCTGGACTTTTCCAAAACACAGCAAGACCATTCTTTCCTTCTTTCTTCTCTTCAGAACGAGTCAGAAAGTGGGAGGGAAGCTTAGAAGTTTCCCTGGGACCTGCTTTCAATTATTCTCCTGTTCGTTTGGTTCCCTATCAATCCCTCCTCCTCCTYCTCGTGTGCCCGACCCTGGGGCACTGCTGGCTCCCTCGAGGCAGAGGTGATTATTTCACCCGGGGCCATCTGTACTTTGGGATCTCAGCTAATCCTCTGCTCTCTGAAAAATCCATTCCTGCTGCTGAGGTCCCTGCTTTGTTGCAGCCTTTGGCACATCCGCGCTCTCCCGTTTGCTCCCATTCCAGCTGTGTGACAATCGTCTGCACAACTCCACCGCTTGMTCCACTTTTTTTTGCACTAATGGCTCGGGACCTCCCTTGTTTCCCTAATTTCGGGATGTATCGTGTACTCCTTGCTTTTAACCTCAGGGGCGGGATAATCCTCCTTTTCCCTTTCTTATCCGTTCGACCTTTGTTTCATTCCCATTGTTTTCCTGCTGTTCTTCGTGGCTTCCCTCTGGTTATTTGCCACACTCTGCAGCTCCAGGTTCCTCCTGGAGACCTCACATCCCTTTTCCACTCGGAGAAACACTTGGAATATATAATCCCCGAGTCTGGAGTAAGCGAGGAGTAACTTACATAAAGCCCACTGGAGCACATAAACCTCAACGAGGCAAACACTTTGATCCCTTTTTGCTTTCCACTTTTTTGCTTTCAGGCTTTAAAGTGTCTCGTTTGGAAGCCTTAAAAACAAAAAGCAGACAAATGCTGCACTCCAAGGTCAGAGGGAGCTGCCACGAGCATCCAGCCCGACCCCCCGAGCCACAAACCCCACAAGTCCTGTATCAAACACAGGGAAAACATCCAACCTGTGGAACGATAAAACCAGTTTTATAAGCCTTTGAATTATATTTGATACATCACAACGTATAAACAGAGGAACCGAGTGTTTATAAACAGGGGGAAGGAGCAGCTTTCTCTTATCTCCACATCTCTACGAGGCTCTCCTTTCTGGGTTTATATTTTGAGTCCCTGCCTTGAAAATCCGTGGTTGTTCGCAAACTCGACACTCAGCTTTCGTAAACACAATTCAGCCTTCAGTTAAAAGGTCAATTCCAGTGGAGAGTGGATTTTATAAATCACTTAGGACAAGCCTCAGAGCGCTGGCTTGGTTTTCCCTCCCGGTTTAAAACACACAAATTGTTAGATCATCTTTATGCACACAAATGTCACGACTTACACCTGAGAGGTTTGAGTGTCACCTGCACAGTGCCACGATTCCTTGTTGAAAGGATTTGTTCTTTATTGCCAGATAATTAAACCTTCTTTTTTTCCTTCTTTCATGTTTGCCCCAAACAGATTGCCAAACCAGTTTACAAAAAAAAAAGATCACCTTTTTTTTTGATGATCAAAGGGAGAGATTGGTTCCATTACTTGCATTAGGCAGAGTTGGCTGTGCTGTGGCCTTCGGAATAAAGGCAGAAATGTACTTTAGAAAGATCTGAGTAACACACTTTACTCGAAACATTTTTGTATTATGTGGCTTCTTGACTGTTTCAGCTTCCTCTGTATCTGTGCACTTTATTTTAAGCACTCCAGAAGTGGATGACAGGTCTGGGGGGAAAAAAGAGAAAAAAAAGAGACAGAGAGAGAGAGAGAATCCAGTCAGCATCTCGCAAATGCATCTTCAAATAATGCTTTAAAACTGGAAATTGCATTTTGAAATGGTGTTTTGTCCATTGCCCGGGGTGAGGCATTCAAATGGCGACGCGATGTGAGGGAATGGTGTCTAATGCTAAAAACGCTTCCTCACACTTGTCAATACTCATTTTAAAGGGAAATATTAGAGTGTTTTAGGTCATCTAAATAAAGAGTGATGGAGGTGGATGCCTTGCAATGAATTAATCAGGTAATATTTAAGTGATTTTTTCACACTTAAAAAATGAACTCATTTTATTTAGTTCTGCAATATTTGATTCGGCCTGGCTATTCCTGATGTTTTTTTTTAATATGATTTCCTGCTAAAAAAAGTGAGGCTTGTACATCCCTCTCTAAACCTCCTCTTTCCGGGTGCCAGTTTCAGTCAAATTAATAGGACAATTAGCAGTCTCAAATATACCTTTTCCCAAAAATTCCAGGTGTAAGTGGCCGGATGGAAGGCAGCAAATCACTGAAAATCACTGCAGTGAGTTTGGCATTTCCTTTTGGAACTGGAGAAGTGTGCTGGAAAAATCACCCAGACCTCAAAACCTGCTGATTCCTTACTGATGGGAGGACATTTGGTGGTTTTAGGTCTTGATTTCACCTCCATCCATCAGATATTTTGAATAATGAGTTATGAGGCTTCCTCGTTCATAAATGTGGGTTTTGTTCTTCGAAGTTGACATTAGAGATGCTCAGTGCAATGTAATCCCCACGTTCACCAATGCAAACAAAGAGTTTTCTGCCCAAATTTTGTTTTCTTTTGGCTTTGGTGGGACCCAGACTTGGCACTCAGCAGCCTGAAGGATCCTTTGCGAAGGAGTTTGCCGATTGTTATCGGAAAATAATGTGGGAAATTAAACCTGCAAGTCAAACAGGTCAAGGGCCTTAAGCTTGGAGGTAGGAAAACAGCAGCAGGACATGGGAATAACAAAAAAATGTTCTCCAAAACACGGGGGATTTTAGAATTTTAGAAGCTTGAGCGTCTTTCTCTCAAGGTCCCAAACAAGAGCTGTGTCTATGCTCCTGGTCCGTGCATTTCTGCCCGACTGAGATCAGTCCTTGAGGCTCCAAATAAGCACAAAAAAGGGGAGAATTTTCCAGTTTGCCTCCTCTGGCAAATGCAATTTCACTCCCAACACGCATTAAATTCATTTAGCCTAGTGCATTTTTAATAGACATTATTCATCTATTACCTTAATGAGCTTGTGGTGAAAGCATATTGCCTCCCAATTTTAACAAAAGCAGTCTAATACTGCTGCAGCTCTTTCCCCTTTTGCCTTCTCAGGCAGCAACACGGAGGGGGGAAGAAAAAAAAGCCATAGAGACAGATAAGGTTTTCATTCTGTGTCACAACACTACATTAAGAATAAAACCTTCCACTTAAACACTTAAATGAAAACATCGAGAAACTAATTTACCATTTGTAACCACATGATTTAAGTAGGAGCAGCTTTAATTTTCTTCCCATTTTCCTCATATTCAATGTGAGCCCACATTAGATTTCACTGGCTCAAATCACAACACTTAAAGCCACTTTCATTTTCTTTTTGATTAAATAATTGAAATTCCTGTCACTGCCTGCACTTTACTAGCACACAAATTCTCTGTGTAAGGATAAATACTCTTTTTTCTCCCTTCGCTGGCTGGAGGCTTTTTTTGGGGGGTGGGGGGAGCCTTTTTTTTTTCCCCCCTCCCAGTTTAATCTTAAAAGCAGGCAAGGTTTAGTTTATTGATGGTTCCATAAAATGGATCAGTACTCCATTCACCTATTTCGTGGAATTATACCGCTCCCATTAAGTGATTGTTTGGAGAAATTATGGAAAGCCATCTTCTCTAATTTAGCTGTCGTCGTCGGGAGCTTGTTGCTATCCAATCCTAAAAGGACAGGAAGCCTCGTTCCTCGTGTGCTGCTCCCTCTGCCATCCATTAATGCCTGGAGCCTCGAGTTGGATTCAAGCATTTGTTTCAATTAGGGTAACAAGTTTTATTAATGCTCCCTAATAAGTTACTCCCACAAAATTCAAGCCTCTCTCCAGCTCCGTGAATGGCACCACGGCTCGGGATGGGAGGGGAGGGGTGGAAGCGCTGGCAGAGGCAGTTCCACAAATTCTGGGCTTCCTTGAGGTTCCTGGAGTGGATTGTGGAGCAAAGGAGCCTGCATGAGCTGCTTGGGGTCTGCTGAAGGATGGATTAATTCTGATTAACAGCGTTTAGGTTGGAGTGTCCTGGTGTCTCTGGGCTTCAGTTCCTTACATATGGAGCATTTATAGATATATTTATATATATTATAGATACATGGGTGGATAGATAAAGATATAAATACAGCGCAGGTGCTCTGTACTTTCCACCATCAGCCTCACAAACTCAACACTTTTTCCTTTGAGATGACACAAAATAATTGGCATTGCCCGAATTTTGCAGCAGAAGATCTTCAAAAGGAATTTAAGCGAATTTAGAGGCTCTGGAGTTCCTCCCCCTATTGAAATGATAAAGGCTCTGAACACACCCTGCACTTCCCACCTGGAAGGGATGGGCCTGACAGCCCAGCTTGGAATTTCCCTCCACTCCTGTCCCATAATCCCCACGATTTGTAGCTGCTCCACGCCAGCAAAACCATCCTAATCTGAAGTTCCACCCCTCGGCACGCAGCAACAATCTCCTTGTTTCTCACAAGGAAAATTCAGGATATTTTTGCAATTCCCACAGAACTGCTGACCCCATCCCTTCACCAAAGCAGTGATGGCTCTGGAGTTTGTGTCGAGGTGTTTGGGAAGAGTTGGTGAGCTTCAGAAGGTGTTTCTGGGTGTTCCCAGGATTTCCAAGCGCACCTGCTGAGCTAGTGGGAAATCCTGCCTCTGGCTGCCAGCCTGGCCAAACTTGTCTTAACCATCAGGAAAAACAGCAGAGGCGAAAATCTACATTTTTATACAACGTGTGAATCCACCCCACGCAAGTTAGAGGCCTTCCTGCCAGGGTTGACTATGCATTTTTCTGATGAAAAAAAAATACAGATTTACAAATAACTCCACACTTCCCGAGGCAAATCGGCCCCAGCATTTGCCACGTGAGTCGGGTCCAGAAGTCAGGGACCTCCCTGCGAGCGAGCCAAAGCACCAGGTCGGCCCCAGCTTCCCCCGCTGAAAGGAGGTCCAAGGAAGAGAAGAAAACCCATCCTTGTGCCTGCCCCGTCCCTTCCCCTCCGAGCGTTCAGCCAGAGGACATTGTCGCCCTGTAATAACCGGGAATGTCAGGATCAATTAAGCAACTCCTAAGGAAGCAGATGCTGCTTTTGTGAGGCCGAAATGTGGGTGCAGGAAGGGCCCCAGCCCGGCCTGAGCAGCCACGCTGCTAATTGAATCCTTGCTGGCAATTTTTCACCCCTAAATGCACAAGAAAGAGAGGGATCTTGGAGGCTCATCTGTTTAGCTCGGGAGCGGGAAAATGTGCCCAAGCTTGGCAAATGAGCAGCCTAATCCACAGGGACGTGCAGCGGGAGGGGCTCCTTTAGGAAAAGCGACGCCCCAAACACCCCTGGGATGTTGAATATGGGTTGGGCCCTGCTCCCACCACCCCAGCGGGGATCAGGGATTGGTTGTTTTGTTCAACTTTAAGGAAATTGAGCGTTCCTGCAGTTTTTCCCAGGCTGGTGATCCCATAGGAGGCAGCGGGAGGGTTTTCCAGGCTCCATCAGCCGCTGGCGCCAAGGCAGCTTCAAGGAGGCTCCGACAGCACAAATATTGCAAATATGAGCAGAAGAAAGACTTAATTAGACCTTGGGCACCTGAATTCAAAACTACTCCTCTCCCTGGCCCTCTGCTGACAAACCCAAGCCTAAAATCTGCCTCGAACTTGCCAATTGTCTCCCTTTTTCCTTTGTGGGGATCCTGGGAAGAGGAAGCTCAGCTCCAAGCCCTGGTGTTTAAACCCACTCAGATGTTCCTGAAAGAGCTTCTGACCAAAAAAAACCCCAGAAGCAAGAGCTGGAGGTTTGCAAATTAAACCTCACCCAGGCGAAGGTGAGGACTCCCAGATTTCTACATGGACTGAAACCCAAATTCCAGGGTTGAACCTGCTGGGTATTGATTTTTTTGCCTGACAGCCTCACTTTTTACCGCTAGTGGCACAAAAGAGGTGATTTCTCCCTAGTTATCAATGAATAATTAAGTCTCTCCTAGTAACCCTACGCTGAGAATGCCTTTTAAATTGAAACATTTTTCCATTTGATTTTTGTTAGCTGCTAAATGAAAACTGGGAAAAAAGGGGCTAATTACAGCCGTCCTAATTAAGCTCCTACAATAACCCATAATTATGCCCGCGTTTATCACCTTTGTGCCGCACACTTTAACCTGTTGTGGTTTGTAATGAAGGGCTGGGGGGGGGCTGTGCCATCTTCCCTCCCCTGCTCCGGGCAGAGCCTGAATTGAAAGTGTGGAAACAAACTCTGTGCTTACGGAACTCTAATTGGGGTAATTTCTGAGGGGGTTTTTGATCAGCAGCAAGCCCAGGTCAGGGAGCTGGGCTGGGTTGAAGCACACTTCAAGGTGCTCTCGGCGTGTTTTTATCAAAGAGGAATTGTGGCGTTGCTGCTGAGCAGCACGAAAATGGCCTTTTTTTCACAAAAAAAATGTTGGAGAAAGGCTGAAATCCAGGCAGAGAAGATGCCAGTCCCTGTTTTAGGAGGGGAGCTGTGGGTGAACTTTGTTTTTACATGCTTATTTTTACATACAAGGTGCAAAAGCTCGTGGAGGTGAATGGAAGCGCTTCCCTTTTCCTTTAATGGGGACACAAATGAATCTACAGGGAAAAAGCCTCTCCAGGACTGGTATTTGATAAATTCTGTCCATGCTGCCTGCAAGGGAGGAAAATCTCTCTCCCTTTGGTGCCTGAAGGATTCGCAAATCCGGAGGAGCCGCTGGTTTTCCTGGGAAAAGGCCAGTGGCCAGCAGCTCCCTGGAGGCAGCAGATGGAGATCCCTCTGAGAAAAACCCTTCCTTCCCTGGGTCCTGCCTGAAACCTGAGGGATCAAAGGTGTAAAAGTGCAGGATAAGGGTTTTTTTTTGCTGCTAAAATGTTCATATTTCACATGCTCTGAGAGTTGGGGTTACATGAATTATTTGATTCCTCAAAGCACTGCAGGATTCCAACCCCCCTGGGCTGAAGAGATGGAAAACTCTTCTTTTTCCAGCAGAAGAGAGGAGAGAGAAAGGAAAAGGGAGCAAAGGAAACCTCCCGAACTAAAATGAATCGAGGTTCCCTTGCCTTCTCCAAACACCCAGCAAGGTGGGCTTTGATTTCTGGATCCTTTGCGACCCTTTCCTTGCTGAAAAAATGAAATTAAAGATGCACAGTGAGAGAGCAAAGGGGATCAAATCAACTGTCTTCTAATCAAGCAAATTCCTCTCAATTACATTGTAGGGCTCATCAGTCGTTTGGGGACAAATCGTGGAATATCCTGAGCTGGAAGGCACCCACAAGGATCAGCAAACTCCAGCTCCTGGCCCTGCACAGAACAGCCCCAAAGTTCTAAATAAACCCCACAGGCAGAGCCAAAGACTCGAGCAGAGCCCAATCAGTGCCACCAGGTTTGTTGGCAGTGAAGAAATTCACGGGTAAGAGATCAAAATTAAAGAAAACCAACCAAAGTGATCTTTGCGCTAAACCCACTGCTTTTGTGGGAATACCCAGTGCAAGGAGAGGAGAAATTTGTTAAATCCTGGCATTTTCCTGCTCTGAAACGAGGGGCACCCAGCACTGCCCACCCTCCCGAGGCCATTCAGAGCTGATTTATCGCTCGAGACCGCAGACAAAATCAAGCCATTACAACCTTTTAAAAGCTTTCTTGCCACAAACTAAAAATATCCCTTGCTGGCAGATGCGAGCTGTCAATAAGGGATTCAAGAACTCAGTGCGGGGAGTGGAAAGAGTGCAAAGTCTTGATAAAACATCTCAAATTGGGTCTTACTCAGCGGGAAACGCCTAGTTCGTAGCGGTAATTGCAAAGGGCATTTTACGCGGAGTCAATCAAACGAAAATCTTTTAAACCCTTTTTTTTTTTTTTTTTCCCGAGGAGAAAAACCTTTTGAAGTTAACAGGTGATTTTAATTGGAACCGTGGGACTCGCGTGGCGGGAGGCGGGTCGGGGTGTTTTTTTTGTCGAGGGGTTTTTTTGGGCAGCGCTCGATAGAGGGGGCGAATCGATGCGCTTCCATCAGCATCCGAACTCCCGGAGCCTCGCGCGGTGAGGAGCGAAGCTGAGCGAGAATTGTGGTTTGCCTTGGTCTGTGAGGCTTTTCCTGGCGATTAAATGTGTCTCCATCACTCCTTAATCGTGCAAGGTGCGGGGAAGTTTATCAAGACTGATTTGGCTTATTTTTAGTCAGAATCCTCGGCCATAACCTGTAAAACTTCTTTAGAGCTATTTTACCTTTAAATAAGATGTCAGACATCCCAGCTGGAAAGCAGTAATTGCATGTGAGCAGAATTTGACTTATAAATTCCTTTTCTTTCTTCTTCACAGCCCTAAAGATGCTCTGCAGAATTACCTGGAGCAGGCAATGCCTGAGGGACAAATTCCACGAGGACCAAGCCTTCCCTCAAAGGAAATGATACTTTTGGCCATTGCCTCGTAGAGCTGGTGAATTCCCTCTCTTCCCAGTTTTCTGCAATCCATCAAATGCAGCTCTATCTGCCCTGCAAGGGATGATTGAGGAACACCTACCTGGGAGGAGGAGAGGGAAAACCAGGGCCAGGAATAACACACAGTGCCCAGGTAAAGCCTTGGAGCTGGTTCCCCTACAGAGCCCCAGAGGCAGACATTTGCTGGGTTGAGCTGTGCATCCTTTATTCCCCAAAAATCAGCTTGAGCCTTTGTGCCTCAGCTCCTGAAAGTCAGAGGAAAATGTCTGGTGCGTCTCATCCCAGCAGCGGAGATCCAGGGGCAGTGGGGTGGAGGAAGGGGCAGAGAAGGCATCACACAACCTGGATTTGCTCTGGGTGGGGAAAAAAAACCCTCAAAGGGGCACTGAGAAGTTCCCCAGGGGAACACAGAGAAGGAGAGGACAAGGATAACCTGGTGGATCCAGCCACCACCACACAGCAGGAGTGCCAGCAGCTCCTGGGATTTCACTGGGATCTTTGCACGAGGCTTAAAGCAACCCTGGAGTTACATCCTGGCGTTGTCTCCAGCAAATAAAAATGTACAAGCCTCTAAAAGCAGCATTGAAGCTTCCTGGGTGTGGAAAAAAGCCTGGAGAAATGGCCTGGCTCGTTGTGAGGAGATCAAGGAGGAACAAGCACCAAGGCGGATCCAGCCCAGCACCTTCCCTGCGGTTCCAACCCTTCCCTCCCTCCCTGGGCTCTGGGATTGGGAGGCCAGCAAGGTTATTTATTTTATGGCAGCGTTTGGGTCACAGGAAACATGGAAACATCCCCCCAAGAGTCAAAACACTTCCCTGGAAGTGCCCAAGGCCAGGTTGGACAGGGCTTGGAGCACCCTGGGATAGTGGAAGGTGTCCGTGCCCATGGCAGGGCGTGGCACTGGATGGGCTTTAAGGTCCTTTCCAACCCAAACCATTCCATGATTTTCCACCTGCCACCCCTTTTCCCAGCTTCCAAGCGTGGTTTGAAGCCCTCCTGCCCTCCCCTAACCCTGCAGCCACTTCTGGCATCATTCCCAAACCGGTGGGTGGCTGCGTGGCTCCAAAAATTCCAGCAGAGCAGGCGGGGAAACTGAGGCACAGCCAGCGGGGAGGGCGGGGGGGGAGGCAGGAGCCATCCAACCCCCGCATTCCCAGCACCACAGCCGCCCTCTCTCCATGGAATTGCTGTGCTTCTGGCGCGCTCAGAGTGATTAGTGGGAGTGTAAAGTTCTGGAGCGGGGGATCCAATCACAGGCACAACTCCGGCTCCGCGCAGCCCCGTTGGAGAGGGCGAGTGTTCCGCAGGTTTTTTTTTTTTTCCCTGCCTGCGACAATCTACACAAATAGGCTTTTAAATTAAGCAGTGATTTGGAATATAAGTGAGTGCATTTAAGCTGCTAAGAGACGGAAAGATCCTAATGGCTGAAATATTTGTCATATCACAAATAAACTGGCTGGATCGGGAGCCACTAATATAACTAATTTTTACCAAATCCTTCACTGCTCTGTGAGAGAAAATGAGGTCAGCACAGGTTGAGGCAACAGCAAATGAGCAGCTGCCAGAAGGCAGCACAGAATACTGATAAAGGACTCTGCAGGAACCGCACTGCCTGCCCACGGAAACGGGAATCAGTTCGTTCCAATTAAGATATAGCTTTTTTCCAGAGCATCCAGGGCTTTAATGGAAAGGTGCCAACGGATGCAGGCTTTCAATGGATCCGGAATACAAATGCGTTCCGAAGGCTCCCCGGACCTGGGCTCGCCCGGTGTTGTCCATCTGTGGGATTTGGAAAGGCACTGGGGGGTGAGAGAGGGTAGGAGGGTGCCCCGGGGCAGCTGATGAGAGTCCCGGGGATTCCTGCAGTTCCTCTGGGGTTTTCCAGCTGCAGGAATTAAACCCTGGCATAATCTGCCGCTCGCAAGGAGGAAAAGCGACACGAAGAGGAATTCAGAGGACTTGGCCCGGTTTAATAGGCAAAAACAACCCCAAAGCCCACAAAGATTGTGCCTGGCAGTGCTCTTGCCCCTCTAGAGGCTGAGGAACCAAGAGGAGCCTCCCAAAATCCCCTGGGTTGTGCTCTAAGCTGCTGTGTGGAGATTAACACACCTTGGGAAGAGGGAAAAGCTCCTTGCCAGGCTGCAGCAACAGACTGTGTTTTTCCTGCCGTGCTCTAAAGGCTGCCTCAAACATTTGGGACCAACTGGGATGCAGCCATAGCCTGGTTACATGAGAAAAACAACAGAATTGTTTTCATACTCATGAAGAAATCAAGAACACTTCGGAAAGGGAATTTTCTCCCTCCTTTACAGGCATGAACAGTTTGTCTTTGTATAAGGGAAGGATTTTGGTCATAATTGTTCCCTTTCATGCCTAAACCCTAAATGAGTGAAAAAAAGCAAGTAACTCCACTGGTCAAATGGGAAACTGAGGCACGAAATGCATTCCAAAAGAATCATGGAATATCCTGAGCTGGGAGGAACACACCAGGATCATCCAGTCCAGGTCCTGGCCCTGCACAGACACCCCAGCAATCCCACCCTGTCCAAACCCCCCTGGAGCTCTGACAGCCTTGGGGCCATGCCCATTTCCTGGGGAGCCTCTTCAGTGCCCACCACCCTCTGGGGGAAGAACCTTTCCCTAAAATCCAACCTAAGCCTCCCCTGGCACAGCTCCAGCCATTCCTGCAGGTCCTGGAATAAGGAAAGAGACTGAGCATCTTCTCCACCATGGCAAGAACAGCTCAGAGAGGGGACCAGGGCGTCCTGTTCTTATTTGGGATGATCTTTAGTGCAGGATCACTCACATACAACCCCAACTCCCCGTGCCGTGTGAGAGGGGCTCTCCCAGGATCAATCCACAGGGAGAGGCCCAGAGACCCCTCGGGAGCATCAGCCAATTCAAGAAAAATAAGCTCGACATGGATTAGCAATAAAAACTTCGAGCTCACACCACTTCCTAAATGGAACAGGAGAAGGGTTCATATTTGATAACCATTAAATGGTTTAATGAAATAATTATAAGCCAAACTCCCGAGCCTGGCCACGATCAATAACTATGAGCTCTGAGCAAGAGCCTGACCCGAGCTCTGCCATGCTCCCGGCGCTCCCCAGCAGGCAGAGCGGGACTATAAATGTGATTGACAGTAAAGCTGCATTAAAACACCCCCATCGAGGGCAATAATAGATTAAAGGCCGCTGTGGCACGGCGGTGGGCTGGTCAATACCCTTTATTTCCTGCATCAGCCCCGATTTTGGCACCCTCCCTCACACTATTAGTGGGAGTCGATTCGCCGTCGATGCCTGGTGCTGGCAGAGGCTGCATTAATGCAGGCTCACAAAAGCAGGGAGCGTGGCATTATCACTTCACTCACTTTCAAATTACAGCCTAATGCTGTCTGCAGGCAGCTTGTGGCACGTTAACACTCTGTGTGCTTCGCTGGGGCCGGGCTAAATATTTCACGTGTAAAGATTGCGGCGACATTTGAGGACCGAAATAAGCTACGGCCCGGCGGGAAATCATTCCCAGGAAGAGAGGTGGGCACCCGGGGGAAAAATCAGCAGGAAAGGGATGGTGATGATGGGGATGAGGGATAGTGGAAGAAGAGCAGGGGAGGAGGAAGGTGCTGAGTGCTCGTGTGTGCTGACTAAAGGCAGTGGAGAGAATAAATCCAGACCTTGCTCCCAGGTACCAGGCCTAGGCACCCTGTTGGTGCTTTTAAACGATGAATAATCCCCCAAGACACACGAAACAAATGTGGATATGCTTTATTTCAGTGGAGATGCTTTATTTTCTGCTGAGGCTCACAAACCAGCCCATCACCCCCGTGAACCCCTCTGCACAGGTTGTGTCACCCCTCAGATCACAGCCCCACTTCCCAGGCATTCTGAAGGGGCTGGGCAGCCCTGGCTTTGGTAGGGAAAGCCTTGACTCGCTGCTGGCTTGGCTCAAAGGCACAAACCTATTCATCCTGGCTTTTCCAGGCCCCCAGGACCTCCGCGTTGACCGTCTCCTCCAGCGAACGCTCCCGGCTTTCAGCGGGAACAAAACAGCCCCGGAGTCCATCGGGCGATGGGAAAACAGGCACTTGACCAGGAGAGGGGACAAGCCCCGAGGCTCAGCGGCCAGCAGGCTGCTGGGCTCCTGGGGCAGCTGAGTTTTGCCTCTACACCAACCCCTCCTGTAATGGCAATTTCAAATCACAGCTCCGATCCGTGCCCTTTCCTTACACCCAGTGCTCGCCACGCCCAGCTCTCACCTTTCCCGAGGGGTTTTGGTTCTTTTTTAGTTGGTCTGTATAGGCTTTTTAGGACTGTTTGAAGGAGTTGACAGCACCTTTGCACTTGCTGGGCGTTCAGGAGTTCCCTCTTGTCCAAGGTAGGAAGAAGGAGCACAGCTTGGTTGATGATCCTTAAAGCCACTGCAGATTATTTATAAACCTGTTTACTCACCAAACATGAGTGTTTAACTCCAGGAAACTCTTTCTTTAAGAAACTGTGAAAGCTTCTCCAAAGCTCCTTTTCTTTGCATTTTGCAGGATGTGAAGGGAACAGAGTCTTGAATTCAATTTTACTAACAAAAAAAATTCAAGTTTATAAAGAAAGGAATGGAAATAACTTGAAGTCAAGAACTCAAATTAGCCACACAATAACCTACAACCAGCTCCCCTGTTCGGCAGACAACTCTAGGTTTCCTTGGTGTCATGAACATAAAATCCCACAAGTTTGACATTGTTTTCACTCATTTATCCACTGAAACTGCCTGGTGCTCTCATGCAGGTACTGCTGTGGCTGCAGAGCCCTGCAGCAGCTTCTTCTGTCCCCTCTGGGTACCACATTCCTCCAGACCCTCAGCCTGTGCTGTGCTTGTAGGATTTATGGTGAAACCTCCTCCCTGAGCCTGACCTGGCTGTGGGTTTGACCCAGAGCTCTGACAGCCCCCAGGAACACCCTGCTGTCAGAAGCGGGCTGGCTTAACCCACTAAAATACCCTAAAATCTCCCTGTCCAAACCCCATTCCCATTTAGTGTCCCTCAAGGCAATAAAGGCACCGCACACTATTAATGGGAGGTGCTGCTCTGGATCATGTGAAAAGCCATAAATGATTTTGGGTGATGTAATTCAAAACCTAGAGGGGCAACTGGAAAAGGGGCCTGTCTGCCATTCCGTGGTCAGGTGCTGCTATCTGGTGGCCCAGCACCAGCAGTGCCAGCAGAGACCCCACACTAGAACCCATTTGTACCCTGCTAATTTCCCTCCCTGTTTTGGGAGTTTGATGTTTTGGTAATTCTCTATTATTATGGAATCCTAGTAGCTGGCAATGCACAGGGTGCTGCTATCAGCATGGGGACACTGAGGGACAGCCCTGCCAGTCCCTGGCCTAAGCCAAGGTCCCCTGGCTTGGGTTAGGACAGGTAAAATTCACAGTGGTTCGTCCAGGGCTGTGTTTGGGATTTGGGATGGGAACAGGGATCATCACACAGGGATGTTTCCTGCTCCTCACCCCACCACTGCTTGGGCTGGGGGGGGGACACAGGGGAGGCCACGTGACCCCAGTGACCACACGGACATCCCACACCATGGGGGGTCATGCTCAGTGTACAGAGCTGGGGAAAGGGGGGAGAAAGGAATTGAGGTGTGGAGCCCTGCCTGCAAGGCAAAGTAGGGAAAGAATTCCTTGATTGCTTTGCTTACAGACAGAGTTTTCATTTTACCAATTAAATTCTCTTTATGGCAACCCAGAACATTCAAGAACCACACACAGCCCTGGCACTACAACAGCACAGGCAGCTGAAGGGTCAGGGTTTGCCTACTGTGGAGCTGACAGCAGGGAGGGAAGGATCTCTGCTGGGATCGGGGGGCAGGATTCACGGGAATGGCTCAAGAGGAAACGTTTCTTTGGAGCATGGGCAAACACTGGAGGGGTGATGCTCCTGGTCTGTCATTTGATAGTGTCTCATTTTGGAGCCCGGGTCAGGCACCTGGACTGGATATTGCACCTGATTCTGTTCTAGGAATTGAAAATTGTTACTCCACGGGTACTATATAAATATGTATTTATACATCTATCAGTATTTCCCATAAAATACCGTGTGACACTGCCACCGAGTGTTGAAAAACCCCAAAGCCACCTCCCCACCCAGCAAAGCCTTTCCCAAATGCAGTCACCACTGAACTTGCATTGCTGAAGTTGAGATGCTTCAGCCAGCAACTGCTTTGAAGACTAAACAAGTCTTTATTTTTTATGCCCTTTCCTGCTACAGGTCCAATGATAAGGAAGTTTAAAATTCTCAAAAAAAGCCCAAGCTGTACCTGGTTCCAAACCACCCTCCCCCTGCTGCAGCAGCCACCCGGATCATGCTCAGGGAGCTTGAATCATCCTTTGTTTACCCTGAGGTTTGTTTTCCCTTTATTTGCACTGGTCAGCAGGTACAAAGAAGTGAAGGCAGAGACAGTGTGATGCCCATTAAATAGTTTTTATTCTTTAGGACATGAATTGCATTTCCACTCATTTACAGTACTGTAAAGTGCAATGGTATTCATCTCCCACCTGTGCACATTTTCAAGTATTTAAAATGCCCAGAAAATGTTTCATTTTTCTTTTTTTTTTCCTTTTTACAGCAGCTCAGTTATGGAGTTTTTAATCCGGCAAAATAAACCCAGATGTGCCTACAGGTTTGGGTCCTTCAATCCAACCCCCACCCGGGGGTCCTCCAACACTAACTGCTAGTGGAATGCATTTCCCAGTGTCCTTAGTCCACCTCCTCGATGGTTGGGCCGGAGGAGGCTCCCCCAGATGGAGGAGCTCCACCCCCAGGGAATCCTCCAGGCATCCCTCCGGGCATGCCGCCGGCGCTCTGGTACAGCTTGGTGATGATGGGGTTGCAAACCTTCTCCAGCTCCTTCTGCTGGTGCTCAAACTCCTCCTTCTCGGCCGTCTGCAAGAGACAAGAGATCAGGTCCTGCTGCTCTCCCCCTCGTGGACACAGCCCAGAATGAACCAGCACTGTTCTGGATTATGTATTCTGAAAATGTGAGTTTAGTTTTAGCCCCACCAGGTCAGACCAGCATTAGGTGCAAGATTATTTCTGCTTGGTCTAGTATCTCGCATTGCTCCTGGAGCAACAGGACTTTCCTGACACAATGCTGGAAGAAAGTCAGCCAGGAAAAGGAGGGATTGGAAACTCTGTGGTCGCTCAGACATCCAAGGAAGGTACTTTGACCAACACCAGTCTTTCGACTTCTGGTGGAAACTACGAATGGCTTTGGAATCTCTTTCATCACAGCAACCAGTGCTTCTCCATCCTCCTGAGCTCTCCCTGCAGCTCAGCCAAGCAACAAACACGGAATACGACGTACCTGGTTCTTGTCCAGCCAGTTGATGATCTCGTTGCATTTGTCCAGGATTTTCTGCTTGTCCTCGTCGGAGATCTTGCCCTGGAGCTTCTCATCTTCCACAGTGGCTTTCATGTTGAAGGCGTAGGACTCCAGGGAATTCTTGGAAGACACCTTATCCCGCTGCTTCTCGTCCTCTGCCTTGTACTTCTCTGCCTCCTGCACCATCCGCTCGATGTCCTCCTTGCTCAGCCGGCCTGGGGGGAACAAGACTCATGAGTTTGGACTCACTCCTTTTCAAGGAAAGATGACAAATTCTCAAAAATTATACACTTCAAACAAATTAAGTTTGGGCAGGCAGGAGAGGCCCAGAATGTGCCTTCTTAGAACTCACGAATTACTGCACACAGATATAAATCCATGTGTTTTAATCCCAACTTGGCATTTTCACAAGGCAGAGCTTGGCAAGCCCGTTTTTAAGCACTCTCCATCGTCCCCACCCTCAGGAACAGTGGATCCTTACCCTTGTCATTTGTGATGGTGATCTTGTTCTCCTTGCCAGTGCTCTTATCCACAGCAGACACGTTCAGGATGCCATTGGCATCGATATCGAAGGTGACTTCGATCTGAGGGACCCCTCTGGGGGCAGGGGGAATGCCAGTCAGCTCGAACTTGCCCAGCAAGTTGTTGTCCTTAGTCATAGCACGTTCTCCTTCGTACACCTAAGGAGAAAAACCACCAAATTATATCATTAAGTTTGACCATGTTATTAAGCCATTAAGGAGTAGTTATGTGTTATCCTGAAGGAGACAGTCGCTCAGACATCCAAGGAAGGTACTTGCACCAACACAAGTCTTTCGACTTCTGGTGGAAACTACGAATGGCTTTGGAGTCACTTTCATCACAGCGACCACATTAAATTACAGTAATTTAACACCTCTGGCCTAAAAGTTACTTAAAGTATCACCCAGTGGAAGCATTAATAGTGTCTTATTATTACCCCAGAGCTCTGTGCTTACCTGGATGAGCACCCCAGGCTGGTTGTCAGAGTAGGTTGTGAAGGTCTGGGTCTGCTTGGTGGGGATGGTGGTGTTGCGCTTGATCAGGACTGTCATGACCCCTCCAGCTGTCTCGATACCCAGGGACAGGGGAGTCACATCCAGCAGCAGCAGGTCCTGCACGTTCTCAGACTTGTCTCCAGACAGGATAGCAGCCTGCACAGCTGGAGGGAGAGACAGAGCATTACAAAACCTGCAACGAACACACTGCACACTATGGTTATGCACGTGGCTCGCTCAGACATCCAAGGAAGACTTTGGCCATCATTAGTAGACTTCTGGTGGAAACTACGAATGGCTTTGGAACCTGATTCATCATTGCAAGACCAAGGGAGATTGCTACAGCTTTGGAAAGCTTTAGCGATTCAGCTGGAAGACCCAGGGCCTACACCAGTCTGTACCACCAGCACCCGAAGCTGAAGAAGGATGCAGTGATTCATTACCTGCCCCATAAGCCACAGCCTCATCAGGGTTGATGCTCTTGTTGAGCTCTTTGCCGTTGAAGAAGTCCTGCAGCAGTTTCTGGATCTTTGGGATACGCGTGGAGCCGCCCACCAGCACGATGTCGTGGATCTGCGACTTGTCCAGCTTGGCGTCCCTCAGGGCCTTCTCCACGGGGTCCAGGGTGCCCCTGAACAGGTCCGCGTTGAGCTCCTCGAAGCGAGCCCTGGTGATGGAGGTGTAGAAGTCGATGCCCTCGTAGAGGGAGTCGATCTCGATGCTGGCCTGCGTGGAGGAGGACAGGGTGCGCTTGGCGCGCTCGCAGGCGGTGCGCAGGCGGCGCACGGCGCGCTTGTTCTCGCTGATGTCCTTCTTGTGCTTGCGCTTGAACTCGGCGATGAAGTGGTTCACCATGCGGTTGTCGAAGTCCTCCCCACCCAGGTGGGTGTCCCCCGCTGTGGATTTCACCTCGAAGATGCCATCTTCGATGGTCAGGATGGACACGTCGAAGGTGCCGCCGCCCAGATCGAAGATGAGGACGTTCCTTTCAGCACCGACCTGCGGAAAACACCCATTTTCGTCATTCTACTTTCTATTGCTACTTTAACAATTTACTCACTGCCCAGAGAGAGTGACCCCCCCATACCTTCTTGTCCAGCCCGTAGGCAATGGCAGCTGCTGTGGGCTCATTGATGATTCGCAGAACGTTCAGGCCTGCAATGGTTCCAGCATCTTTTGTAGCCTGGCGCTGAGAGTCGTTGAAATAGGCTGGCACAGTCACTACTGCATTGGTAACAGTCTGCAAACAGAGCAAACAGCTCAGTTAGATGTCAACTCCTCACAGAGAATTACTCATTACATTGCACTTCAGTCCTGAACTCACCTTTCCAAGATACGCTTCTGCAATTTCCTTCATTTTGGTTAAAACCATGGAAGAAATTTCTTCTGGGTAGAAACTCTTTGTCTCGCCCTTGTACTCGACCTGGACCTTCGGTCTGCCAGCATCGTTCACCACAGTGAAGGGCCAGTGCTTCATGTCAGACTGCACCACAGAATCATCAAATCTGCGCCCAATCAACCGTTTTGCATCTGGAAAGAGAATTCATCCATGTTAATATTAATTCACAATTAAAAATGTGACATTCCATCTAAAAATGCAGAAAACCCTGAGCCACTATCCTTAACCTGGGATTATTACTACCTTGTTAAGGCCCAGGTGCAGATCCTGGTTTCACCTCTTTGCTATGCACAAACTTAAGTGATCTCACCTCAGAAATTATTTTTATAGTACAGTACAGCTGCTGTACTATAAACCAGTATGAGACACCTAATCAAGGCTATTTAACACTGACTGGCAAGAAAAACCTGCTATAAGGCAAACACTTTCCCTGTATATGATTAAACTTAACTTTCAGTAATGCAGTTCTATTCAGACTATAATCAATGTAGCTATTTTCATTTCCAAGAAAAAGCTTTAACCTTGCCATTAGTGATTCTCCTAAGTAGGGAAAGTCTCTTTAATTACCCCACTAAGCTTCTGCACACCACGTGTGCCACCCCCGCAGCCTTACCAAAGACTGTGTTGGTTGGGTTCATGGCCACCTGGTTCTTGGCAGCATCACCGATGAGCCTCTCAGTGTCTGTGAAGGCCACATAGCTTGGTGTGGTGCGGTTTCCCTGGTCATTGGCAATGATCTCCACCTTCCCATGCTGGAACACGCCAACACAGGAATAGGTGGTGCCAAGATCGATCCCGACGGCTGGTCCCTTCGACATCTTGTCTGAAGAAAATAAGAAAAATAAATAAAATTTAGTTAAAAGTGAAGTTGGTGAGAAGTCGTAGCTGCCCCATCGTTTCAGTGTTGAAGGCCAGACCGGATGGGGCTGGGAGCAACCTGATCTAGTGGAAAGTGTCCCATAACATGGGGTTGGAAGCGGATGATTTTTAAAATCCCTTCCCCCCCAAACCGTTCTGCGAATTCAGGCCGATTCCCGGAATTCCATCCCCGCTACCCCACGTGGCCCCGGCGGCGCGCACCGGGTGCGCTCCCCGCCTCCGCCGCTTGGCGTCCCCCGCTCACCACGCGGCGCGGGACTCCAAGTCCCGGCGCGCACCGCGCCGCCCGCGCAACGTGACCGGGGCGGCGGGGCGTGCCCGGGGGCTGCCGGGAAACGGAGTCCCCGCCGGGCGAGCCGCGTGTGCTGGCACAGCCCCAGCCCCGTGCGACACCGACCCCCCCGCCCGAGCCATCCCCCCACAGCCCGCACGTGGCCGTTCGCCACCCACGCGGCTCCTTTCCCCCCCACCGGCGGGCACTGCAGCCCCCGCTATGCCCCGGCACCGCCCCGGGCCGCCCCTCAGGGAGGCAACAAGGGCGCTGCGGCTCCTCGAACCTTCCCCCCCCTCCTCCCCTCCCCCGTCTCAGCAGAAACGGGGGCGGAGAGAAAGCGGACCCCCCCTCCCGCAAATCCGATTTAAGAAAAAAACGTGCAAGCGCCGGCATTAAAAAAAAAAAGCACCGCAACGGCCAAAAACGGGCCAGTACCCGCCATTCCATCCCCATCCCCGCAGCGGAACGGTCCCTCAGAACACTAAGCCACCCCGGGAAGGCCGCCCGCGCCCTTCCCAAGCCGGCCCACAGCGGCCTCCCGCACCCTTCCTACGCCATTCCAAGGCGGCAGCGTCCCCCCGCGCCCTCCCCCGCCCGCCCCGTGGCGCACAGTGTCCCCCTCGGCCCCGTTACCCGCAGTCCGGCCCGGTCTCCTGTTCAAACACGGGGCAGGGTCTCCGCTCAGCTCCTGCTCGCTCAATGTCCCGCGCCCACCGCTTCGCCCTTTTATACCACCCCAGAACCTTCCAGAAGGCCACGCCTCCGCCGCACGGCTCGGACCAGTCAGCGCTCTGCTCCCGCCCCCCGGCCCGTCAGCGATTGGCCCGCGCCGTGCGTGACGCGCGCCGGAAGGGGGCGTTGCGCGCCGGCCGGCCCCGCGTTCTCGAACCTTCATGCGCTTTCCCCGCGCCCCCCCAAAACGCCGCGGGAGGCGGGGCTCCCTGCTGGAGACGGCCAATCAGATCCCGCGCAACCGGTGACGACACGACGGAGGGGCGGGGCGCGGGAAAAGTGCGGGCGCGACAGCCAATGGCCGCGCGGCGCTCCCGGGCTTCGTTTGCATATTGCGCAACAGGGCGGGAGGGGCCAATGGGCGCGCGGGAATGGCGGGTGATTTGCATAGAGGGCGGTGGGGGAAGGAGCGCGGCGGGGAAGGGGRAGCGCAAGATGGCGGCGCCATGAGGGGAGGCTCTGGGCAGAGCCCATAGGGATCCCCCAGTGCCCCCCAGACCCTTTTGTGCCCCTCGAGACCCCTCCGTGCCCCCCGAGATCCCTGCTTCCCCTCAGGAACGCCGGCGTTGCCCCTTGCTGTGCTCGCAGCCGTTGCCTGGCGCTTCCCAAGTGCTTCCTGCAGCCTGTGCTCAGTAAATCTCTCAGTACAATAATCAGCATCCTCCATGTTCCCTTCCGCCASGCAAAGGGACATTCCCGGTTTTACCGCCGTGCCCTCTTTTTCTCACAGGAAACCCTGTTCGTGGTGTTTTTTATTCCACAGAGAAAAACCCATCTCAGCATCTCAGTGCTTTACAATCCATCCTAAATGTTCCCATCCGTCACCAGCTCCAAGCCAAGGACACCGCTTGGCGTGTTGGTGCTGCTTGCTGCATGGATAACCCAGCTCTCGGCATGGATTTGTTTCCGTGGAAAGGGGAATGGTGGAAAGCCGTGGCTGTTTGGTGTCCCTGAGGAGCTGGGCAGAGGTCAGGAATCACCTGAGGTCACGCTCAGTGCTGTGGCCTGCATCCAATGCATCCAATGTTTACACGGAATAAAGGCCGAGTGGAAAATTCACTGGGAGCAGGGAACRCAAACACCGAGCCCCGGCCAGGCTCCAGGACACACTGCAGTGGGAAAAGAGGCCGAGGAACGTCCACGTTAAGGGGTAAAAACTGCCCAAAAAAGCATTTCAGGTGCTCTGGGGTTTACTTTAGACAAAGACGCTCCTGGTAACGCTTAAAACTCCGATACAGGGACACAGGAACAGATCCCACAGCCTCCTCCGTGTGTTTGCCTGTGATAACTTGGTGTGTGCCAGCCACATCCTGAGGCACGGGTGTCAACATCCCCTTTTCATGGCAATTTTGGGCAACCTCAAGGAGGGGACGTGACGCAGTTCCCCTGGCTTGGCTGTGACCCAATTCCTGACCAGTCCCACACCCCACTGACACCAGTGGATCCACTGGAAGTCACTCGTGCCGAGCGACTTTGTGGCTCCGGTTCTTGCTCTGCCACATTCGTGGCTGGAACCCGCACGGGGACCTCGGGATGGCATCCGAGGGCAGAGCGTGGAGCTGGAATGTGGGTGCAGGAGGTTAAAGGCAGGACAGGGGAAGGGGCTTTGTCTCACGGAGCACAAATAATGCCTTTAAAGATAAGGGCGCTCCATACAAAGCACGGTACACGTGGCCAGGTAAAGCGTGCAGAGCACACTCCACCCTGTCCAGAGTGCAGGCTGCTGGAGCACTCCGCTCCCATTTTACTCCAGAGATGCTCCTCAGTGTAACCCACGCTGAAGACACCGCGGGAGCTGTGCTGTCAGCCAGGAAATTGCCTCTGGGGTGTTTTTTTGGCGTTGTTTTTTTTTTTTTTTAAATCACGGGCAGAATTTCAGCAGGACCTAAGAATAGCGCTACCTGCACCTTCAGATGGCACAGTGACATTTCCATGTGCAGCCACCCCTCGCAGARCGGGCTGAGGGCGAGGGGAGGCAGCCTGAAACTGCAGTGAGTCAGTGCAGGGAGGAGGGCAGTTTGCRAATGACTCATTGCATTGGAAATTAGAGGCTGTTAAACCGGACAAAAGGAGCTCATTTACTGTATGTCACAAAAATTAAGGCTTGGCAGGCCGGACAGTTTGAAGTAATTGGTGTGGAGGGTTTGGTTTTTTTTTTTCAAATTATGGATTGAAACGTTATTTTTGGAAGGGAATTTAGTATATTAGGAATCTAGCAGTGCTTTTCCTATAAGTGTTTAAAACAGAATTGAGGGGAGGACGGAGATTATCAAAGACATTCCTCCTGTTCACAACAGCAGCACTTATTTATMCAACACTTGGCATCTGCACGCTCTGAAGTTCGAAAATCACACATTTCCMAGGCCATCCCTTCCCTTTCCCACGGGGTTCTCCCCTTCCCGTGTCTCGGGACAAACTGCTCCGGGTTAAAAATAGCCCCGGATTCCTGACACTGTGCAAAACTCTGCAACTGCACAACTCCTCTCAAAACCTAAATTAGGGTTTTTWATGTCATCGAGTCCAGCGGGAACCAGGAACAGCGTTTTTTTCCTGAATCGGGAGCAGACAGGACACACCTACGAGACCACTGTGTTGTTTTAAATACCGCCTAATTGCGTTGCAATTTTCCCTCCCAGATTTCAGCAACAAAGATCGCTGATGTCGGGAGACCTCTGCAAAACACCCCCGGGGGAAAGAAGGCTGAGAGAAATCAGCCACCGTCCCCTTCAGTTAGCCCTAAATCCCACCCCCAGCTCCCCGGCTGGAGATTGCCGGGAGCCGGCTGGGCACGTTTTAATCTGCGGAGGAGATCTGGACCGTCTGAACGCAGCTCAAGGTTTCCTCGTCGCCCCAGAGCTCGTGAGGAAAGCGAAACRCGTGGGGTGGTTGGGCTGCAAGGTCGCGGCAGTGGGAGGATAGAGGCGCCAGGGGTGCTTGTGCCGCCGCTGTTTGTCACGTTGGCTTCCAGGACCTGCGTCCTCGGCCCGAATGTCCCGGGTGAAAGGGCTGCGTGGAAGTGCAAAACAACACTGACTTCCGTACGCCCGGGGTTTCGCGTGTTTTGTGGAATGTCGGATAATTTCGGCGGAAAAATRCCCAGGAAAAGGGCCAGCTTCCCCACGCTTCCCATGCGAATGTGCACATAGGCCTCGTTAGCTTAAAAACGGTATTTTTAACTCCGTCCTTTTTTTTTTYCCCTTGGATTCAGCTTGACAGCATGAAACACATCACACCACAGAAGAGGGAACGCTGGTAYGAGTTGAGTTGAGCTGCAGATCTTCAGCTGCAGCACCTTTATTTATAAAACAACCGAACCAAAAAAAAAAAAAAAAATTATGAAATCATTGATTCAAAGGAATCAATAATAAATATTTGCTTTCCTCTGAGTTGTTCAGACACAGTACAAGTACACCAATTATAGCAGAGATGGAAGCTTAGTTCAGCTGCTGAGAAACAAAAGAAAGCTACATAACATGGTAGGCATTTAATCACACAAGTAATAGCTGGTATATGACAGTAAATGCTTTAATACACTATTTTACAAAACACAGTTTGGCTTATGGTTCWTTTGCTTCCCTTGTGCAACTCCTGATGGTGTCATCTGGAGCTCGGAAAATAGAATTCCTTTGGAATGATCCCTTTCTCCTGTTCCCTTTGAGTGATGAGCTTTTCCCTTCCCTGGGAGATCGCTGATTGAAAGCACTGCAGATACCTGGACAGCACCTRCATCCCAACAGGGCTTGGAGCAGCGGGGAATGATCCCACAGACCAGGCTTCAGCCCCTGCACCCCTCACTGWCCTTCCCCAGGGCTCCCAAACCTCTCAGCCCCTGGAATCGGACAGGTCCCGGGACAAGGAGTGGCTTCTGTGCTCCAGGATAGCAGGAAAGGGCTGCTCTGCCCTGCAGCCTGTTCCCAAAAGCTCYCGGAAAGCCTGCCAGGAGCAGGCTGGGCAAATTCCCCTGGCCTCCAGGCTGGAGACAGAGGATCCTCCTCTCTGCTAATTACAGGTGTGGGCTGGGACTCAAAGCCAAGCCAGAGCCTCGGGCTCTCGGGCTGTGACCAGCTCGGCTGTTGGAATCGTCACCCTCGGTGTGTGGTGAGGAGCTCCCGGGTGCTCGGGCGTGGGAAAAGCACTCCTGGGTTTGTGTGCACGGAGTGAGGATCCTCAGGGGCAGCACAGGTAACGCTGAGCACGATGAGCAGCCACGGAAAAACCCACAGGCTGCTTCCAGCAGCCTATTCCTGCTCTTGGGATTTTCCCACCTCTGGAGTGGCTTGGGAGTGCTTTGGAGTGCCTGAGGCTTCAGGGCTCGGGRAAAGAGCAACTGCAGAGGAATCACAGACACTTAGAGCTGATCCAGGGATGTGCTTCTGGAATATCCAGGGAACCCATCCAGGCGAAATGACAGAGTGTCCGACACCAGGAGCTGCCATGGAAGTAGCAGCTTAGCAAACACCTAATCCCAGGTCGGCTCTGTTTAAACCTGTGACTTGGGATTGTCTTCCCTGCACTACATCAGCAATTTGTCCTGCCCAGGGTTAAATCTGGGGTAGAGAAAGCAAGGGGGATTTTGGTACATCTGAGGGAAGTGGGTGACTGCTCCCRGGAAGAGAAGTTCTCACATAGTGTAGGGAAATTTTGAAAACTATTTCCCATATGGAAGTAGCCCAAGCAGGGCTTGGCTTTGATCAGGTTGTCTAAAAGCTCAAGTAAAGAAATTAGAATTCTGRGTCTCAGTCAGAAAAGGAGATTAATGACAGTCCTGGAGTGAAAGGATTATAGATCTGTGGTTCTTCTGTGCTCATCCATCTTCTGTAGACTCAAATTGGAGAAAACCTTCCCTCCCTCAAATGAGAAAAAAACCCCAAACACCTTCATTTTTTAAATAGAAAATCACCAATCTAGGAATACAGGAATCTAGAACCTACAAGCTCAGTGTCTTGTGTGTAGCAGTGGTCAGAGCCAAGTCCTTCAGAGGAAAATATCAGTGACAGAATTATGCACTGTCCCTACCTCCCATCCTTTCCTAACTTCATATTCCTTGGAAATACTTATCCTGGTTCATCACAAAAACCATTTTTTTTACAATTGTTGCAATTTTTTCAAGAATCTTCCTAAAGCTTTAAGCCTCAGCTATAGCACATGGCCCAGCATTTGGTGTAGGAGTGGGACAACGCACACAAAGATTCCCTAAGGGAACCAGCATTTCGTGCTTGTTTACCTGTCCCAGGCGTCTTTTCCTCTGTCAGGGTATCCTTCAAGCCTTCCCCGGAGCTCAGCTCGGGAGTGCTGTTCGTTCAGCCTCGGGRAGAGCTCTCCATGAGGCTTCTCCAGCACAGCTCCCCCCAAACCTGGCCGATTCTCCGCCTGGCAATAMCCAAGAGATCTTCCCAACGCTCCAGCCGGGCTTTTTGGTACATTGGTGGCCGTCCCCGTTTGAGGCACTGCCTCCCTCCTGGGTTCGGTGCCCAGTTCTCGTCCCACTAAGGCTCATTTGCCACGGACACCCCTGCCCTGGAGCTCCTGTGGCTTTGCAGTGCTGCSCGTGAAAGCAGAGTCAGGCTCCTGGCCCTAGCTCTGGGTGCATCGTTAAGTTTATTCTGGCAATTAAAGCACCTCTGTTGTCTTGACAGGAAAGGTCCTTTCTCTTTAACGCAGAGTTTAGTTCAGACACCTTAATACTGCATCTTCCTTTTGGAGTGGTCCTTTCGTTTCCACTGTAGTTACAGCCTCCAGTGAGTGTGGAAAATGTGGAGCACCTCTGAGTTCCCTTTGAGGCTGGACACCCTCAGCAGAGTCTGCCTCAAAATCTTCGCTTAAGACAATGCATCTTGGAGAAAGTTCTCCAAAAACCAGTCCAAGAGACTTCTCCCTCCCCGCAAAACCTCGCTGGAATATTATGCATCTTTAAGTCTCTGTTGATCCCTTTTAAAAAAATCCTGAGGTTTGGCTTCTTTTCACTTGTACAGCTTTGCTGACAGAGATTTTAAATGCTCAGTGTTCCATTTCCAAAAAGAAAAAAAACCCCAAAGATAATTTAAAGAGAAGCTCCCTTTTCCCTCCAATGTATCTTTCTTCACTAAAAGAAAATTCTGTATCAGAACCTCAGTGCTGGAAGATGTTCAGAAAGAGTCGAGTGGGAGGGCTTCTCGTGGTGTGAATAATCACAAGTGATTAAGATTAAGCTGACCAGGAAGAGAACTAGCTAACCTAACGATTCCTATGTGGCTGGTGGTGTGTGAAGTGTTCCTCCCGGGCAGCGGGAGGCGCCGGGGGCGGTCACACGGTCTGGAACGCCCGGCTCTGGGCAGGCACCATCACGGCCGTCGCTCCCATCTTCATCAGGTTGTTGTAATCGACCTTCTTTGGCTCCGTTTCCTTCCTCTCCGGCTCCCTCTGGCCGTACTGGGGAGGGGTGAGGTGGGGAGTAGCTTCGGTGGACAAAGTCCGCTGGCTGCGGGAGGCACTGTTGGCTGTGGACCTGGTGGAGGAGGAACCCGAGCGGGAGCTCCGGGAGCCGGAGGAGGAGGAGCTGGGCTTGACCAGGTGGGCCTTGGGTGCCTCTGCATCTTCTCTGCAAATCAAACAGACACGGGGCTCGAACACCACGAGGAACGCTCGTTTCACCCCTCCGCGAGTCACACCAGGGCGTGTTGTCCAAACCCTGAGCCGTGTAACCCCGCGGGCTGAACCCCCCACTGCCCTGCCGAGCTGTTGGTGAAAGGGTTTGGAATGAGCTCACGCTGCTCCCGCCCGGCCCCGCGCGTGYGTGTGCGTGGAACGAACGCCAAGAGCCAGAGCAAACAGTGCAGGTAGAGCTGTCTGCCCTGTAACCCTCAGCCCGAATGACAAACGGCCCGGGCAAGACTGCCTGAAACCGGTTCTGCCACCTAAAACCACCCCTGTGGGTAGCGAAAGAAGTGCAAGGACTGCGTTCTGAGAGAAGGAGAGAGCGAGAGGGTGGGAGGATGTAACAGCCAGGCGTGAAAGGGGTGAGGCTCAAACTGAAAAGACAAGATGTAAAAGCAAAGGAAACAGGAAAAAGGCAAGAAATCAGCAGAGGCTGCCTTTGTGCTGGCAACCGGAGAGTAATCAGCTGCTGAAGGGATTGCAGAGATGTCACACGGGGCCAGGCAGTCGTACAAATAGACACAAAGATGGATCAAGGGTTTGTTTCTTCGAGGGCAGCGGCGGCTCAAACTCGCTCCTGGAAATAGATCTTTCCAGCGCTTTCCTTCCTGAGGAGTTCAGGCTGGGCTGGCTGGAGCCCAAGCTCTGCTTAGGGGAGTTAAGGGGCAGGACCCACGCGGGGAACAGATGAGCCCCGGGAACAGGAGTCGGCATTCCTGGTGCTCCTGCTCCCCTCCGCAGCCGGCCGCTCGGGGAATTGCTCACCCGGAGCTAAATCCGGGGGAACAGTTGTTCGGAAGACTCAAGGAGGACTCAGAGAACCTGCCTGCTGCATAGTGTTCCCAACGGAAGCTGCAGTTGAAAGGAAAAAAAGGGGGGAAAGAAGGGGAGAAGAAGGGGGAAAGAAGGGGAAAAGAAGGGGGAAATAAGGGGAAAAGAAGGGGGGAAAAAGGGGAAAAAAGGGGGAAAAGAAGTGGAGAAGAAGAGGGAAAGAAGGGGAGAAGAAGGGGGAAAAAGGAGGAAAGAAGGGGGAAAGAGGAGGAAAGAAGGGGGAAGAAAGTGGGGGGAAAGGGAGGGGAAGAGAGGGAAGAAAGGAAAGAAAAAGAAAGGAAATAAAAAGAAAGGAAAGGAAAAGGCAGGGAAAGGAAGAAAARAGGAAAGAAAACCAACCCCAAACCCTCTCAGCACAACAACGGACAAGCAGCTTTAATTTAACACCATAAAAGAATATGCAAATGCTTYAAAGTACTGAAATTGCAAATGCGAGAGAAAATAGTTTGTTGAGGTCTATGCTAATTTGCCCGGGGGGAGGACGGGGGGAGTTCAATCTAATTTTCTGGAAAGCCTTCACAAAGATTCTCACAGTCAAGAAATTTGTCGGTGATATTTCACAGAGACTTCGAAAGCTTTTTAGAACAACCTTTGAAGACACTTAGAGCTACTTACAGTTGCTTAAAACCGTGRTGAAAAGACGTGTGAAACTGCGCGAAGGGAGTGTGGGAGGTGGGATTAAATAAAAGGCGTTACCTGATTTCATTCGGTGCCTCCTCTTCCTCGTATCTCTTCTTTTCTTTCCTCCTTATCGTCAGCCTCACCACCACGAAGAGGAGGGAGAGCCCCACCACCACTCCACACACTCCCCCGGCGATCATGCCGATATTTTGTGCATCTGTTGTCCAGAAAACAAATGTATGGGTGAAYTCTTGTTGTTATGGTCGGATTTTAKCCCACGCTACAACTCCCAGCGCTGGGTATAGCTCAGGACAGGATGTTTCAGTTTATTTTTTTTAGGTGTGTCTCCACRCAGAAGTGGAACCAGTTTATCTCCAGCTAAAGCTGAGCTGACGGCGAGAGAGGCAATCACCTCTGGAAAGGTGGGATCGCAAGTGCTGGGCCTTCAGCTGTGGCTCAGGGGTGAAAGAAGTAGGAAAAATCCCCTCGTAAGAGCACAGAACCACAGAAGGTACAAAGACAGGACAGCCCACGCGTGACACACGGCACCGAACAGGATCACAGGGCCAGAAGAGTGTTTGAACTGTGGATGTTTCCCCATAAAGATTTTTTTCACTCCTTCAATTCACKTTTGAAYGGTTAAAACCCGCTTCCAGAATGARTTATTCAGCTGGGGGAAAAAAAGTGGCTTGAGATGGGGTAGAGAGGAAGGAGGAGGAGGAAAACCATCCTGTGCAGGGCATTTTTCACCCAAAGCAGCCAAGATAATGAGAGAACATTTCCCAGCSATTATGGCTCTTAGCTGATGCTTTATGCCAACCTCTTTTGACAAGAGTGGTTAGCTTGGGCTTGGCTGGAAGTTGTTTCCTTAAGGCTCGTCCCTACGGAGGGTTTAGCAAACCCAAGTGAGGTTTTAAACCAATTCAGTTCAATTGGCATAAAAGCTGCCTGGACGCTTTTACTTCAGGTGCCTGGGGCAAACCGGTTTTCCTTGCTCATGACCATATCCCAGTTATTTCAGGCTCGGCTGGGCAGCGAAATTCCAAAGGTGTGGAATCTGCTAGAAGAGACTTCTCTGTTCGGAGTCTTATCACAGCAATTCCAGCTGCTGCTGATCTCCCTCGGGAGCTGCTAAACTCTTATTGTTTGGGTTTGAGTGATAAACTCCACCCTTTTCCTGGCATGCATATGCAGAGGGCACCCTGCCGAGATGCACACACCCTTCGTGGGGTTCGCCGGGGGATTTTAACCTCTGCTGTCCAGGACAAAAATGACTAAATCCTGATTAAAACCGAATTATGTTAAAAGTTACTTTTCGTCCTGCGAATTATTTCACGTCACAGTCAGCCGTTCCAACCGCCCTTAGATATTTTGCTGTCCCAAGTGCAACAGATTTGGAATTGGAATGATGGATATCCAGACGGAGAGAGTCATACCCGGGAGTAATCTCGTGCAGCCACTCCAGCCAGAAATACATCAAAAAGCTGGAGACTCTGGAACCTCTAACTCATCATTTTCCCTGCTTGTATTTCATTCTGAAAATCAAAATTTCTACCAGACCCAGACATCTGGAGTGATCAAACCATCGTTTGGGCTCCGGTTATGATGTTGTTATCATTTTAGGGGCGGGCCGCTGCCCACRCCCTAAGTGCAGTAAATACGAACTATTTGATGTGATTCAAGTATGAAAGGGCAAAGGCGCGGCCCAGCGTTTTTCCAGGTGGGAGAGCTGGGCTTCGGCGTGTCCCACGTGGAGCGTGGACACGGGGGCTGGGGCGGTACTTACGCTGCACTGTCACCTGCACGGCGCAGCTCTCCTGTCCCGCCTCGTTGGTGGCCACGCATTGGTAGAGCCCCGTGCTCATCTCCGTCAGGTTCTTCAGCAGCACTTGCCCGGGGTTAGAAATGTCTGGAACGGGGAAAAACAGCGCTGGGATCGATCCGGGGGGCTGAGAATCCTTAACTGCGGGTGGGGCACTGAAGGGCAGATTGAACTCTGGGATCAAATCAGTCGCAGAACAATGAGGAGGTCGTTTATCCTCCTTCAACAGAACGTTAGCTCCTCGTGCCCTTGCTCASGGTGGAGCATCCCCACAGGTCCACAGGGAGTGTTGGGGCATCCCTGTCACCGCCACCCGGGGATCCCAGCSCCCAGGGCTCCGGGGGGATGGGTGCCCCACTTACTGACTCTGGAGTTGGGMGGGAGGAGCTCTGCCCTCTCGTCCTCCTCGTTGATGCGCTGCCAGCGGTACGAGATGGGGGCAGTGCCCGAGGCGGAGCGGCACTGCAGGGACAGCTCCTTCCCTTCCAGCATCTCCCCTTCCAGCCAGCACTTGGGCTTGGAAGGCCTCTCTAGAAAGGAGTAGAAGAACAGGTCATGCAAACGCAGCAGTTTGGTCAGTGGAAACCCTTCCTTTGGCAGTTAAACAGCTTCCAAGAGCTGCCTTCTCTGGAATGCGTTAAGGAATCACCAGTGATGGTTTTTAGGGGGACTTCAGCTGCAGTTGTCAACCCCGTAGTGGAGCTGGCTGGCTCAGCTATAGAATTGATATTATAACACCTTTTGCCTCGTGGTTACTTCCATCGGTGGGGCTGTGTCACCACATTCCTCTTCCAGGCATAATTTAAAGAACATCCTTTCCCTCCCTCTGCTTCTCCATTTCTTCCTTCTCCCCGCAGTATCTGGCAGGCCCCAGGATTCTTCCATGGGATCACAGTGTGTGTGAAAAGCTGAGTAATAAACTGAAATTGGGGAAGGGAAATGCCAACCCCAGCTGCTGATTCGTCACCTCCACTGATTTGGATCGGGTTGGGGTGCTGGGACACRAAGTTCCCAGCAGGAGATGTGGACAGGGTGATCCCCGGCCAGGATGGAATATCAGTCTGTGTGTGATGAGATCATGGTGATCGTTTGGAGAGAATGGTTTTGCAGCTGATCACGCTGACCCCAAACCAGTTCTTTAGGCTCTCCCTGCGGCCTGTCCTTTGCCAAAAAACGCAAAGGCAGATATAAAGTCGGACACTGAAACTCGATCGTGAGACATCTTTGTGTATTTATACCCAGCTGAAATAAATCTCTCCCCGGGAAGTGAGTCTAGATTTTTTGTTTTTTTTTTTCCTTTGGCAGAACAATAAAATGTCCTTACCTACAACCTTCAGGGTGATGCGAGCCCATTCGTACTGGCCGGCGTTTTTCACCTTGCAGATGTACTTCCCCGCGTCGCTGGACTGCAGGGATATGATCTGTAAGGAYGCGTCCCCAGCCAGGAAGTTGGAGGTGAAGGAAACACGGCCCTTCTGCTCCTCGTTCAGGTCATCATACACGCGGCCTCCGGAGTAGGTGATCACCTGAGAGCAGAGACAGACMCTGAGCAGGCAGTCACATGGAGCAACAAATCCAAGCGTTTCCAGGAACTGCACACCGCGGCGAGGTGACTTGACAAGGGTCACGCAGGAAGCCTGGGGCAGGGTGGGAAARTAAACCTGGATTTCTGGTCTGAGAGTGATGCATGAAGTGTATTTATGCTGAGGATTTATGTTGGGTGTTTATACAAGTGTCAGCACAGACATCAGTTTATGCCCCAACACATCAAAGCAGTCTGGAGCTTTGGCTGTGCTAATTTAAGTCACCGCAGACCTAATTTTTATAAGTACTGAACTCCTGTAATTTYTACTGAAACCAAGGGTTCAAAAACTGGGCCTGCACAATCCAAGGTCGTTTTCCAAAGCCTGAAGGGCAGTTCTGACTACATTTAAAAAAAATTTCCATTGTAACCCGACCTATTCCAGCACAGCACGTGCGGATATCAAATAACTTTTACACACGACAAATCTCTCTAAATCAGCTCTGTTTCCCAACCGCTGCTTTCATCATCAGAACAACTCGCAGGGATCACCGCGGGAGCGTTGTTAAATCGAGGGCTGGCGGCGGGAAGGCAGAAATAAAGCGATTTGCTCGTCAAACCCACCGCTTTCTGCACCGTCTCGGAGATGTGCAGCAGCCACTCGATGTCCAGGCTGCCCTGCTCCAGCAGCCCCAGGCGGTGGTGACACGGCAAAGTGACGTTTTCTTCGGCCACCCTCTTGAATTCCGTCTGAGCCTCGGCGAGCCACACGGAGCAGGAGGCTGAAAGAAAAACGCGGTCAGGGCCCGGGCCGCGGCTCTCTGCTGGGGGTTGCCAAGCCAGGTTTTGCTGGATTCTCCCTCATTCGCTTCCCGGCATCCAAGCRAAGCCAGCTCGGCTCCCGGCGCGGGTTGCAGCTGATTTGAGGAGACATCTCTACACGCGCAGGCGTTTTGACACGGATATTGAAGCTGGAGCAGATGGCTCACACCGCGGAGCTGTCAGTGCTCCAGCCGCACCCACACCCTCTGCACACCCCAAATTTCAGAGAATCTCCCCGGTTCTGCCTTCACCTCTTATCACCTGGACTCAAAAGCGGTATTTCCACCCAAAAAGCCTTCGCTTTATCCCTCTATCTGACAAAGGCTTGGAGTTTCTTCCCTAGCACCAGGTGATATTTGTGTTTTTCAGCACTGGAAATACGAAACTAGCCCGAGAAGAAGAGGATTGAACTCAAGAAAAGCGTGGGACGAGTAGGATTGGGAAGTGTCTTTGAATAGCAAAGTCAAAAAGAGAAATGAGTTGTCAAAAAAAGGAAGGAGTTGTCAAAAAAAGGAAGGAGTTGTCAAAAAAAGGAAGGAGTTGTCAAAAACGGTTCGTCAGGATTTGAAAAAGAAATGAAAAGGGAAGTGCCGAGCGGACCCACTAGAGGGAAGCAGAGCCCTTGGAATGTAAGATAAAAACCCCCAAAACGTGTGTTAACGCCCTAAAACCTGGCCCAGGAGATGATGCACCGCAGAAAAAGAGGATGTTCGGCCAGCACTGCCTTAGGCACTGTCAGAGTTTCTACACTTCATCCGTGCTAAAACTGAACAAAAATCAGGGATCAAATATTGTCTTTGCCCATCTCCAGCTTCTGAACGTGGCCTCACCATGGAAAGTTCAAACTCAATTAAAAGTGGCCCAAAAGAGGAGAGGTATGTAAAGTTACAGGCATGGGGGTCAGGGATCCCCCAGGCCAAAATAAAAACATTCCCAACCAAATTTCCATGGGGTTTTCTGGGAAACTGCTGCCATCTGCCTTCGGGGTTTGGACCTTCAGAGGGCACTTGGGTTGTTCTGCAGTTTTGCTGTTCAAGACAAAAAAACCTAAAACCATTTTCTTTTTCCCTGTGGAATGAAGMGAGATGAAATATTTTGCTTCTTGGGCCAAATATTGCGAAACTGGTGAAAATTGGGAAAGTTTGTAGCACTGGGAAGTCACATGTGTGACTGAACACACAATCCTGGGATGACAGAGCAGGAGGATAAGAGGTTCTGGTTACACAGGCTGAATTTATTCCTATGTTTGTATTTAAACAGTGAATCCTGAACCTTCAAGTGAAAAACAGACAGAAAAAGTTATATCCAACACATTTCCTCATCTTTTTCTGCTTCTTTGGGACCGACTCTGCTTTTAGAAAATTCCTTCTGTTCCTGCTCCCATTCTCAGATCTGCCTCTGACTTACAATGACCATTCCTCGGCTTCTGATATTTAATTTACCCTTCCCAACCACTTTATCCAGAGGTATTATCCACCATGTGCCTGCACCTACATAAACCCCAAAAATTTTAAGGCAGGTGGAGCCTTGCCAAAGCTCAGTCTCTCCTCCCCTGTATTGATCCCTGCATGAATTGATGGCAGTGAAAGCTCCTTTTCAGCCACATTAGCTGCTTTCTTTAAAGGGAACAGTAATCCAGTTTATCACTGGATTCACTGGTCTCAGAGCTCCRTCTGCCAAATACAATTAGAATTTCTGCCCGGGACGAATCCAGCTTTTCCCTGGAGCCCGCGTTGCTGCGGGCTGCCCTCATTAACGCCGGCGCTCGCCACATCACTGATCGATAACCTTAATTTAGCCACCGCAATGGGGACCTTTCACACGACATTTGCGACGTTTTCAACGCCCTGTGGAGCTCCGAGGGTTTGTGCACAACCTCGCGGGGGTTTTAAAACCTAATCCTGATCGAGGCTTTTAATGTGAAATTGTAAATCACCTTTGGCGAGATTATAACGGAGTTTTYATTCTGGTTTAGACACACTGGGTTTAGGGGAGCTCACGCCTCAGTGTGATTCTTGCTGCTCCCAGCAAATATCTCTGGATTTAAAGAAGAGCCCTGTGCCTATAAACTCGTCATCTAAATGGGGAGGAAGAGCAGGGAGACATCCAGTGGGATAGGGACTACAAATTGCTAAAGTGCACTTTGTTTTTTCAAAAGCACCTGCAATCAGAGCTAATTTGGAGCTGATTCACCACTGAGCCAATAMCCAGACTCTCACACACCGTGCAAACTTTTCCATAATATTATTAAAAAAAAGTCTTATTAAAAAAAAAAAATTATTATTCTTGTTACCCAAAGAAGAATAAAAGCTCCCTGAAGTTGTTTGTAGTTGTGTAGATGAGACCTCGCAAGGCCAGGTCAAATAAACGAGAGGCTTTTAACCATTTTAAGTTTCATTTAAAAGCCTGCCAGAGGAATGTCTGCTCACGGCCAGCCCCTTCCAGCGGCACTGGCCAGGACGCAGGGCCTGGATTGGAAAGGGATTTGTCCCTGGGAGCCCCTTGGCTGTTCCAAACCTTCCCCTCAACAAAGCTCCGCAGCCAGGGCAGGGCCGGCGTGGCCTCCAGGGCTGGATCCTGCACGCAATGGATGAGACGGGGGACGATTTTCCCAGAAATCGGATCCAAAAGCAATGCCACATTTATGCAGGCTCCGCGGTTCTTTCCCGAAAAACCCTCTTCCCCCTTCCACATCCTGTGGGCAGCTCTGCGTGCAGCGCGGAATTCGGGAATTGCTGCTTTTGGATTTACTCAGCCCCTGTCCCATGACTTCAGGAGGAGGTGAGATTGTTTTTCCTGCTTATTCYAGCTTTTTTTTTTGGTAATGTTTTTGGAAGCATTACCCTAAAAGCTTTGGGTGCAGGGCCAGGCTTGGTGCCTGTTCCGTGCTTGGGGAGGAGATCACGACCCTGCGTGACTGTTCCCTATTGTTCCGAGGACAATAACTCACCCGACACCCTGCAGACAAGGGACAGCGATTCTCTCATCCCTYCCCGATGTTTAAATCTCCAAGGGACACAGAGCAACAAAGATTTGCAACAAGCCCAAAGCCCACCCAGGCAGTGCCCACCCGGCACAGGCACAGGAAGGACTCGCTCAGGGGTTTTCGGCCCTCTCAGACCCTTCTGGCCTTGCGCACATGGCAGAGTTTAAAACAAAACAAARAAAACAACATGGACAACAGCCTGGATCTCTCATGCAAAGATGTCAGGCTTGAAGAATTCCTYGGAACTCGTTTCAACATTTTAAGGACTTCTCATTGTGATTGTCTGTTATAAAAGGGCTCGGATTTCWGCAGAATCAGCCCTTTGAAACGGGTGTAGAGCGAAGGAGCCGCGTCCTGTGCACGCAGCAAGCAGCAAATGCTGAGTAAACTGAGACTGTATTCGGCCTTAGCACAAGTTATGTCCACCCAAAGTCGTGTTTTCATGCCTGAATCCTTACCAGGATCACACATTTTCGTGCTGTCCTGAAGCTCGGTGTATTTCCACGCCCTTTACAGTTACATGCATGTACACAAACACGCACACATCCCAACGTCAAATATACATTAACAGACAAGCAGAATCAAAGGGAAAATAAATGTTTCGCTGACGTTTTTATTTGTAGGCAAACTCCCCTCCTAAAAGCTAAAGAGCTGYCAGATTTAAATCTTTCATTAGGTTCAGAAGGTTTGAATTAGGGAGCAATGCTAAAAATAGGTTCTGCTTTTTAAAAAGTAATAAGTTGTGCTGTATCACTTAACTGCTGGAATTAGGAGGAACAGCCTAGAARAGATTCAGAGAATCAAGATATAAGAAACACAAAATAATCCTTTGTAAACATGGCCCAAACCATAACTCCACCAAGCTCGCTTAACATGTGAATACCCAAAATGCGTCTTCAAAAATTCCAGCTTCTTCAGGAACATCTGCGGAGTTTGTCCTTCAGCAACGCTTTTGATAATTTATTTTGGCTTTTTATCAAAGATGACATTTGCAGCAGACTATTCCGAGGYGCTGATGTCCAGGGAGGAGCAGAAATGCAAAACCTGTAATTTCCCTGCAACTCCAGACGTCGGAAGCGCCTCAGGAAATGACTGAAATCTGCTGCTGAGGAAAACTTTCTTCCACGCACCAGCAGAAGCAGGAATTCCACTGGTATCCAGCGGTTTGTGCACTGTCTGAACGATTTCCACCTCACCTGTGACAGGGGCTCTGTCTGCTTTTGTTCATTAAGATCAAAACGTTTCCTGGGTGAAAGTGTGACAGCAGCAGCGAACAACCCCTGATGTCAGGGCACATCACATCCTCCCGGGAACAGGAACGGTTCCCTCCAGACAAGTTCCCAAGTGCATCATCCTGTGGGATACTCCTAAAAGTCATCCTCATGTCTGTGTGACTCCTCTAACTGAAAATGGAGTTAGTTTTGTCCCTGTGGTTCTGAGTCACATGCTCTCCTCAATATCCAGGCTGYTGGAAAAAGCACCTCAGTGCATCCAGGAATTCCATGCTGTAGTTGGTCTTAGCCAGACCTGCTTGTTCAAGTACTTAATTTTATCAAAAATAATCCAAATAAGCAAGATTTCCCTACTTAAAGTTTAACTTAGCCCGGGGACAATAAATACCCACAGAACTACACCTGAGTGTTCCTTCAGCTGAATAATCCTGCACTTTTGCCTCACTATTTTAGTGCTATAAAATCAAAGTRTCTGAAAGCAGAATACGTCTAAATTAGGCATATACAGGAAAAACGTGTTTGAGAGTTAAAACCGAAAAGCCCAGGACAGCCTGCAGTGTTGCAGCTCTGAACCACTCCCTCATGCCAGGAATTTRAGACATTTCACATCTGGTAGAGCCTCATCTTGCTGGAGTCTTGTAGGAAATGATTTACCGAGCTCCTTGATGAAAAAGCGAGAGCCTGCCCCCCCACCCAGTGCAAACGGGGGAAAACCTGAGCGTTTTGCAATCAGCACATTCACAATTTTACGTGCTCCAGCAGGAGGCTGACAAYGACTTTTATGGCCAAAGAATTACATGTCGAGCGAAACTCTCAGGGCCTCTTGCGTGACTTGGGAGTTAAATCAGTGGAGTGCCGAGGACACCGCAGACGAGTTCCACACTCGAGGATTTAAGGCTCAGTGGGCCTGCAAATTAAACTCTGTTGAGAAACCAAACATCTTCCCCCCACTAGTTCTGCTCAGCCACGGTGGCAGACGCAGGCACAGGAAGGCTTTTATCTCTCCTTGGACTCCCTTCCCTAGTTTCTGCTGCGGGTAAAGCGGAGCAGGGGAAAGCTGTGCTGGTTTATCCCACAGTTATGAGGAGAACCCGAAGAGGTCGGCACCCCCACTCGTGCTCAGACCACACCAGCCCTRATAGTTACCCTGAGAGCATCTCAGGCCAAAATAAATACCAAACAGTGTCTCCTTCCAGACAGCCCTGCCGCATTCCTCGCACGAGGGAGGAGAGGCTGGGGGCGGCCGGAGTCTCCCGAGGATAATTAAGGGAGCGCTGGGCTGTGCTCTGGGACATCTGCTCCGCGTGTTCCTCGGCTGGCAGAGACACRCAGGCCAGAGGTTGCCTTCTCCCGAGAGCCCCGGTGCTCCCGGTGACCGAGGCCTGGCCCCAGCACGCTGCCCGCAGCCGGCTCCCCTCCGCCCGCCCGCGATGCCGGGGATTTGGTCGCGGAGCAAAAGCATCCCAAATAGGAAAAATGTGAGATAAGGGTCAGCCGCCCCTCCCCGGAACAGGCTGCGGGGAAGGGGAGAGGTCAGCAGAGCCCCATCCCGACGCACACGGCCCCGCAGAGCCTCTGGAATTGGAACCACATGTGCTGGGGCTCGGGGAGGCTGTGCAAACAGAAAGCGAAGGGGAAGAGTCCCAGTCCCGCGTGCTGCCGATTTTCCAAGTGGTGACGTGAAGCGTTTGGAATTGAGGCTGCAGAGGAGTGAGGAAGGCCCGGGGAGAACAGAAAAACCAACATTCCACAAAGCAAGGCCTCGGATTTTTGGAGGTTTGCAACAGCTAAGCGGGAGGGGGGCTGGAATTGGGCTGGTGATGTTTTARTATCAGAAATATCAACAGCTGCCCACCAATCCTGCCCCGGGCAGGCCTGGATGGGCCAGGGAAGGGATGTGGGATGGCTGTGCCACCATGTGTGAGTAAATGCACCAGCTCTGGTGTCTAAAGGAGATGGGCCACCCATCAAATGCCCCCAGCAGCARGGATTCAATATTCCCCAGGGAAAAGTAAGGATTCCTGAGTGGATGAAAGGCAGGTGAAAGACTGATCCTGCAGTACCCAGCAACCACATGCAATTAGAAATCTCACCTATATGTTCCTACAATCAAGAAGTAAAGTTCTATCCCTGAAAATGGCAAACTGAGCCTTCAGCACCAACCCACAAAACTGAATCCAAAGWCTAAAGAGGCTTGGGAATATTGGAAAAAACCCCACGTTCCATTACTGAGGACCTTCCCAGGCAGCCAGCAGCTCTGCGTGTGCCGTGCCTTTCCTTTTTTCTCACTGCACTTTAAAAAAATCGAGTGCAAGTAGGAGACTCTGGCTTTACGTCCCTGGAGACTCCAGAASAGAAAACAAGGCACCAGCGCCGCATCTGCCAATTTAATGGTTGACAGAGTGCTCGTGCAGAGGAATGTGTGAAATCCTTTGCCTTTGGTCCAGGCAATTTTATCAGTAAATTGGTCCAGGTGTCTTCTGTTTAGAGAAACAGCTCTGCCAAAGCTTTCGGTAATGCAGCTGGTGGTTTCAAGCTGGGAGTTTGTCAGTGCACATCTCAGATTCCTACAGGGATGAAGCACCAATGGCTGTCTGATATTCCCTCTTTTACAAGCACCTCTGGGCTGCTTTGTGTGCCTTAAAGCTTTGAAAGCAAGAAAACTAAACAATCAATGCCTAAACATCAGGAATTTCACCCCTTTTGCCTGGTTTCAAAAAGCTATGAGGAGGAAGATGGTTTCAGTAATAATTTCTAGGATTTCTTTCGTCTGAGGAATATTCTTAGGCCTCGGCCTCCCAGGGAATCTCTTGTTGCTGTCAGTTCAGGGACACGCAAATGAAGGCACACAGAAATGAAGTTCTCTGCCCAAGGCAGACACCGAGCAGAATCCAGGATACAAACCCAAAGAGACAGCAGCAAAACTGTTTTCAAAACAGTGTTTGTCCATCAGATCTTTCCTCACCCGCTTTGAAATCCAAGGAGTAGGTTGCATCGGCTACCTCTGAAAACCGGGGGGGATTGGAAGAGACTCGAGGGATCGACAAGGAGAAGGATTGATCAGGATTCTCGATAAAACTGTTGTGCTGAGGATTCCCTCTCTTTTTCAAATCCCTTTGCATCAAGGTGTAAGGTTTTAATCAGAAGGCAGTGAACAGATTGTGCTTTTCTGCTGCTTTGTGTCAYGGAAATTCAGCTTGTTTTACACTCGCCCAAAAAGGGACCAAGAAACTCAAGGTATTCTCAGGTGAACTCCATCCCTCCCTGCAGCTTTCCCTCAGATCCCATTTTCAGCAGAGCTGGATGCAGTTTTAAGGCACAGCCTTCCCTCCCTGTTCAGCAGATCCCTGTTACCTCCACGAGATGTTCAGTTGTGGGCTCATAATTGCACATAACAGGCTATGACATCTCACTTATCCACTACAAGCACCACTAATATGATACAAAATGAATGCCTAATGTATTAACACTCTGTCACTTTTCATCTCCACTCAGGCTCAAACCCTCGGCCACAGCTACCCTAAGGCAGAAAATGAACAGCAGCAGCTCCTCCCCATCACCCCCAGAAGTCTTGTAAGGGAGACATTAAACTCTGCAACACTTCCGAGATGATCCAGGGTACAGCCTCCAAGGTCTGAGCACAGGACCAGGAGCAGCAGCAGCAGCCTAACTCCGGAATAGTTGTGGCCACGCTCTGTCAATCCAGATGTTTGCAGCCTCTTTCTCACCAATTCTATTTTAGGAGGAACAATTACTTCGTATTTGCTGAACCCAGAGGTGAGAAAATTAAAAAAAACTCRTTCTATAATCTCATCTTTCACTGGCTCTGGTGTGAACCAGATGGAATTAAAATAAAGCATCAAGTTTCGAATTCTTATCGCTGGGGTTCAGCTCYCTCCCTGCAGCTCCCCTGGAGTTTGGCTCACCCCAGCTGCAAGCAGGCTCYGACAACATCTTTCCTCTCACTTTTTCCACTGTTAGCAGGAGCTGCAGCATCTGGACGCTGCACTGAGGGCTCGGAGTGGGGGCGGAGCTCTAAATCCCCTTTCTGAATCAGCACTGCCAGTGRGGATTACCGAGGAATGCAAACCCCACTGCAAACGCCGGGAGAGACACCCTGGAATCGCACAGGGAATTCACTGCAGCTCTGCACCCTGTGTGTGAGCTCACAGTGCACTGAGCACAGTCTCACCTCGCATTTGGAGAGGCCCTGTGCCCAAAATGATCCCAAACTTCTTCCCAGTAACACTTGCAAGCCAAGGATTAGACTGAACACTGTACCCCTGAGAACTTGAATTGACTTTAAAACGAGACAAAGCACAATTTGGAMAGGATTCTCCCTTTCCAAAGGGGAGCACAGCAGCTCCTTGAACAGATATCAGTGCAAAGTGATCCTGAAATTCAGGAAAAGTCCAACACAGGAAACAAGGAAATGTTGTTTAACACAAAGTATGATAGATTCCTGCATATATTTCTATCTGGCTTTGTTTTCAGTGACCCAAGGTGTTCTCCTGCAGTGACAATAGCCAGAGACAAAAGCCTGAGGAGGACTCTGCTCCCCGCAGGGTTGCAGCATGTGAGCTTAGGGCCACATTCCAGCTGCTGGATCCATTCCACTTGACAACAGCCTACAAACCTAAAAAGGACACGACTATACACAATAAAGTTGGTTAAGTACAACAACTCTGCTGCAGCCTAAGAAAGAGCCGAAGAAAATGAAGAAATAGTAATTTTTTTTTTGCTTCTGTCCAAATTTTGGAACACTGAAAACATCTGGAARACCATGTGTGTTGGTTTTTGAACTGTCTGTTTATTTACTTATAAAACTGTGCTGTTTCCTTTTCAGTCTGAGCGTAGATGTAGCAAAATCCCAACCTTTAAAGCTTCAAAGCATGAATTAAATTATCWTGCAAGATGCTTGGAAAAGGCAGAAGGACTAAAGCAGAAAGCAGCTCCATTTCACTTCCCTCAGAAACATGCTCCAAGTACGACTTTCCCATTCCAACTTCAACAGCCTTTCGAAACTGCARGTGGGGAAGACCAAAACAGAGCTTCACTATTCCTTGGGGTGAAATAAAACCTGGAAACTGCTGGGGGGACAGAGAGGGATGATATCCCAGAGGCAGAGAGCTCAGTCCGTCCGAGCTGAGCACGCCGAGCTGGTTCCCAATGGTCACATCCAACCGTTCCTGCCATAGGGATGAGGTTGGGAGGGAAGCAGATGTTCCTCCCTGCCCACCGTGGGCTCCCCTGCCAGCAGCTGCAGCGTTCCCCACGTTTTGCCTGTTTGCAAATACCAAAAGGGTTCTGCAGAGCCACGGGAGCTGTACAAGCCCAGGGCCACGGCCGGGGGGGACCCCGAGCGGGACGAGGCGAGCGTCGCGCCCGCCAAATATTCCTGTGACCTTTGCTCGGAAAGAGCATCCCAGCTCCCTGGCACGGGGCCCTCCCCGCAGAGAGGGATGCCCCGAGTGAGGCTGCACGGGCAGAGCCCTTTGGAAGGGCAGGAATTGGGTATCAGCCCGCTGAGAGCAAAAGGAAGCCCTGACCGAGAGCCCGGAGCCCTGGTGAGCTGGCACCGAGCTGGCAGGATGCTAGAGGGAAGAGGGGCTTGGAGGAGAGGAGGAGGAGGGTGCGAATGGGATTGAGGCAACRCTTGAACCGATCTGCTAATTGGATGTGAAAAGGTCAGGCATCTTCTCAGGAAACACACTGGAAAGGTCAGGGGGAGGATGGAGAAGTGAGCCCAGGAGGAACGGGGGGCACACAMGAGCAGCTCCAGCGCTGGGGCTGGGTTTCCACCCTCACTCTCAGGCTGGCTCTCAAATCTTGAAACCATCACTGAACTTTTCCTGTGTCCTTGTTCAGACTGAGGTCCCCACCACAGCTTGACCAACCGATTTTCTTGACATGAAGAAGTGCTTTTATCACAGCCCTGACTTCTCATAAAGCTGGTGCTGAGTAAATATTGGAAAGCATTGGAGAAAACAGCCTGAGAACAAAACATAGACTGCACTACACTGTGCCCATCCTGTGAACAGCTATTTTGGATTTGGTTGTGATCAAAACACGTGCATCACCTTTCAGAGACGCTTTTTGGGGACAACAAAACTCCCGTAGCACCTCCTATAAGCTCCTGAAGAGAACCTCAAGCCCTGATGCACAGTTTGGCTTTCCTGGACAAGCTGCAGCTTCTCTGATCTCACTTCTGTCCTTTCCAATCTGTGTAAGAAAACCTGCAGTGCCTCAGGGGGGCACATGTAAACCTGGCAGAGGGAACAAGAAGATCAAAGGAATCAGAGCCAGACTTCTCAGGGGTGCACAACTGGGTGAGAAACAAGTCCTAAAAAGGGGAATTCCAGTCAGATTTTGGGAAGAAAATTCACTATGAGAATGGTCAACCAATGGAATAGAGGCTCATAGGTTGTGGAATCAGCATCCTCGGGACTGTTCAAAACTGGGCTGGCTGAACTGGTGTGAGCTGACCCTGCTTTGAGCCAGACACCTCCAGAAATCCCTTTCTGTGACAAGCTCCAAGTCTTAACAGCARGTCGGAGGCAGATCCGTAAGACAAGTCCCACTCTCTGAGCCTTCAGCTTTCCTGCTTCGCTGCATCCTCTACACTGCCCCAAAAAACCACAGAAAGCTCTTTTCCCGCTACTGAGCAGTTCCTGAAGTGCCACAGTTGGTTTCAGACAACCCCAGGCAGCTGCTCCATCAGGGGGGTGGGCTCTTCCTGATCAACTCCAAACCCCAGCTCCCCCAGCATGGGTGGTCTAGGGGATAGCTGAGCTCAGGATTTGATGAATTCAGCCCCTTTTTGTGCTGACAGGATCTGGGAGCAGGTCACAGCTTTTTCCCATCACGTGGAGAGAAAAATAACCAAAACTAACTGATCAGATCCATCGCCTGATATTGTGTCTTGATTGCCTGAGTCTCTGTGAAACATTGGGGTTTCCCCAGTATTTGTTTGGGCAGCACTGAAATTTCCAAGTGCCAGAAAAATGGCTGTTAATAAATCATTAACTGGCCACAAAGTAGCCCAAAAAATGGCACAGAAAATGTGTAAATATTAAGGTTTAGCAGAGTATTTGATATTATTCAACAAAGCTCTGTTTTGGGGAATTGAAGCAAGAACTGGGGAGCTCAAACCCTTCAGTTTGCTTCCTTTGGCTCCGTTCCCTGTTGTGATCCTGGAAATGCAAATAACCCCAAGTTTACATGTGCAAAAGCCACGAAATCTGCTTTCCTGCAAGGAATTTGCATGATTGCAAGTTAATGTTCCAATGGGTCCATTTTGGCTTCAAAAATCCCCGATGCTCTGGAGCCGGAATTGCCACAAGAAGCCACCAAAATATTTGGCTACTCCCTGCAGTACTCATGGGTTTTTGCTCCAGGAAAATCCATTTTCTGTAGTAGGAGCTGACACAGCTTCTCCCCCCTGCTTTAAAAAGGCATTTTCAGGCAGAAGAAAGCCTGGATAAAACCCCTGTGTCCATGGGGCACTCTGGGCTCTGCTGTCCACCCTCARCCCCCTCACCCCTGCATCCACAGCCCCAGCACCTCTGCAAAGCAGCCAAAAAAAGCTCGGCTCTAACTGGGTTTTACTTCACAAATCCAGGAATTGGGGATAATCTCTCAGGGTGGGATCATTGGAGTGTCCCGTGCAAGGCCAGGAGTTGGCTTTGATGATCCTTGTGGGTCCCTTCCAACTCAGGATATTGTTTAATTCTGTGAATGTCTCAGGGACTTGGATAACACCAAAGAGAAACAGAAAAGTGCACAAAAATGGCAATAGTGTATTCTAGAGTGTCATYATTTGCTTTTTGAAACCTCATATTTCATCCACGGGCAGTCAATTAATTGGTTTCATCTCACATAAGCAAACACATCCTTAACATGACCTTCCCACGGATCAACCTGTGCATACTGGATGATAAAAAGGGACAAAAATCACAACTCCCCCCTGCTAAAACCTCAGTTTTCTCCTCACAGCCTATTTCTGAAGCTCCCAATTCTCATTGTTGTCGGTTTGCAAAGGAAAAACCCAGATGTTGAAAGCACACTGGATAACTTGGGATGCAACGAGACTGAGCGAGGTCAGAAGGAAGCAGTGGCAGAGTTGGGGATAAATCTACAATCCACAAGGAAATCTCTCACCTGGCTGCTTGCAGAAGGCAGTTCTCATCCCCTAACCACGAGGCCAAGCTTTAATTCCAGCTAAACTTATGGCAGAGCCTTTTTGCTTAAAAAATATAAATTATATGGAGTCTCACGCAAGGTACCTGTGGAAAAAAAGGCCGTACACCCCCTTGGGTGGCTTTCAGAGACTGGCACCTTACAGCCCACAGTGGGAAGGGAAAAAAAACCCCAAATCAGCTCATGATTCCTGGTTTCCAAATAGGAGAGCGAGTGAAGCCAGCCCCGAGCTCAGGCTGTGAGGAGGTAGCTGGCTCCTCGCCCAAAGCACCAGTCCATTCTTCTGAGGCCCCTCCAGCTCCACATGGCTAAAAAAGGAAGTTGGAAAACGTGGTCCTGGAAGCAAGAAACGCTGCATCCCTCCCTCTCTCCCCCTGCCTGGGGGGAGCAGCTCTAGGTGAGCCCTGGGCGAGCTCTCCCGGCTTTGGGAAGGGGAGGCAGCTGGGATTTCACACCGTCCTGGCTTCCCAAAGCATGGGAATAACGACCAGCCACGGGCCATTCCTGGCTCTCCCGCTATTCCTGGCTGCTGCTGGAGGATTTGGCCGTGAAATGCAGGTGTCAGGTTGTACCACAGCCCTTCCAGCTCCGAGAAACTCCAGGCCCTGCACAAAAACACGGAGTTCCTTTTTCACTCCCTGCTGGTGCCACGCTGGAGCTGAGCTGGCAGCTGGGAATGTTTCCTTCTCGACCTGGCCCCATTGTTACAGAAACGAAATATTTTCCCATTATTACTAAAAATGGCAACAAAAAATTGCATTATTTACACTGCAAGAGCCAAGGGGGTTCTGGGGGGGGGCGGTTTTTGCAGGGCTTTTTCTGCCTGGAATTGTCCCAGCACAGGGAACAAAGGCTCCACACCGACTCCATCAGCTCTGCTCCAACATCCCAGCGATCCCTTTCATCTCCATCTTGTGGGGCTGATTAGGAGCCCAACGTGACCATTTCCGTGCCAGTTCTGAGGATCTGACACTAATTTACTGGATGCAGAATGAAACAGCYGTTCCACCCCACCCTCCCAAGCGGAGAATTCCAAGAAAACCCCTTCTCCTTCCCGAGCCAGCCGCCCCTCCCTGCRGGACCTCTCCGTGTCGGGACCGGCGGTGGGGAAAGCAGTTGCGTAAGAGCTGCAGGAACCGAGGGGGAGAATGAATGTCAAAGCTCGCTGGAACGCGGACCCGGGAGCCTTGTGGATTCGGTCTCTAACATCCATCAAACGCGATTAATTTTAATGTCACAACATTTTAATGTCAATTACTTTTAATGTCACAGCTTCCTATTTACCGCTGCGGCCGCGCTTCGGAGCCGATAGGAGATTCCYCCGAAGAACTTTTGAGATCAAATAAATAAACAATTCGGGATAAGTGGTACAAACGAGCAGGAGCCTCCCTGCTTTTGTAAGGATGTGGGGAATCAATCCCAAAGGCCAAGGCATTGAGAAATAGAGCATCTGAGGCTTTTGGGTTTAGGGCCAAATTGCTACTTAGCAAAAATTCCCTTCCACTCYTTTTTTGTAACTTCTGAGTTTGGCTAATTCCAGATGCCGGTTGGAAATGTGGCTCGATATTATTTACATTGGGTTAAGCCCTTAAACAAGGATATTTTTTTGTTTGGATGTTGCATAGAGAATAACAAAGTTGTGATTCTGGGCACCTTAAAATTTGTGTGCAAAAAGTGACGCCAGGCAGGTTGAGACTGATGAAGAAACTCATGAAACAAGAATTAAGACTTCAAATCTTTAGGTTATCGCGTGGCTGGAGGGGGGAAAAGCAAAGAGCTGGAGGTTTTTTTTGCAGTGCAACTCCTCACAATTCCAAACCCATTCAAATGCCACCCATTCAGCAGCCTGTACTTGGGTTCAAATTCCTCTGGCTTTCTATTTTCATGAACTTCTGTTTGTTAAATGTTATTTTAAATAACTGGTGAGGTTGACAAAGCCTCCAGCTCCCTGGGGTTTCTCACGAGAACAAAAGCAGCCTTGTAGATATCTTTAGAACAAATTATAAGACCGAGGAGAAGTCAGGCCTCTAATATGAAACTGAGATGGGCGACAAAAGATACTTGAACAGACAAACTGAAGTAGAACAGGAAAGCAACTCAGACACCTGCCTGGGCTTTTTTAGAGCCTAACAACTGACTTGGTCCACTCATTGAAATAAATTYGTGTGCCCACATTTGCACTTAATGCTAATGCACGCTGCAGTTTTATCTCAGAATGCAGGTTTTAAGCCCATAAYGATTCAGTGTGACCTTTCAAGTGCATAGTTCCATCAGTTGAAGTCTCAGCCACAATAAAACTGCAAAAATGAGCTGCACCATTTATTAAYAGATTTTTCAAAGCAGAATGGGTGGGTTTTGATGGAGTTTCAGCAGTTTCCAGTGCAGCAGAGATCACAGACCATCACCGTGGTGGTTGCAGTTTGACAGCTTGGGGGTCCATCATTTTTTCCTGAGGAATAGCCCTACTTGGCACTCCCTGATAATTCCTTGAAACCTAGTTTCTACCCTGCATTTATCCAGGTCCAAATTCCAGCTGCCAGACCCTACAGACCCTCATAYTTCCATTATTAGCAGCTCTCAGAGKATGCAAGGGCAGCAGGGCTTGTCCTGATCCCGGCTCCAGCCGGGCACGGSGAGCTTTAGCATGAACCAGCCTCGGTTGTCAGATGCTGTTAAGATCCAAGGCTCATTAAGAACCGAGGGTGGAATTTCCACGACTCCATGAGTTCAGATTCCCTGAAAAGAGGGGGAATTATCACGGCACTCTGCCTCTCCGTCCGGGCAAAGCGTGACACATCCTCGTGCCTGCTCCCCCAGACGCATCGGTGCTCGTCTGAAAACATTTACTCTAAAAGGTGAGCAGGTAAAACCGGAGGTGCCAGACAGCACATTCTGACAGAACTCGGTGTGTGTGACAGCAAACACAGCCCGGAGTCATCTCAGCCTCCCAGAGTTCACATTCCTTCAGCTAAACCCAGCTCGGCTCCAGCCGGGAGCAGCCTGTGCCTGGGCTCTGCTGCAGGGACCTTCACCCCGACCCAGACTAAGCAAAGGCTCTCCAGGCACGAGCTCCTAAACAAAGCACCACATTCCAATTATTTACACATTTCCTCCGTCCTCAACCAGCCAGAGACGCAGAGCACGSCTGGGAGGCTGCGGGGAGATGTGGGAGGGCAGCTCTTCCCCCGAGGCTGCGTGAAACTCTCACGGAGCCAGAGCTCGAACCCCTCAACAGGTTCCTCAGCCTATTTTTGTTTCAACTCCATCACTCCGAGCCTCTTTTCTCTCTTACAGCCAACTCATCAGATCCACTCCAGTTCAGCAGTTCAGATTTATAAACACAGCCAGGGTCCAGGCTTTTTGTTTGTACTCAGATGTTAGCCATGAAACATTAAAAATCTCAGCAAGCTCAGGTTTCCTCCTCAGTTTGCTTCCCTTTTTCCCGTGGAGAGTTGGGTACGACACACCAAGGCTGTGTATGGGCTAAACAGCATCCCAGTTTTTATTCTGAGCACACAGTGCTTAAAATCCATTAGAAAACAGGCTTGGAGTCACGGCGGGTTTGGAATAAAACAGGACCAGCAACAGCAGCAAAACCTGGATTCATTTTCCCTTCCCTACAACCCAAGAACAGCAGGAGCAAAACTTGACTTTGCAGTCTTTTAGGGAGATTCCCACCTTTCCCCTCTGGAGAGGTCTAGTCCTGCAGGGCAAGGATTATTTCCAAAACTGTGGCATTGGGCAGGAGACAGGATGCCAAGCACCCATTGCTGCACTGGCAAAGGCAGARCTAGACCCATTTTCCTCAGGAATTAAGGAAATTGCACCGAGAAATGGAACATCCAACTCCTGGAAAACAGATTCAAAGTGCTTAACTTCTGTTCAGAAAGGCACTTCTGTCTATTGAGCCTATTTAGAAGGCTCGATGGCAAGTGAAATTAGATTTATTTCTTCAAGAATATAAATACATGATTCTCCCTAACTGCCTAATATCAGCAAAAAGTTCCCTATAAAACCACATGATTCCACTTAGGGTTTTTTTCCCCCTCTCCACCCAATATTGGACCATTTTTGGAGCGAAACAACCATTTAGAGGAACTGCCGATCCCCCCTGCTCCTGGACTCCCTCTCTCCTTATTCCCAAGTTTGCTCTCAGGCAGGAGCCTGACTCACTGCCTGAATCCACGCAAGAGGAGGGAAATTCTTCTTGGGGTGACCAGAGAGTCTCCAAGGCATCCAGCAGAGCCTGATGCAATCGTGACAGCTCAGAACTGAATCAGGGCAGGGAAAACTGAGACAAACCTCTGGGGCCACAGGAGGAATTCTGGCTGAATGGGTGGATTAGCTCTTGATGATGGGGAAAACCGGCTGAGGAAAAGTCCTTTTTTTATTATTTTTTTTACCCTATTCCCCTGTTCTTCCCCTCAAACCTGCTTCTGTTATTAACTGGAAACAAGATAACAGACTAAGTGTATATTAAATATCTGGAAACAAGATACCAGGTGAAGTGAGTATCTTAAATAACTGGAAACAAGCTAACAGGCTGTGTGGATATATTAAATACTTGGAAACAAGCTAACAGGCTGTGTGGGTATCCCAGCCCTGGTTGTACCTGTTATTCTGTAACACATCCTCATTACAAGCTGGCACCCAGTGCAGGACACAGCTTTAATGTGTGACTCTTGCCCTGACAACCAACATCCCCCACTTTTTCCTCTGCTGCCATATCGGGAGTGACAGGAATACACAATTCCTCATTTCCCTGTTTCCAGCCTGGATTTACCCTCCCGGTCTGCCTCCCCTGCTCCTCCAGCCCAGCCAGCTCAGCAGAAAGCAGCAACAGCTTCCTAAGGCTGGGAATTGTTTGTTATTTTTGCTTAGTAGAGAAGAGGGAAAAAAAATGAAAATAATCCAATGGCTCCACACTGCAGGTCAGAGCAGCTCATCAGCCCAAACTGCACCAGTCTCCATCTGGCCCTCATCAACATCCAGAAACAAACCCCAAGTGTGTGCCAGGCAATGGGGCTTATTTGACATTTATTCAGGATAAACCAAATGAGATGTGCCCGACCGCAGGGTCCTGATGGATCCTCAGGAGGGGTTTTTTGGGGTGGTTGTGGGTACCAGCAGGGCTGGAGCAGGCAGAGTAGGGTATCCTGAGCAGGATTTACGGTGTGCTTTGAGGTGAGGCCAATTCCCCTGCTCAGCCAGCTGCTCCTGGCATTCTGCAGGATGCAAACTGCTCGGGGGGGGTGGGGTAAGGGGGGGACACGGCCGTGGGTTGGCTCAGAAATGTTTTATTCAGGCTGTTTATCCTCAAAAGGACGTTTTCCTTTTAGATTAAATTATCTGGGCTCTGTTTATTCTAAACACAGGAGACAGGACTCGAGCATTTCCTCTTTTAGGAAGTATGGTTGAGTGTATTTCCTACAAAATTTATAAAGAATTCAGGCAAGGGCTCGTGTGGCTCCTTAAGGTTTCAAACTCTCCTTCCCTAAATGCTGAAAGAGCTGGCTCTGTCAGAGCACGGTTCCACGCCACTGACACGAAATGCAAATGCAAACAGACAGCAGCTATAAGCTCTTTGGAAAGGGCAGCCTGATAAAAACCATGATCAGATTATTTACCAATACTCCACATTTTGTCTGAAGACCATAAACTCCGTTATGTAATGAGACATTTCCCCTTTTTCCGGCTGGGGAAGCCAAGGCTCCAAAAGGACTTGTTAAAGCCACCCCCTGGGATTAGAGTTGAGATGAGACAAGTTAATCAACAACAGAACTGAATTTTAGCAGTGAAAATTCTCGTTCCAACGGGCTACAGAGTCACCACTGGGACTGGAAGCAAAACCACAGATTCCTGTCTTCCCATCTTTTCTCCTTGCAAAGAATTCTGAGTTTCTTGCTATAAACACTGCCGTGTTCTAGATGCCATTTTCCACGCAGGAAGCCTCTACCTCCTCCTGGAGCACAAGGGAAGTGTCCTGCTCGTTTTTCCAGGACTCCTGAAAGCCAGATCACGACCAGAGCCCCACCAGGACAACCTGTGTGAGCACCCCGAGCACAGCTCAGGCCTGATGCGAGCCTGATGCTCCAGGATCTTTCATCTCCCACAGCTGCCCAGGGCATTTTCCCTGGCATCTCCTCCGAACGTTCATATATTATGCACAACTTCTGGATGAGAGAGGGACGGGAGGACATGAGCAGTGAGTTGTGTTTGAAGCTGCAGGAATAACTCCTCTGCTCCATCCAGCCTTGCCTGTGTGCCCGGCGGGGAGGGTGTTTGTGCTCGTGCATCCTCATTACCTGCCCAATTAGCGCCCTCAGAACGCACCCAGCGCTGCCCATCCTGCTGCTCCACCAGCTCCCTCCACCGCGGCAATTCTGCCCTGTTTTATTTTTAATTCCGCATCATAATCAGGCCCTAATTTTATGCACATCGGCTCAGGATCTTTTCCCCCCTTTGTTTTACATCGTCAGTCTGCTTGTCACATCCTTGCTGAAGGGGATTCCTCACTCCAAGTCCTTCTCTGGCTGGGCTAGGATGGCCTCCTTGGCTTGAGGATTATAGGCTCTGACAGTGCTGACACAGAAAAAGAAAGGCCCCAGAATGATTTAAAACCATGAGCAGGGCTGTTTCCTCCGGATCAGGAACACAGAGCTACTACTGCCCTTTCCTCCCAGAACTCAGACCCAGCCTAAACCCAGCTTTTCCTCACCCCCAGGGGGGTCACAGACCCTCTGACAGCCTCCCCCACCCTGCACTCCTCACTTGCTGATAAGGTTATCAGGTTTTAGCAACGAGGAGACCACACACTGTGTCCTCTCCATGAACTAAAGCTTTCAGTGTCGCAGCAGAAGTTACAACAAAGCAGGGACATCAAGGCTCTTCTTCCCTTGATGCCTTAAGTGTACTCACGAGACAAGAACATCACAAACCTCCTAAATCCAGGGCAATCAACTCACACTGCCAAGGTAGATCCTACTTCCAGGTAGAAGAATGTTTTCTACAAGACAGTATTGAGTGAGTTCAGTTCCAATCTCCTTCACAAAGATACTTCAGAGAAACAAAATTTATTTGCTTTTTGGTGTTTGGGGTTTTTTTCCCTTCATTCTGCTTTTACAAAATGATCATAAAAAATGAAGCAGCATTTAAATCAGCAGCAGGGGTGGAAAAGCAGTGCTAATTCCTGCCTGAATAAGCTCTGTCTTGCAGGAACTGGGAATTAATTTGCTCTCCATGGGCTGAAGATGTCCCTGAGCTAGACTTGCCACACCAGGTGCTTTCAGTGCAGGGAGACGCTGACACTGCCAGAATCTGGGATTTACAGCAAACATCCCAGACCCCATCAAAGGCTTATAAAACCCAAACCCACAAGAGAAGATGTGCACAGAGAGTTAAAAGAGCTCCAGCACACTCCAAGCCTGTCTCAGCAGCACGGAGGCTGCCAGGAGCTATTGGAGCTGCTGTTTTTCTGGGCAGGCTGGGTTTTCCAGGCTGCAGAAAAGGAAAATATTGAGAGAGGACGACCCCGAGGACAGGAACTCGAAGGAAAGCTGCGGCCAGGGGCAAAAGGATGCCGCACACTCTGCTTTGCATCACAGGGTGGGGGAGAGGCTCCAAGCCTGCTCTGCGAGGAGGGGAGACAGGCAGGGGTGGCACTGGAAGGGGAGAGGTTCTTGCATATGTCATGTGCCATTGCAAAGTGATAAAAAGTATTTGCATTCAAAGGATTCTCCTCGGGGGAGGCAGCCTTGGTCGAAACAAAGTACAGCACAGCCTCCAGTAAGTGATGGCAATAAAGCCTCTGGAAGCACGGTAGTAAATCACTTTCAACAAACAATCAGGCTTTTAATTCACTTAACATATTTCTGAGATGGGGTAGGACATGCCAAACACCAGCGTTGTAACCCATAAAACCGAGCAGGTTGTGCTTTGTCAGTGCATTGGTCTCTGTGAACAAAGAACAGTCTCCAGCAGTGCTCAGAGAACCACTAATAAGGCAGGAAAATGTCAATATTGTCTAACTGGCTAGTTAAAACCATCCTACATGCACGAATAATCAGCTTTTATCAGCAGCTTTGTTTTATCCCCCCGCACCTTTTTGCTTAAAGGTGTTTGTAAGGAGGAAGGCAAGGAAGTAAAGAATTAATCTAAGCTGGATATCTTCAGCTCCCAGCTTTTCTGCCTTCTCACTGCGGGAATTTATGCTCTGGAATGACACAGAGAGATGCTAACCAGGTGCCTGGCTTGTTTAGACAGCAAGCAAGGAGAAAACCAGGTTTAAAACTTTGAGATTTTGGATTGCCACGCAAACCTTGGAGGCTGCAGCGAACGGTGCAAACAGGCAAACAAGCTCTCCCTGCCTCAGAGCACTTAAAATCCAGGAAAATATCACCCTAAGTACTTCTGGCTGGTGCAATAAGGCCAGGTTTCCTCCATTCCCTTCCTGGTTTTGGCTTCCCTGCTCTCTTGTGGGGGATACGGAGAGGGGAGGGTGCCCTACAGCACCGCAGCCCCCACTGCATTCAGWGCCTTTTCCTAATGGGAATGCATTCCACAATGGAAGCAGCATGCCCAGGGCGTTGCTAAATAGGAAAAAAAGACGCAAGCTCAAGTAATTAGAGGAAGAAGTCTCCTGGAATTCAGGAGCAGAAGAGCTCAGGAATTTCGAGCTTCCCTTGTACCGGGGCGTATTGGGTCTGAATGACCTGACAGCCGCAGAATCGTGGGGTTTGTTGACTCCAGGGCTGGCCTCGGGCTAAATGGAAGGAGCTGACAAAGCCAGAAAAGCCGGGATCCATTTGGCACCGCTGGGAAGGCTCTTCCCCCATTAAAGCGGTGCCTGCCGCGTCGGACGGGCTCGCTGGGCTCTCCAGCCCCGCTCCTGCCGTGATCCCAGAGCTCTCTGCAGCTCGGGAGGGAAAGGCTGTGACGTTCTGAGTGCTCTCACCCCGCAGAGCGGCAGCTCGGGCACAAAGCAGGCAAACGCAGCGTTTTCCAGCTCACCCCCAAAACCTGGAATGGCCAAAGGACACCTTTGGTGYGACCGAGCTCACGCGTCCCCACGCTCCCGAATTGCAAAGTGCCGATCCTTTGTGACACCTGAAATGGAGACACTCGACACTGACAGGCACTTAAAAACGGAGCCTGAATCGCTGAATCCCTGAGTCGCTGGCAAAATCCAGGCTGGATCTCGACACCCTGAATGCTTCTTTGACCAGAAGACACTTGCGATTGCTTAAAATTCCCCTTCGAACAGCAAAAAAAAAAAAAAAAAAAATCATAGCATTTGACAACACAAAAGCTTTGCTTTGTCTGGTTAAAATTCCCTTTGTCTCCAAGCAAGAGCTTGAAACAATGGAAACGAGGAGAGGCTTTGCCCACAGCACAGACCACAGCAGGAGCAGACAAAGCTGCGCTGTGGAAACATCTCCCTCACCCTGGATGGATTCAGGAAAACATTTCCTTATGTGAGACGCTGAGGCTGCTGGGGGATCAGCACCGAGCTCTCCCGAAGTGCCACCTCGATGACACTCGGCCCTGGATGCCTGGGCTGGAATCGACCTACTCCAGGCGTCCAAACASAAAATGCCACCGAAGCATCCGAGCTGATGACCAGGAATCCTCTGAAGGTCTCTGAATGTCAAAYTGCTCAGGTGGAACGGAGCTTCTGGACTTCGCTGACAAAAGATGTGTGGTCTGCTCCGTGCCCAAGTGACAAACACCCGGGGTTTGAGTGTCACCCCAGCAGCCACCCTGCACAGACRCACGAGTTTTGCCCTGCAGGAAGGGATGAAGCCGGCGCAGGTGGCTCCYGGTGACATCCAACGCCTGCAGACCAGAATAAACATGGGAAAAGGAGCGCTCCCAGCACTCAAACAGCAACAGGGGGGTGGAGGCAGGGAGAAGCAATCACCRAAACTTCATTCAGCCAGATCAATAATTCCTACTTTAGAAGGGGAGGGTTCTCAGTTACCACATGAAGCTAAATATCTTTTGGTGTTGCTTTGGAAATGTTCAGATCCAGCAACGCAGCTCCCACTGTAGATTAACTCAGGTTCTTAAACTGGCTCTAAACACCAGACCAGGTTCTCTGCTCATCCATTATCGAAATATACAAACAAATAGTGAATATACATTAATACAATCTAGAAGTCTCCCCTCTGCAGAGCCCAGCTCTGGCTTGAACCGCTGTGAATCAAATGAAGCAGAGAGCTGCCAATAACCCAGCACTCAGCAGAGCCCCACAGCCCAGTGCAGCATGGCTGAGGAAGCGAGAGGCTTCACTGGGTGTGATTGAAAGCTCTGACACCATTTTGAGACTGTTTTTATGCTTGAGGAGCTCCGAGTGACGCTGCCGGAGMCGTCTGGAAATGGGGTACTGCTCCCGCTTCGTTTTCTGAAGGATGCAGCAGCCTGGGCTCGTCTGGGTACAACACYCTGCACCAAATCCTGTGTTTGGTATCCCTGGAAGTCACTCAAGCTCCTCCAGCAGACCCTGGCTTCCCATTTTGGGCTGCTGGCTCTCCAGGAGCAGCACATTCGTGTCTTACAAGAGGCAGGGAGGCTCTAGCAGCCGCTCCCGGGAGCCTCGTGGTGCAGCTCTCGGAGGAGTGCGAGTGCCAGCCAGTGCCTGGGGAAAATGAAGCAATTTCCTCAATATTACTCAAGAAGGCAGGATCCACGGCAGGATTCCCAGCACCCCGCCAGACACCGGCCTCCAGCCTCACTCCAGCAGATTTACTCCGGAATTACCTCGCCGCAGCAGAGTTCCAAATCCGGCTCCGCACCTCTCCCTGCAGAGGTTTGATAAATGGTGCTTTGTTCGGGAAAAAGGGGAAAAAAAAAAAAAAAAAAAAGAAAAGCCCTGATGTGGGAGAACGTGGCTCCTTTTTCCTCTCGTCCCTGGAATTGTGATTGGAAATAATTGGAAGTGTCACTGGAAGTAATCAGAAGTGACAGTCCCTGGGCTACAAGGCTTTTGCTTCAAGTCTAACGATCCCCCCGCRAAACAAAACCTAAATTTAAACAATGAAGTCATAAAGTGATTTGCCTTCAAGGTTGAAAACCCTGCAATATTTTTTTTTTTTTAAATAAAAAAAACCAAAAAGAAGTGCCTGACTCTGGTTCAGTTCAATATTCAAGGCTTGCTGTGGTATATGAAAGCACAGCACACACACACAAAGRCACCCAGGATTGCTGGCACCCCACAGCCCTACCTGACCAACAAAGGGTCATATCTGTATTAAACATTCCTATGACCTTTAAAATTCCATCCAGTCTTTAAGGAAAAACACAGCCTGAGTAATCTGAGCTATGAAACCCATCCAGCACACACCTCAAATATTCCAAACGCTGGAAAACCACCTCATTCCCTTATTATTTTTGCTGAAGCACAAAGGGAACTGAGTGGAGTAATTATTTTTTTACACTCCAGTTCTGAAMATGCCTCCTACCAGGCCACTTTGTACTTAACACCATCCAGGCACTYAGAGAAAGGATCTCTGCCCAAAAGAGCTCACAGCCACAGTACACTCTGGGTATAGGCTAGATAGAAAACCACATTTTTCTTTTTCCCTAYGCAGCACAAAGTCATTCAGAGACTCAGCACATACAGCCCAGAATTTCCTTTCTGTGAGGCTTTTCTGACAGCACAGCAGAACTTCTCACCGTGAGTGGAGCTTCCCACCAAAAAGCCATTCATACGTGACCAGCTATCTTACTAGAAAATAAATATAAGTCCGTTTGAAGACCTATCAGAAGGAAAATGGCTTTAAATCAGAGCTGCAAAGGTTTTGGACGTGCACCCAGCGCTCCATCACCTTTGGGCCGTGTGCACCCACCCATGCCTGAGCCTCCTCCTCTGTCAGATGGGCTTTGAACGTTCCCYGGGCAATGTGGACGGAGCAAAAGCTTTATCCAAGGGTGACCCACTYGAGCCATTCGCGCAGCCCAAACGCAGTGGTCACGCCTTGCCTCTAACCCTGCACGCTCCATTTCAGAGGCTGCTTCCAGGAGAGCAGCCTCCTCCTGCCGGGGCGTGTTACGGGCACGGCACGATTCCCACTGACCTTTCCCTTCCAAAGGCAATCCAACCGCAGGCGCTGAGCTGATCTCCAGCCTTTCCACCCRGCCGGTCGGGAACCACTCGCGTCCACCGAGGGTTCATCCTGGTTTTCCTGCCACAAAAMGCACGGATGGCGGCTCCCCAGGAGAAGAGGGAGGCCCAAAGGCTGCTGTAAGGTGCAYTGATTCTCGCAGGACAGCGAGTCTGACGCCCTGAGTCTGGGCCTGGCCCGTTGAGGGGAAAGCTGAGCTACAACATTTGCCTTTGGAAGCTGCCAAACGCTTTCCTGGAAAAGGGGAAGGAGCAGATGAGGACAGGACTGGTGTCATGCCCTTCTACCACTTTCACCACCTTGAGGGTGCTCGGTCCTCTCTACAACTTGTTGCAAAGCACAGGCAGAGCTCCTCAAAGAGTCACTTGACTAAACCAAGGTGCCAGGATGTGGCTGAGGAGAGCCTGGCCGTGCTGCTTTGCCCACCCTCCTCACACTGCCCTGCTGCTTTTCCTAGGGCTGGGATATTTCTGGGAAGAAGGATCAGCTTTATTCCGGGTTGATAACCCAGTCTGGAGCTCCARGTTCCTGTTGCATTCACCTTCCCTGTACTTTGCCCAAGGAAACACATCTTGAAGCAAGGTTTGAGGCCCTGGCTGGCAGAGGTGGGCTGTCGCTCCGCCTGGCAGTMCTGAAGGGATGAGAGAGTCCAGGACGTGAACAAGTTGGAATTCACCCTCGTGCCTGTTGACTTTTCACACATTTTCCATCGTCGCGCTTCCTGCCCAGCCGTTCCTGCATCCTCCACTGTCCTGTCGTTCCAGCGTCTATTCACAGACCTCCCTGACCTGACTTCACCCTTGACTTTTTGCTGGGCTGCTTCTGTAAACCAACCATTTCTAAAAACAGACGAAGAAACAGCTTTGGGGAAGAAAAAAAMCAAAACAAACCAAAACAAACCAAAACAGACCCATTCATCTTTTCAACAGGACACCGCCGAGCTCCCCCTGCACCCAGAGCTGCCTCTTTTGTAGCAGATTAGTGCACACAAGATGTGCACAGTAAAACACATTTCAGAGGCACAAACACTGGCTGCAGCCTTGGCTGACACAGGGGATTGTTGARTTAGAAATTTAAGGTATAGTTTGTCTAAAACTGTGGGGAGAAGGCACAGAAATCAGATTGCAGCCCCTCATGTTTTTGCTACCACACACAATTTTTAGTCCAGTGTAGCAAAGGCTTGGACATAAAAGATTTTCTAGGTACATTTAAGGCTGTCAGAGTGATTGTTTACATCTCCTCCCAGGCAGTTCTGGAAAGGAACAAATCCCAGACTGCAAACCTGCCGAGTTCCCTACAAACCCCTGCATTCGCCTAGAGGAGAACAGGGGCGTTTGTTGTGATCCCGAGGRTAAACATCGGGATATCTCCAAGCCAGTTGTGCAATGGCGTTTCTGGGAAGCTTGTGCTGCTCTTACACAAAAATGTCCTTCTGAAGTGGGCCAGAGCACCCACGGAACCAGACCACTGATTCCACGTGGAGGAGACAAGGCCAGGGTGGGCACAAAGGCGGAYCACCACTTGTTTTCCACGGGACATTGGGAAAAGCTGCCTTCCCTCYGCCTCTGTTTCCCATAAAAATGAATTCCTCTCCACGATTTCAGCTCAGTTTTGGCAAGCTGCTTTTCCTCGCTCTGGCAGGTTACTTTTTTGTCTCCTTTTTCTCCCTCGTGGTGAAATGGAAAAAGCAGAAAGGATAAAAAAAAAAAAACCCACAAAATAAACGTTTTTTTTAGATGTGAACTATTCAAACTATTTCACACAAAAGAAAGCCCTACTAGAGAAAAACAGGCAATTTGTCATCAATTGTCTTGACAGAAAACATTTGATGCAAACCATCCCTGGCTTTAGAAGAATTGGAGTGTCTCACAAGGAGTGTTAACCCTGATATTCTGCCAGATAGCAACTCGATTATGTCTGGCTCCTTTGAATTCCCCCTGGAGTGCCAAACAGATCTTTACTCCCTTTCCTTAGGTATTCCCAGAGCTGTGTTCTAATAAAGAGCTCTTTGCCCTGGCCTAGAATTAAATCCACACTCCTCTAACAGGCTGAATATTTCATACAGTTGATGTTTTGTTGACTGTTCCTGGAATTTGAGAGAAATTATTATTAATCACAYGAAGCTGTCCTAGGGAGAACAGTCCTTTTTTAAGCTAAATACACAACCAAGTTCCCTGCATTCCTTCRGAAGCCAAAGAGAATGTGAAATTAAGACACAAAAGTCACACAAAAATCCCCTTTTCACAGCTACAAGTTATTTTTTTACATCCCTCCTGAGCCAAGGTTTTTGTTCAGTGCTGTAAGAACGTGGGGCAAAGCCCTTGTCCCACCAAGATCCTAATAAATGAAATAAACAGTCAAAGAGAAGGAGACAGAAAGCTAGGAAATAACAAGTGTATTATAAACTGTTGGTTATCACTGAGAAATTCTGGGAGTACCTGGAAAATCAGCCCAAATAAAGATCCATAAGCTTTGTTTCTTAGCAACGTGAAAACTGCCTCCTTTGGTTTCTACTGCCTCTGGAAAACCAGCAGGAATAAAGGTCCACAAGCCTTGTTTTAAGCAACCTGAAAACTGTCTCCTTGGGTTTTCACTACTTCCAGGCAGAAGAATCCCATTGGAATTCACAATTCCCGGTGACCTCACCGAGAGCGGGAGCTCTTCTTTAAAAGAACGACATTGCAGCGGTTTTGGCTTTGCTTGGGCATGGGATAGAAGGGATTAGGGAGCAGGATCCCAAGGATGGGGCACCCTGCAGCTSCCAGAGCGGGAGCAGGATGGAGTTTCCCAGCGGAGCGCAGCCCCGGGCCCAGCCAGCGCCGCTCGCCGGAGCCGCTCCCGCATCATCTCGGATTTCCCAGCTCCCTCTCCGGTGGATACCCGGGCAAACCCCTGCTGTCGGAGCCGATCCCTCACGCCGGCAGCCCCCGCAAGGAGCCGCGCCGTGACCTTTTCCCGGTGCGGCGAGCCAGGAGGAATCCTGGTGTTCGGCGCGACCCCCCGGGCCAGCGCTGAGACTCCCCGACCCCAGAGCCGGGAGGGCAAAGCTGGGCTGCACGGGGGGCACTTCCGCTCTCACGGCCGCGCCCACCCCAGCAGGACCCCCCAGCAGGACCCCCCAGCTCCCACTGGACACGTCCCGGTCAGACGCGATTGTTTCACGAGCAGCAGGGTGGGTGACCCCCAACACCCCCTAAAGGGTCACTGGGGTTAGGGTGATGGATTGGGCTGGGCACATCTCCTGCTCTGAGCCCTCAACCCATCAGTTTTGGGAGGGCAGAGCCAACAAGTGAAGAAAAAGCACGTGAAAGCGGTGTCGGAGCCAGGGGTGCAAACGGCACCCTTGGGAATGGTCTCGATCGCAAGAAAATTAGCTTTTGACTTGGATGGAAGGGTCATTAAAAACACTCGTGGTTGACTTGGAGTGGGRGAAAGGCAGAGATTTCCCACCCCTGAAAATTTAAACCGATTCAGTGACACATTTGAATGAAAGCATCGACTTCATCTTTACTGGCTGAAAAATGCAACATTCTATTGCAAAATTTTCCACTCCGAAGTGAAAAAATCACAGATATTTCCCTTTGAAATTCYCAGTTTGATTTTTCAAGGGTGCACTGTGTAACACAGGGAGTTTGTGACATCCAATTCTCATCTCAGACCACAGCTGGTGACACTCGTGTCACRCTTACAGGTGGACACCCATGAGCAGGGACCACCTTCCACTCCTCGCTTCCCTGCCTCATTTCCCCAGCCTTGCCCGGCAAAGCGAGCCTGCTCATRCTCTTGGCCACGCTCAGCAGAGCCTTTCATCTTGTCTTGTTTGGAAAAAGTCTCCTTAAAACAAATTGGCTCCTGTTTCCTGTCTCCTCACACAGCTGCTCGTGTGCCCCGGAGAGGTAAACAGTGTGAAACACGAGGACTGTGCACGTTGGCCGTGCTGTTGGGATGTTTAATAATGAAAACCCAAACCTTCCTTTCMAGGCTTCTCTAAACTCTTTTTTTTTTTCCACATTAGTCTTCCACTTTATCAGCAAAAATAATAGCAAGCCATTACTGGCAGTTCTTTACTTTTTTACTGCAGAAAATCCATTAGACTTTAGGCAGCAAATCAGACTCCCCACCTCCTTGTACTCAGGAGGATCTAGGAGCAGGGAACCACAATATTTCCTTACTTTTCCCTGGAACTTGGTTCTAATACTGGTGAATGAAGCTGGRCACGGAGCAGAAAGACCAAGCTCTCTGTTGACAAGGCAGGTAAAGCACAGTTCAATGGCCAATGCGGGACCAGGAGACAAAACATTCCGAGTTTTGCTCTGAGTTTTGGGAAGCCACTTCTCCCCTCACCAGTGCTTGGACAGGAGAGGCTGAGAAACCTCGCTCCCAGGTGAGGGCAAAGTGTCTTTGGTTGGCCATTCACGGTTTCCTATCACAGTGGGGGTGCCCACATGCTGAAGATAAAACGATAAAGCCCATTGTGTTTTACAGATGAAAGCAGCAAAGGGAAGTTGTCGTTATATGACAGCCCAAACCACCTTTTCTGTGGCAACAGTTTATTCCTTTTGCTCCAAACCTTCAACATATTGGAATAACCAGCAGCTGAATAGGATCAAAGACTGCAATTCCCATCTGTGTCCATCAGCAACCAACCCTTCTSTGTCCCCAGTTTCCACAGATCCACTTTCTGAAGGGCTGAGCAACCTCTGGCAGGAGCTCAGCCGTCCCTAACCCTGCTCCCTCATCTCCTGGAGTCCTCTTTAAACACTTCCCCACCCTGGAGAGGCACAAAAGGCCAGAGCAGATGTGCAGGGGCCAAAGTGCTGCCTGCACTCCCCAGGTCCTCCAGCACGTCCAAAACCTGCCACGTTCCTACAGATAAAACCTTTGCTAACACCAACCCCTGGAGCAAAGGGATCTCTACAGTTCATCAGCAGCTGTACAAATTGTGTTCCAGATGGCTAAACATCCCTCTAATCCCTGTTCCACACCTGGGAGGCTTCAGGAGCTGGGCTGTCCCTGCWATGTTTCTTCAGAGCTGTTCACAAATCCTATTGTGCCTGTACCCAGCCACGCAAATCCACCATCCCCTGGTGCTCAGCTCCTCCCAGGGAATCAGAGGCCAGCCCACTTTCCCACACCTGTGCCCAGGTTCCCAGGACACAGGAGGAACAGGAATTCCCATTCTCTGCCCAGGCAGGGCAGATGTGCGGGCTGGGTGCCTGTGAGCAGGACGTGGCGAGCAGGATGGAGCAGGATGGAGCAGCAGCTCCCTCATCCCACGGCAGGGGCTCTGGAGGAGCAGGAGCCCAAAGAGCCCCCTGAGACACCTCAGGGCTGCAAACTCCTTCCTCCACRGGCTGTGGCTTTACCAAACAGCTCTCCAGCTTTCCTCCCCTCTCCTTTTCCTTTCTCTTTTTCCATTCTCTGCTCCTCTCCTCCTCAACAAATCAGCCTTTCCCTCGTTTCTTTCCCTCCTTTCAGCAGCCGTTTCTTCCCTTTTCTCTCCTTCCCCCTTYCACGTCCCTTCTCCCATCCTTTTCTCCCCCAACTCCTCCCTCTTGCACTTCAACACATCTGTTTCTAATCTCAGCCATCCATTGGAAACAATAACCCCTTTTTATTTGCAAAATCCGAGCGCTGAGTGCCCAAGCAAAACGAAACAYTTTAATTTGACGCTCTGCCTGAAACAAAGACATTTTATTCACCTTGTTTAGCCCAAGAGGTTCAAGCCCCTCTCTAGTTTATCCCTGAAAAGCGCTGCCCTCTCTAAGCAAGAAACACGCATTCCCAAATGAGTCTGTTTAACCAGCACTTTTTAAATTCATCCGGATATTCAGGGATCTCCGGCTGTCAACCTGCTCATAAAGCSACCAGGAAAGGGTCAGAACTCAAACACTACCGAAATCACAGCTTTCCATAAAAGTTTTCCCGTTGCAAACCCCTTCTCTCCAACTCACCAGAAATGAATTCCAGCCGCACGGAGCAGACTCGTGGAAGTTCGATTAAATAAAAGAACGGAACAACACCAAAAAAGCCAACCTACCTAAAAGGAGGATTGAAAATGCAGACATTCCGTCTCCCGGCGAGAGGGACTTCTCCTCCCTTTTTCTCCCTCGCTCCCAAGAACGGCAGGCAGACCTGCACGGGATTCAAAGGAACGCCTCTGGAATGCACCGAGCGTAATTGCATCCATGTGCCAGCAAAATAACCAACTTCACTCTTTCTTCCCTCCCGCTATTCATCTCCCTGTCCATATTCCATCCGGACCCGGCCAGAGCTTCGGGATCTCCGGGGCTGCTGCTCCGGGCCCTGGGAGTTTCTGGGAGAGGCRGCACGGCGAGGACTTCGCATCCAAGGAGGCAGAGAAGGGTTTCGCCTGCCTGGAAAGGAGAGGAGCAGGGGGAAAAACACAGTGCTCAGTGTTCACCACATGGCTGCCTCCCACCACGGCCCCTCCCTGCCATCAGCCGCGATTAACAGCCAAGACCAGTCATGTGGGTGAGGTAGAGCTGATTTCGAGCAAGAAAAAAAATATATATGTATTTACCTTCGGAAGAGAAACGAGAGGATTGCTGGAGCGTCACGACAGTTAAGTTTGGAGGCAGCAAAAAAAAAAAAAAAAAAAAAAAAATCCCAGCACGGGAAAAAAAAAAAAAAATGGGATTCGTCATTCAGGGGTTAGAGGGAGACTCTTGGAAAAAGCACACGTAGCTCTTCAGGATGATAAACGCTCTCCTGTGTATACATGAGCTTTGCTTTCTTTTCTACACAGTGAGCTGGGGCTTTTAGGCTGGCTGGAATACTTGCTCTGCTTGCTTTGTGCTTTTCTGTTTGAGTTTCTAGCAGAGAGAGAAAAATTCCCTAAAAATGGATTTGATTTCACATCGTAGCCTTGCTTTACCCATGAGGGGAAAAGCCCAAASAAGCAGAAATTGGTTGCAGCTTCTAACTCCCTTCCAAAGGGCATTTTAAGGCACACAGAGAGATCTTTATAGCCCATGTTCAGCTTCACCCTCGTGCAAGGGGACAAGTTTTTAAAATCACCTCAGATACTCCATAAAGAAACATCCACCACACACAGCAAAAGGCAAATAAAGCAGATTTACCCACCTCGGGGCCTTGGAAGGAAAGCCTTGGAACACACGGCAAAAATTCTTCCCCTTTGGAACAGTTCTGAGAGTATTTGTAAAGCATCAAGGAARAGAGCAAACCATGGGCAAGGCTGCCAGCCTGTGGTTTGGGACATCACACTCCCGTTTCCAGCTTTCCTTCGTTTCCCTCTGTAACTCCATCTACACAGAATTTCTATACACTTTCCCCAGAAAATCAGGGATAGAATGTTGCTCTCCCTCTCCAGGGATGAAAACAAATCCTGGGCAGAGCCAGGAGCTGGACTCAGTGATGCTTGGGGTCCTCTCCAGCTCAGGATATTCTGTGTTTTATGAAATACAGTGAGGGGCACAACTCTTGGAAGCTCTGTAGGAATTTGGTACCTTTASTGTTCATGACAGAGCTCTGCAAGCATTTATAGGATGACAAACRCTGCTACCCTGGCCAAAATCAACCCCTAGATTCAGAGAGAATAACAGGGATAAAAATGACCCTTCCCCACACAGTTTCATTAAAGTTTTATTTGCCCCTCCCAGCCTCAGAGGGAGACAAGAGCAGCATTTGGCTCCTCCTCTCCGGAACTGATTTTCTGTCCATATCACAATGTTTTAAACATCATATTCACCTAATTGATTATACAAACCTAGTCTTTATTAGGTGRATATCACAGTTCCTACAGACAGCTCTGTCCATCCCGTGTGACCAAATCCCGAGAGCGGATTCCTCCAGAACTTTTCCCCACGCGCTTGACCAAACCTGCTGCTGATTTCCCAAATAAATGGACCTGAACCCACCCTGGATTTCCAGCGCGGGACACGAACCAATGGAGAGAAGCGCCCTGAGTGCCTCCCCCGCCCTCCCCAGCCMGGCAGCCCCGAGCTTGTCTCTCTGCATCACAAGAGCGACAGAAGATGTCCCGGGCTCGCCGCGAATTCCCGGCATCCTGCTTGGCTTTGATGGAATCGATGCATGGAGAGGAGGGCTGGCACCCTGCGTGCCCTGCCCAGCTTTCACCCAGCCCCTTGGAGAAGGAGGGGGATGGAGGATGGAGGATGGAGGATGGAGGATGGAAGAAGAGGCCACGCATGCAAAATCTCCCTGTCTTCACCCCAGACAAGCCATCCCACAGCCTGCTCTCACAACACCTCCAGCCCCTTCAGGGGTGCAGTGGGGATTCTCCCTCTGTTTTTTGGCATCTTCCCTGCTTCGTGGAGCGGTTCCAGGGAGGGCAAACAGGGACACACGTGCCGCTCAGCCGCACATCCTCGCAGCATCTTTGCCGGTTGTGTTTGGGGGAAGAGCTCCCCTCTGCAGCACAGTGTTTTCCCAGAAAGGGGGGAAATTCTCCCGGTGGGTTTGTGGCAGCTCTCACCTGCACGTGGGAGCTGGATCATGGATTCTCACCAGGAAGAGCCATGAACTCACCCAGGGAAAGGGAAATTTGTGTTAGAGATAAGCATTAAAGGAAAAAGGCTTTGCAAAAAATCCTTTATAATCTGAGTTGAGCTTTCAGTGCTCCTGCACTGCTGTTGACAGACCCCAACTTTTAAGCTCAGATTCAAACTCCTGTATACAAACATCTGTGGAAATCCTCGTGGGTCACAGACCAGGTTTTTTGTGGTGCTGTCTCAGTTTCAGCCCCTTGACATTTGCATGATCAAACCTTTCAGAAAACACACAATCTTAAATCTTAAATCTTAAATCTTAAATCTTAAATCTTAAATCTTAAATCTTAAATCTTAAATCTTAAATCTTAAATCTTAAATCTTAAATCTTAAATCTTAAATCTTAAATCTTAAATCTTAAATCTTAAATCTTAAATCTTAAATCTTAAATCTTAAATCTGAAATCTGAAATCTGAAATCTGAAATCTTAAATCTTTCATCTTAACTATTCTCACATCCCAAGAGGCTGCCCAACACCTGTTAGCTTGTTCTGGTACCTCAATTATTATTATGTGGAGAGACCTTTTCTCAAAATCCTACTGATTTTCTTTTGTGCATGGATTTATTCCTTTCACTGTGCTCTTCCTCCTCCGAGGAAACATCTCCTGGAGCCTGAGCTGTCCCCCAGTGCTGCAGAGCTGCTCATTCTCTTCTCAGTGGTGCTGGACGTGCTCAGGAGCAGCACCTTTAATGTCCCCATCACCCAAAACACATCCAGAAGGTGTGTTTTCTTCCAAAAATCCACACTATTTCCACTCAGCTCCCCTCTGGTGCTGATTCATCCTTGTGTGTTCTCCAAGGCTCCCCATATCAGCTTATCTCACACAGTTTAAGAGATTTGAGCAGCTTATTGATACAGGCAGCAGAAGAACAGAGTCCATTCATCACTTGGAGCCTGAATCTCTGCAGTAAAACCACTTTCTGTTCTGGTTTGGGGTTTGCAATTGAAAAAAGCACCAAAAACACAAGGAAAAAAACTCCAAATGACACAAATACACCAGTCTCTCAATGAAAAATTTACTCAAAACAGACAATAAAAAGTGTTAGAGTAGAAATAAAACCCTTCCCACAGATTTCTTTTCACAATAAGCCACTGGAGGAAAGGCTGCTTTATCCTGTGTTGGGACCCAGRCACTGCCTTGTAAAGGAATTGTTGTTTAAGGAGCTCTCCTCTCTCAACCAGGCTTCAATAATTGATCATAAAAGCACTGTTAGTCATTTGGTATCAGTAAGGAAACCTCCCTTCAATGAGGCTTAGCATTCATAGTGTCAGTAAATGTATTTGAGAAGAAAAAAAAACAATTAAAAAGCTCCTTAAATCTCCAGCTCAGAGCCCCAGTGCACACAGCTCCAACGTTTATTTTTGTTTGTTTTGTGGGAAAACACCCCTATTATTTTTTTATAGTCTCATTTTCCTGTGTGAGGCCATAACTCTACTCAGTAAAGTAGAAGCAAATAGTTCCTCGTGCACAGAAACTGCATTTTTAATCTACAGACGCTTCATGCTGATGCTACAAAACAAAGAACCGAGCAAGAGGTACTTAACTGAATTAATACTGGAAAGCAAACCAGGTCAAAACCCACAAGGTTTAATTTTCATCGCCACAAAAACCTTTAAATATTCCTCTGAACCAGGAATGGCTCAGCACAATGGGACTGAGAGGTGGCCCCAGGCCTTTCTCCAGGCCCTGTCACCGACCTGTTCTGTGAAACTCTGCACTTGGCACTTTTTCTTTGCCATTTTTCCTCAATATTCCTTCGGCATGGCACGGGAGTTGTTAACACAGCAGCTGTCAGCGGGGAACCTGTTTCAAACCTCCTTACACTGACTTTTCTATTGGAATATCTCTCTGTCTTCAAACACAATAGAGTTAAGAAGGCTCATCAAAAATCAAGGGTTTTTTTACTCTAACAACAAAGGTTTAGACCTTTTTAAATGAAAGTGTTGCAGGTAAAAGGTGAACTTTGAGTTTTCTGTTTGGCATTAAACCACTATTTTGATATTTCAATGCAAATATTAGTGTTGCTTGTGAACAGATTTATAATGACGTGCCCTAGAATAGAAAGCCATCATGTGCTGGTGAATTGCTTCCAGGTAACTCCTGTCCAAGCACTTCTACCCTCCTAAAAACTCTCCTCTGGTGAACAGCACACTGAAGTTTACATTCCTGGCCACTTCCATCACAGGATGCAGTGCGTGTGACACKCTCTGGCCAGCTGCCTACGGAAAAGCAAATCCTTTGGTTTGGTTAACAGAATGTAGCTCATTTGGGTTAGCAAAGGATTTTACTGTCAATATTAGAGGATATTATTTAGAAGAATATCTGCCCTTGAGAAGAAGTAGCTTGAAAAAAATTGATGAAGGGGAGGGAAGAAAAGCTTTATGAATTTTGCTGTCAATGTCCTGAGCCCCACTCTGGTTCTCTTGTAMTTCTCATTTATTCAGTTTTAGAGAAATTGAGAGGAGGATCCAGGAGGTCACTTCCCTGTGGGAATGGTCACTGTGTGGTTTCCACATCCCTGCTGTCTTTGCTTCTGCCCTCTCTGTATTTAATTGTGCTGCTTAACACTAACATGACATATTTAATTACTGCAAACTATGGCTTGGYGTCCTGCTGCACTAATAAATAAAGCAGGACAACTCTCCGTGTAGGTAGTCTGAGGAAATTCTTTTAAGATTTCATGAAATCCCCRAGATTTTTGGGTGCCTGACCCAGGGAAACTCAGAGTTTTGATTTTTGAGGAAGGCAGCCACGAACGGGAGGCCTCCAGCCTGCCCAAAAATGACTGTACCCCTTACAAAATCCCGATTTCCAGTCTGCCCTTTAACGGGTTTAGGCGTCCATATGCTTCAGGAATTTCTGGAGCTCCTGGAGGTGCCTGGACACACTTCCATGGGCGAACATCTTGTCGTACACTCACGCACAGACGAGCTACATGATCCCTCAGCTTCCCTGCTGCAGCTTGCTCCAGGCAAATGTCCTGCGAGGTTATGTTTAAATAATGCCATCTGAGATAATCATTTAACGAGTATTACTAATTTAATGCGAAGTGGAAGGAGTGAAGGCTCCCAGAGCTGCTCTTCCAGCTCCCGTTCRAACGCCGGCGTGGTCACCGGGGCTGGGACACCGATCCCAGCTGGCTCAGGGGCGCTTGGGAACGCTTCCTGCTCGCTTGCCAAACCTTTCCTGACAGTCCCACTCGCACCCATCAAAGCCATTTAAAACCCGAAGGACACCTGAGAGAGGAAATGTGGGATGAGCACGAGGGACAGGAGCCATGGGAGCCTGTGATGTGGGGGATGCTCTTCAGAGCRTCCCTTACGGCTCTGCCTGGGTTTCAGGGCGGGATGAAATTCTACCCTGTCCCTCAGAAGAGCTCAGACAGTGGAATAAAAAAGGCAGGAATACAGCAGGATAATGCAGGAAAAGCCTTGTCTCTTCCCTCATGATCCCATGGTGTGAGCAAGTTGTTTGGGCATCAGGGGGCAGCCTGGAAGAGCCAGGGTTGTGGTGAGTGGGAATAATTGGATAATTGCTCAGGCCAGGGCAGTAGGGAGCAATTGCTTCCCTTTCAAGGCGTCTGTGTCCCAGGAGGGAGGATCCCAGCAGGAGCTGTCCCTCCGACCCCCAGCAGGAGCTGTCCCTCTGACCCCCAGCAGGAGCTGTCCCTCCGACCCCCAGCAGGAGCTGTCCCTCCGACCCCCAGCAGGCTCCTGCCTGCTGGTGTTTAACAGGAACAACTATCCTGGATCAATTTCTCTTCTCATCTCCTCTGAGGTGTTGCAGCCTGGTTCCTGCTGGAATTTTCTTGTAGATCAGTGTGTTGGACTGATCCATCCAGGACAATTYGTGCTTTGAAGGAATCTTATTCCCTCTTTAGGTGGGTGTGATAAATCTCGCTCCAGAGTTACTCTTCCATTCTTCACATTCTTCCACTTCTGCTGGCCATTCCTGGGAGATGGCATGGGTTCAAGGACTTGGAAAAGCCTTACCCAGGCTGTGAATTAATCACGTTATTAAATGAAGAATATTCCTCCAAGGCCTTCCTGGCTACTTGAAACTGGATTTCTGTGGACTACGAGGAGCTCCAGCTAAAGAAGAGCAGGCAGCCAAGATGAGTCTGCTCCTCTTTCTTAATAATCAAATTACAGCAGCCCAGAATCTCAAAGGAAACCAATTTTCCTGGTCCCAGCAGAAAGGAAAGCAGCAGAAGGATCTCCTTCCCCTGTGCACAGAAATATTCATGAAGATGTTGAGGTTGGCAGACAGGAGTGCGAGCGCTCCATCAATAAATAAAGAGCATCAGTATCTCATGGCATTAGTGAGGGAAGAATGACATCTCTTTTGCTTTTATTTCCTGCTATTTTAGAACATTCAAGTTTTAATATTCAGCTCCAAATGGCACTTGGAGCAAGGTTCCGAGGACTTGATARAAAAGGGAACTTTGTGTCGAGCTAAAGGAATCCATTAGGCTGAGAGGGRGGTGAGCAGCTGTGTGAGCCTTCCCTGAGCCCTCTCCATGGGCAATTCCATGCCTGAGACGGAGCATCCAGAGCTGCCAGCCAGCTCAGTCCAGGCTGGAGAGGTCCTGGAGGGACATGAGGAGCRCAGGCTCCCCAACAACTCACGTAGGGAAGGAAGCAGAGCAAGATTTTCTGTGCCCTGTCAGGGCTGGTAGCTGTGGCAGAACTTAAATCTTGTTTTTTTCAGAAGAATCAATATTTTTTRAAAGTAATTAGTCCAGCACTAATTAGATGCTCCTTATTTAGTTTGGTATCTGGTAACATCTTGCTCTGATCGTGTCACAACCGTTCCCTCTCACACAGATGAGGAGGGAACCATTTTTCAACTACTCCGTTGCTGAGTTTCCTTCAAGAATTCCTGGTCCCTTCCAGATTTCCCTGTTCAAGCGATCTGCTCGCTGTCTGTTAGGATTTAGGCAGCCTCGATCAGAAGTGCATCACCTCCGAGGCAACACGATTTTAATTTGGAGCTGTCTGCTTCTCTTGTAGGTCGGTGGCACCGCCTGGATGATTCCGTAGCTCCCTTCGGAGCAGGAATTTTGGTCTGCCAAGGTCTTCAGTCAGGGCCTGTCTGCTGGGCTGGAGATCTTGATCTCTGGAAGGGAACTGGGGAGGGAATCCAGGGGTTTCCAYGGAATTCACTTCCAATCCAATTGTATTTAAAAAGCTGACCAGCCTCTACAAATATGGAATATACCCAATAATTTTCTGGCTCTAGGAAGTTCTCACAGTTCCTTAGATGCTTTTTTTTCCTGTTTGCAGCACAAAAAAGCTCTGGAATTGCTGATGTACAGCAGAGGAGGAGGCTGTTCACGTTCTATATCTGCAGCCGAGGCTGGGAAGAGCCAAAATGCACAATCCTACAGGTTTGGGAACAAACCAGACTTCTTCCAGCTGAGATTCTCCCCTTGGATGTTAATAAGGGCATTTGAGGGCTGTTAAATACCTGTGAAACTGCAGGATCCCACATTGGCTCCTCCTCCAGCTCCTGTGAGCTGGTTGTTTTTGAGAAGGAATCGCAGAGGGGACAGCCTGCCCCATTCCTGCCCGGGAAAATCCCACCGGGATGGGGTGCTGAGCTCACAAACACCCCCTGAGAGGCAGAAATGTTGGCTGGAGGGGCTGCATGCAGGGTTATCCCTCGAGAATCCCAGCGGGATGAGGTGCTG
>JACAXG010000038.1:3562282-3623469 GCA_018881555.1 Amblyornis subalaris | reverse complement strand
GGATGGGGTGCTGTGCCCACAAACACCCCCTGAGAGGCAGAAACACTGGCTGGAGGGGGCTCCGTGGAGGGTTATCCCTGGAGAATCCCATCAGGATGGGGTGCTGAGCTCACAAACACCTCCTGAGAAGCAGCAGCGCCGGCTGGGGGGGGCTGGTGCACCCTCCCTGTGCAGGGTTATCCCTGGAATAGCGATGCCGAGGTGGAGCAGGCAGGGAGGTGGCCAGAGCAGGGCGAGGGGAGGGCTCTGGCAGGCAGGCACCGTCCGGGGTGACTTTACCTGGAGGTGATCTCTTCCGCCACGCTGCCTCTGACATTAAAAATGGAAGAGGCTGGGGACGTTTTCCACCCAAAGCTCAATGGGAAGTGGCAGGTGTCAGATTTTTGCAGATTCCTTCCTCTCAACTCGGAGGCTTCTGCTGACGGGGACGTGAAGGCTCCAACCTGGAAAAGCTCCAAGCTCAATTTTTTTCTCTGCCGACTTAAAATACGAAATATTTTTAAAAGGTGGAGGGGAGGGGAAAGGACAGGGAGGTCAAAGGTAGGGGTGGAAATTGTTCGGCTTGGAGGGATGGTTGTGGGGGAGAAATCCTGTTTGTGCACTGCAGTCAGCTGGAGAGGGTCACTGCTGGCACTGTGCCTTTGCCAGGAACACGGATCTGGGAGCAGGATTTGCCTTCTCCTGCCGTTCCAGTGCRCATGGAGAGAGCTGCTCACCAGCAGGCCCTTTGGCTCACCCCTCCGGGGCTACCAGCTGCACCTTCTTTGGCTTGTCGGATTCAGACCTGTGTGTCCTGTGGGTAACTGATGCTCGGGATCACACTACACCGCTCTGCCCCCGGCATGAGGAACAGATGCTGCGGGAAAGTGGATCCCGAATTTAGGTGACTCACTTCCCGCTCCGAACAGACACACGGCGGATCCGTCTCGGGCAGCGCTCGTGTCTTTTGTCGCGGCAGTAAATTCCAGGGAATTAATCCACCCTGCAAACTGCGGCTTGGATGAGAGGGAGTCTTTTAGGACTCGAGGCATGTGATGAAGATAATCTGCTCCAACCACTTGCTGGGGCTGGTGCAGGGTGAGAGCTTTTCGTACTCCGAGGCTGCTGGGATTGCAAAGTTCGGATCGTGCGCGRGAGGCATCCATTCCTTGGGGAATCTCCCTATTAACTGCTGTTCAAACCAGGTCAGGCTTAATGTCAGCTTTCAGGCAGCCACTTGGAACGAGTGTCTGAATTCCCACCGGGGAGGGAGTGCTCTGCCTTCTCCAGCTCCCACCAGTGCCTTCTTAGAGGAATCAAATCAAACATTAAACCTTTGATTTAAGTGATGTATAAACCTGAGACCTGTAATGTAGAATTTGTCTGGCTCCACAGGCAGGAGAGCTTCTGTGTCTTGATTGCTTGGGGGAAGCTTCTTTGCTTAATAACCAGCAGAGCTCACAGCTTGGAGAATTAATTCATGTACAATTAGGGGAGATACGGTTGGGGGAAAAAAAAAAAACCAAACTAAAAATAAACTTTTACTCAGTAGATTTGGGGAAATGAAAGATAAACCCAATTGTTTTGGTCTGGTCTGTTCATGACTCGGCTCAATGTTTTATCTCCCACCCGTGCCAGGGCTCCTGCGGAATTTCGGGAAGCACAAACAGTCTTGGGCTTTAAAGTGAGTCCCTGTGTGCTCGGTTGTGCTTACAACTCTGCGTKCAGATAAGGTGGCCTCCCAGCCCCTGCCTGTGCTGCAGATCGAGCGTTCCCGTGCACAGCCGAATTCCTTGGAGCCCCTCGGTGTGTTCTCCTGCTCGGCGCCGCGTTATTGCCGTGTTGAACAGCTTTGCACACCGTGTGTGACAGCACACAGCTTACCTGACATTCCCTGCCCGTGGAAATTTGTCCTTTCGCTCCGGCGTGTGCACAAAGTCGAGCTTTGCGTGTCCTTTCGCTACGTAGCTCTGAATTATTTACGAGCGACCTTCAAAAAGGAAGGGGGAAAAAAAAAGGGAAGAAAAAAGCCGGTTAATGGAAATGCTTTCAAAATGTAAATATCTTTCCCCGAGAACACTGTGTGTCTCTTTGGAGYCGAAGACAAAATAACATGTCTGGGAGATGATAAAGCAGAAAGCTCGTGGGGAGATAAATCGTAGGAACTCGTGCCCTGCTGTCTCTGAGCTGGGGGATGCTGGGTGGTCTCACCCAGGGGGAGCGAGTTCTGGCATTGTAAAGAGAGCAGATGGAGCTCCTCTCTGCTGCTGGATCCCATTCTTCACAGAGAGGAGAGAAACAGGCAGAAAACTCACCAAGAAGTTCGTTTTCTGGGAAAAGGGGGCACTTGATCCCTGATATTGCTGTAGATGCCTGAAGAGGTTGTGCTGACAGATGGGACAGGCCATGATCTGGCCTTTGCCTGACATCAGCCTGTTTAGTTTTAATTAGCCTGGTTTAGTTTTTTTAGTTTAAATTGAAAAAAAGGTATTAACACCAACTTTTCTATCACATGTAGTTGGTTTTTCTGACTCTTGGTCACACTGGACGTGGCACTCAGTGCTCTGGTGTGGTTGACCAGGGGGTGTTTGGTCAAAGGATGGACTTGATGATCCTGGAGGTCTTTTCCAGCCTTAATGATTTTGTGATGAGCTCTTCCTGGAGGTGGATTTTGATCCTTTCACTGAATAACTGGAGTTATTAATCCTCGGAGTTACAGAAGGGAAGGAGAGTCCGAGTTTACTTTGGATTCCACCCACAGCTGGGGCTCAGAAGGGTTGCAAAAAAGCTGCTTTCTAACATCTGCTGAGACAGCTTTCACCTGCCCAGGTGATAATAAATGCAATAAAATCTCTTTTGTGCAGGTCACTCTTCCTTTCCCTGTCCTGTATTTTCCTCAGTCGCTTCCAAGCGAAAGCTTTGCTGCTGTTGAAGTGTTGAGGCTGAGGACGGAGGGATGGAGCAGCAAACACTCCTCATCTTTGGGAATCAAAGGGAGCTCTGAAATGGAGACTCATCCCTGCTCTGTCAGGGTCAAGTGATTTGCTGCTCGTTCTGTTGATTGATGTCTTGAGAGTGGCTGTTCCCTCCGCATTGACAGCTCCGCGTTCCTCCATTCCTCCGCTCCTGGGAATAATTTGGCAGCAGATTTGACATGGCCTCGCTGCAGTGGAGTGATTGGATGTCTGAGGGGAAGCAAGGGGCCTGGAGCAGTTATGTAATGGAGAGGGAAGACAGGGGATTATCTCCAATGTCTCCTGTGCTGATCAAAAGTGGGATGTCAGTGCTGATGTGAACTTTAGGATGGATGTTCACCTCAAGATTTTGGGTTCCTCGAAGCTTGTTGGGCCTTTTGGGGCTACATGGACTATTTGGGATCTGTCCCTTGGTGTCTGAATAAAGCTCCACACTCCAGTGAACAGAACTAAAAGCCTGTTAAAAGGAAAAAAATGTTCCAGCCGGATATGCAGATTGTTACAGATCATCTGCCAGATACTGTGGTTTTTTCAGGGTCTGACCACAAAAAGGAAAGGAAAATGCTGCTTAGTGAATAATTCACAGGTCGTGCTCTGTGAGGATTAGTGCCTCTAACCGGGCAAACGCCTGTCGTTGCTGTTTCTGGTGCCTCTGTGCTGGGATCTTGGTTTCTGATGWTCATTTTTATTAAGTTGCAGGGTCGGAGGGAGGAGCAGTGCAAGAACAGTCAGGATGTGCTGTTGGAACCAAAGCCTCTGCCCTCGTTTCTAGAGGAGCTGGGTTGTTCTGGTGAAAGGTAAAATTGCTTTATCTGCCAGAATTTCTCCTGAACAGATCATGAGTTTGAGAAGTGCAGTGAAAGCCACCCATTAATGCAGCATCAATTCCACGCTGGCAGGTCTCACCTGAGGATGTTGTTAGGTTCTGCTCCTTGTGTTGATTAGAACTCCCAGTTTTTACGAGTAAATCCTCTCACTTAGACCAGAGGGAAAGGCCTTTCCCATTTTATTCGACTGCCCTCAGTGTGGCATGAGAACAGAACTGGAATGTTCCTTATCCAGGTGTGTCCGTGCTTGGCAMTAACTCACTTTTGTGAGTTCTCATCTGCCTGATGAGAAAGGACAGGTAATTTTTGGGACAAGGGATAGTCCTCTCTCGGAACAGCTTTTTGGCCTGTCTGGGGACTCTTTTTTCCACAGGGAAAGCTTCTCCCAAACTGGACAACGATGGGGAGGAGAAATGAGGATGCGTTGGCAGTCCAAGTCGCAATCAGGGGAAGGACACGAGGTGAGGGAAGCCTTTAGTGTTTGAAAAACAGAAAGCTGACACATATGGGAAAAACCTGAGCGGGTTTTGGGCCTGTCCTTTGCCATTCCTCTTGGAGGAAAGCTCATCCTCCAACTTCCCAAGGGCTCTGCCTCCCGCGCGCGTGCCCACAGCCCGCCCGCGGCGCGTGGGATCCCKCCGGATGTGTTCCCCTCGCTTGGAAAGGCGCCTGTGCTCGCCGCTTCTTTGGGAATGCAACCCACCCCTGGCTCTGTGTTTCGCACAGAGAGGTAGAAAATGTCACCTTGCTGCAGACTCTGCTCTGTCRCATCGATTCCAGCAGCGTGGGAGAAGGGCAGGGTGATCTGCCGCAGCACCGGCTCGGGATTCCTGCGGCTTTCGTGCTCTGTAGGAAGCACTTGGAATCGCTCAGCCTGGCTGGGAATATCYCATGGAGTCGAAACGGAAGAAGATMATTTGTTATTTTTTATTATTAAGGCGGTTTTTCTTAATTAGGGATACATCCTTTTTTTCCTGCTGGTGCAGTATTGATGAGTAAATCACCCRAATAAGTGTCGCTTGCCCCCTGTGCCCAGACGAACGAGGTGGAGGCAAGGACTGATTTCAACAAATTTTGATTTCAGCTTTGTATCGCCTCAAAGTTTTGAAGATGAGGTTGATTTAAAGGTGGTTTCACCACGGTTGGGCCGTGCTGGAGTTAGGACAGGGTAGCATGGGCTCTGTCTGCCTTTGAATCTTCAATCATAACTAGATGTTCATTAGTACTTAATGCAGGCTTCTAAATCTGCTCCTTTATTAATTTGTGGTGRGCACAACTTTATTTACACTGGGTACCTGCAGTAAACGGTTTGTGGGGATTGACATTGTTAAACAGCTGCTGCGAGAGAGGGAAAAAGGTCATTATTCTGCTAAGGGGGAGCTAAATGGRAACGCAACGTTTCTCAGCAATTTAGCAGAAAATGGCGCATATTTATCATTTGGAGGCGAAACGGGGAAAATCTGAGCCTTGGAACAAGGGACAGGAAGATGGAAGGCAGTGGCCTATTCCAGTCATGAAATATTGAGGCATATGTCAGAAGCAATGGAGCTGACGAGAGCGCCTCTGTTGCTGTGATTGTTATGAAAATCGGGGCTGCAGAGGAGATGCACAACAGGACGAGGGCTCTGGGGCATGGCAGGCACAGGTTGATTAAAACTGGAGTCCGGGCAGCAGCTGCTGTTAAAACAAAATGTATTTATTATAGAGACTGAAGTAAGTCTCATGCCGTCCCTCAGAGGGGGTGGCTGAGAGTAATTTGATTTTTCGGGAGCGCTGAAGAGCCTCTCTGAGCTCTGTGTTGACAGCAGGTGCTCTACAAAGGAGAAAACCCGACTTTTTCATTTCTTCCTCAGTGTTGGTTTAAGGGAAAATCTGGCATTTAAAAGCCGTTTCGTTCCGCGAAAAGGCGGCTCCCAACTTCAGCGAAAGCTCGGGGGTTGCGTTTGACTGCTGGTTAATGGATTAGGAAATAATTAATTCCYGAGCCTTCATTCTTTTAGTAACGGTGCCACCTCGTGGGGAGGAAGGAGCAGGATGAGGCTGAAACCAGGGAGTAGGGGATGTTCCCAGTGCTGTAATTCCCATTCCACGGCCTCACCTTGCAGCAATTTTCTTGTTAACAATTATTTTTCCCTCTTAGCTACGTGCTTACTTCCAACCCCTGGCTGCTGCACTAAGAGAAATCCTATTTTGTAGATTTTAATTTGCAGGTTTAAAAGCAACTCTATCAAATCCATATCAAAGAAGCGCRGTGCCAAGAGCGGCTTATTAGCTGGAAATGTTAATAACACAGCCTTCCTGAGCTCTGCGCCTTTGCTGAGGATTTCAAAGGGCTTTTTGGCTTCATTAATCAGTGTAGTTAAATCCCACATCCGGCTGAAATGGATAAATAAACGAGGCACGGAGAAGGAGCTTCTTGATATTTGTAACATCTGGGTCTGCCCTGGAACCCTTCCACTCGCCAGCACCGAGGAGATGCCTTTGAAAAATGGAATAATTTGTTTTTCTGTGCCGTCCTTATCAAAAAAGATCAATTTGTGAGAAGAATTAATGTATCTTTCTTCATCCTGGACAAAATATCTGGCAGTGAGTAACTGCTCAAAGCCCCTGAGCACYGATAAACCTCAATACGGTTATGGTAGGAGAGGCAACACCTCATCTTCCCACCTCTATTCCTTATTTTTGCTTCRTCAGGAACCGAATTCCTATTGTTATTTAACATCTATGCCTCACTGAGGATGAACCTCTAGTGTGCTGGGGGYGTGTGATATATTTATATTATTTTTTTACAAGCTGGATCTCCGTGGTTCCCCTGCTGAATACCAGTAGTAACCTGGAAATGTCTTTGTGCTATCAAAGTTCTTACTATAAAAGATAAGCAGAAGAATTTGCGGCCTGGAAAAATTCTGTGCACAACCATTTAAAAAAAAATTTCATATTCTGGATTTTTTTAGGATTCTCTGGGATTTTTTTTCATTTCACTGCAGCACAGCCTGGTTCTGGAAGGAAAAATGGCTGCGAAAACCTTTCWTTTTTAACAAAACGCTGGCAGAACCTCACAAAGAAATCCCTTTAAGCCTAAAAGGGTGGGAGGAAAAACCAGAAATGCCTTCTTATTAGTTCGTGCTGCCACTGAAATCCTGGATTTCCCTGTCGGGAGGAACAAGTGCATGTGAAGTGAGCCCGTGGGATGCCTGCAGAGCAGAACCATCCCTTCTGCTTCCGTTCCACAACCAGCGTTCCCGAGGGAGCCTGCCAGCAGCTCCTGCACGTTGGCTGTGATTATCCTGAAACACGGAATCAGCGCTGCCTGACGAGGAAAATCCCCCTGGRAAATGTGCTTGGCGCGGGAAATGCGAGTGCTGAGGGGGCGTGGGGGTCAGGAGCCAGAGGGGCTCCCTGGCTGGGGGGGTTTGCTCCGGGTTGGAGGTCAGGGCAGCCCTTCCCAGCAGGGATTTGTTCTCAGCTCGCTCAGGGATGCTCTGGRATGCACAGATCACAGGTGGAAAATGAGGTTTAGAAGGGCTCAGAGCCCCCATAAGGACAGGATATCCAGTTTTTGTCTCATCCAGGTGTGTGCCCCTTGGATCTGCAGCTCGTAAGGAATGTCTGYGTGGATGCTGTGGCTTCCAGAGGCTCCCGAACTGCCTGCTCAGCTGCTCATCCCTGTTTTGGGATGCCACCAGAGCCCGAGGCTGTCCCRTGTCCCAGCAGATGGAGCCCCTGCTGAGCCTTTCCTTCTCCAGTTCTGCTGAACACACAAAAAGTCCGGGAAGAGTCGCCGGGCAAGGGTTAGTGGGACAAGGAGGAAAGAGCAGGAGTTGRAGCTTCACTCTTTGCCTGAGCTGATCCAGGAGATAAAGGAATTGCTGCACAGGACAAGCAGAGATAAAGGAAATTGCCCTRATAAACCCAGTGCTCGGGAACACAGAAGTGGTTCTGACCAGAGCCTGGTGCTTCATCCCTGCGAGGAATCCAGGGAAGAGGAGGCAGGAAGCTGGATCACGATCTAACAACAGTTTATTGAGTCTGCACATGTCACACCACATTAAAGCTTAAAGATGTTTCTCCCCAGGCCTCCAAAGAAACTTTATGCCTTTCCCCAGTGCTTTTATCTCTCCTCTCCTCGCACTTCAATTACGAACAGTGCTGCTTTCCGCAGCAAAATTTTTTTCTAGGTCACGATTTTTATCTGGAAGTGGAAGTCAAGCAAKGCTGGCCTAGGTTAACAAGTGAATGAAGACTTTTAAATGAAGCCCAGAAAGTCTGAGGAGAGATTCTTGGTGCTGGGTTCCTTCTCCGCGGCTCTGGTGARCACAGGATGTGTCTGTGGTGTGGAGGAGTGAGGTCCCGATGGCACGTGTTGGTACTGCTAACACGTGGTGCTTCTCAATGAAGTTATTCCTGGCTTTATTTCAAAGATATTGTCTTGTCAGCTTGGTTATTCCATCAAAAGGAAATATTGCCTGGTCGCTCTCAGTCCTACAGTGTTTGTGAGCTGCGCTGGTGCTGATTAAAAGATTTCTTGGGGGTGCTGTGGGTGTAAAACGTGCTCCAGTTTTGGTGCCGAATGTCAGGGTTTGCTCCCTGCGGCGAATTCCTGGGGCCCTGCACAGCCAGGCTGCTCTGCAGGTGTGGCTGCCCCTGGAATGGCCATTCCCTGCTGCACAGGGATACAGGGAAGCAGATTGTGGGGACGGCAGATGGCTCCTTCAGCTGCTCCCAGATGTCACAGCAGCAGAGCTCTGCAAATACCTGCCTGTGCTCTGTCTGTCCCTGGGTGCAACAAAACCCCCTGAAGGCAAAATGAAGAGCCAGGACTTGTGCATTTAACAGGATTTCACGCAATCCTTTGCTTTTCGGGCCAGAGTCCTTCGTGTCAGGCTGGCTGGGAAGGGTGTTAGCRTCAGAGGAAAGCAAATTTGAGCTGGGAGGTGTTTATTAGGCACTGGTGATTAAGAGCTGCTCTGGGTGTGCTGCGTGGAGCTGGTGGGGAAAGGACRTTTTCCACTGAAAAGGAATTTCATGCAAGCAAATGAATGCAAATGTGTGAATTGCTTAACAGGAGAAGGATTCACAGGGGTTTGTGCCCTAGGCTACAAAATYGGGTGCAAGAGGGCTTGTGAGGACTGTGGATCCTCCCATTTTACAAGGAACGGTTGGAGCAGGGATGTCTGGGAGCAGGGATGTGGTAGAGGGTGCACTGGGGGTGCTGGGGGAATGATGGTGCTGCTGAGGAAACACTGGCAGGGATTTTCCATGGAATCCTGCTGAGCCGGCAGATCTGCTTCCCTCACCATCCCAAGGGTCGCRATGCCAGGGTCAGGAAAGTGGGAGACAGCAGAAGGCTGTGCATCACTGACAGACACACAAACCTCTCTGATGGGCACTGGAGCTACAACTTGACCTCAAGAAGGGCCTTTCAAGGGTAAATGGCTGGAAATGGTGTCTGGTTGACTCAGAACAGCTTGAAAGCCACTTGTGCCTCTCCTAAGGTGCTGTGTTAACCCCCCCAGGACAGGGATAAGTACCTCACTGTTGAACTAAACCCATTTTTATTATAATTTAACATTTAGGAGCCTTAAGCACGGACGAGGAGTCTGTTTGGTGAGGTGCTGTGTAAACACAGAGCAAGACACAGTTCCTGCCCTGCAGAGGCTCCTGCATGCAAATTAAATCAATCACAGAAAGCTCAAAATAAGTCCAGCAGTGCTGGCAYGCYGCAGAGAGGCCCCACCACATCCTGCTCGCTGTGGCTGACATCTGAGCAGCTTCTCCAGGCTTAAAGACACAGAGGGCTCAGGGAAAAAAAACAAACSTGGAGTTCCTCTTTATGAGGACAAYGCTTTTTTGCTGAAAAGGGAARGTTTCTTCTCCTTTACGAGGGAGTGAARTTGTGCYTGCTGTTGGAGCTTTTAAGTTTTCCCTAAGGATCTCTGGAAGGGTGGTCACCCCACTGGGTGGAGGAGCTGGACAATGCTCCCAGGCACAGGGTGGGATGGTTGGGGTGTCCGTGCAGGACCAGGAGCTGGACTGGATGATCCTTCCAGCCCAGGATATTCCATGGTTCTGCTACCTTCAGTTGAGCAGTGGTGACCACGTATGAGGGCAGTTTGGGCGGCGTGAGCTAGGAAGTACAGCAAATATTCCGTGAGGGAATGTGTGCGTGCCTGCAGGGTGGTGTGATTTGTATTTATAGCACCCTGCTCTTGGGTTAAGTGGTGCTGCCTCTGCTCTTTAATGCTCCCTTTTCTGTTCTGCTCCCKTCTGCTGTCCAGGCCCGAAATGGGACTTCCCAGCTGTCAGCAGGGTCCTGCTGGCACCCCTGGAGAGCAGATGATTTACAGGACTTAGTGTTCTCAGCAGCACTCACTCTGCCTTTCGAGTGGTCAGCGCTTCAGGCTGCGCCTGGAGAATGTTGATTGAGCACGGGAGACATCAGAGATTCCCGATGGAAAGGAGGAAGTGGAAGGCTTGCTCTGAATTGAGTGGTTTGCAAGGTTAGCATGGAAAAGCACACAAATTTCTGCAGCTCGGGGCGCAGCAAATTGTCAAGGTAATGCAGATTTCCCCGCTCAGACCGGGGAGTGCATCTGCCACTGCCTCATCTAAAATGGGCAATTCAGCCTCTGGGAAAGCACTGGCTGTGCTTATGTAACAGAGCCCGGCAGGGAGGGACAGCAGCAGGAACACAAGTCTGGGTAATACCAGCAAAAAGAACTCATCCTTCCCTATTTGATGCATTCCCTGTGGCTACAAAAAAAAAAAAAAAAAATGGCTTGGCATGAATTCTTCATGGGCAGGTCCGTAGTTTGCTGTAGTACTGGAAATAATTTTGATTGTTCCAGTCTGGCAGAGCTGCTGCTGCCACAACCTTTAGGAGTCAAACGCAGGGACGCGCTGCCRGCCCCGCCTGCCACGAGTTCTGATCCCCGAGGCTCCCAATCTCCTCCTGATTTTTTCCTTCTACCCTCTGGAAGTGGCAGAACACGTGTTCTTTTTTATCCTAGGAGACACATCTTTGTGCTTGTCGCCATCCAACCTCCCGTCAGCCACGAAGCCGTTCTGTGTCTGCCAAAGTGCAAATCCTGGAGGAAGGGTGGTAAAAAAGTGAATCACAGCAAGAAATCTCAGCGACTCTGCCTTAAACCTTCTGCCAGCCCACACTGGTGTTCCGTGGAGCATTTCACCTCAGAAAACAGCCCRGGGGGAAAGATCAGTGTGACCTGAGCGTGCATAAAAGTCGTGTTCGTGGAGCCTAAAAACACAATAGAAAGGAGGGGTCAATAAAAAGCTGTTGGCGTGGCCTCTGCRGGTTTTTAGTTTGGTTTTTTTAGTTCAGGTTTCTCAATGAGTGAGTTTCTCGTGCTGAAGGGGAACGTTGGCAAATGGCACCACATCTTTTTTATCCTCCCCGGGGCTGTTTGCTGATAGATCCTCACGGAGAGGCTGCCATGAATATTTCACGTTGCTGTTCAACGGGCTGAAATGTCATTACCCCGGGAAAAGATGGAATGTTAATTCCTTCTGTTTGGTGAACGATGAATAAATAATCTAAGCCTTGGACGAGAGGTGTGCGGATAATCTGGGTCTACATAATGGAAGAAAGAATTTGCATGTAACTGTCTTCTGTTGGAAAGCTTCAAATTCGAATCCTGAACATCACCCTGGAGCGACTGAAGGGAAGTTTTCCTGCCAGGCTTCTCCAGCTTTTGCATTCAGACAGRGAAGGTTTCCCTCTGTCAGTTCCTCCATGTAGGGACTTGTCTCTTGGGTTAGTAGAATCCTCAGATTTTGTATCAAGTTTTCTCAGACTGCTGCTGAAATAATCTAATTTTTRCCTCCAGAAGAAGCAAATTTGCTGTTGCACTGGATTATTTGTCCCTGGTGTGTTGTGTTCAGAAGTGACTGGACCTTTTTGGCTTTCCATAATTAAGGCTGGCATGCCTCTGACATTATTTATTTTTTCCAGTTAATAAGTTTAAAATTTCAGTAAAAGAATAATTTTGGAGGYTTTTTCCCCCTAGTGTGTCTCACGGGGACGTTTGCCACAGCAGCAACAGGTTTGACAACAGGTACAACATCTTCTGTGTGCGTGTGTGCAAGGAAAAGCCAATCCATAAGGAAATGAGGGTCAGAAAGGAACGTGGCATCCTGTGCTGCAGCTTATCCACACTTCACCGATGCCACGGAGAGCCACCCCTGGGAATGGTGCTCGCTCCACGTGGCAGCATCCTGAACCTGCCTCTGGCTGCGAAACAGGGAATTGCCCTTTCCTGGTGGAAGCAGGCTGCATTTCACCGCTGATTCGAATCCACCGGAAGGATAAGAAAGCTCTTTCTGCCACCACAACAATGTGGGGTGACGGAAGAGATGACAGGGAATTTTCTTGCTTGGATAAAATGTGTCTCTGCTGTTCCAGCTGAGTCCATCTGCACACCACACACGAGAMAATTTCTGGCCTGCACCTTGAACCCTTGGCAATTGGTGAGGGTTTGGGTTCCAGGACTAAAATCCCCTTTATTTGCCCATCTTTCTGCCATTTTGTCAATCCTTAATTCTCTCTCTATCAACGGAAGTCAGAGAGGGGGAACGATGATTTTTGGTTTTTCAAGCAGASACTTTTCCCTAACTGTTTTCCAAAGGGAAAGAAAGAGGAAGAGTGGCCTATTAGCTCCATTTTAGTCCCTGCCTGGACACAGCTCTCAAATGAATTGCAAGAAGCTGAAAGTTCGTGGCAGCATGATGAGGCAGTAAAAGGGAGGTGTCAGGAATTCAGCTGAACTCTGTTTCTGCTCTGACAGGGCTCCCCAGGTGACACACACAAAGTCACTTCACTTCYGTCCAAAAAACATTCCTCCTTGGACGCTTTCCAGTGGCAGCAGCAGCTCTGACTTAAGTCAGAGCAGGTCTGTGGGAATGGCTGTGTTTGATAATCCTGCAAGGCTCCAGGCTGCCCTGSAGGTGCTCCGAGGGTTTTGGGGATGTGGCTGTGGAAGGGCAGGCTTGGAGGGGATATGGGATAAAGCAGCCTTGGGTTGGCTGGGTTGGTGCTCAGTTTAGTATCCAGGGATGTAAAGTGGCAGCAAAAGTAAAAAAAATACCCAAAAAACTCCAAAAAAGCCCTCCAACAGCAAAAAACCCAAACAACCCCAAACACAAACCATCAACAACTCCCCTCAAAAAAACCCAAAATCAAACCCCAAAACAAAAGAAATCCCCAAACCAAACACATCCCCCCCAAACCTCCAACACTACCAAAACTCAAGCAAGATTCTTTCTTCAGCAAACACTGGCAATGCCCGGGGAAATCAAACAGAAAATTTGCTAAAGGAGTTTTTGTCTCAACCCTGTTGCCACATTTTGAGTGGGCTCCTTYTTTTTTTTGTCCAGGTTTCTGGGAGCTGCCTAATTGCTGCCTGGAAACCTGGAGCTGGTKCTTTAATGTGAGTTCTGATTAGCATTGTTGGAGCCAAATATTTCACTCCAGGTTCTGAATTGTATTAATTTGTTACAGGACTTTYCTCCTTTCCTAAGCTCGTGGTTATTAATGTATTTAATAGCAGTGAGTGGGGTATTTAATTGCAGTATTTGGGGTTTTTTTGTTARTCTCTGGGGCTTGAGATTGCAGAGTTGCTTCTGGGCAAGCACTGGAGTGTGAGACTTGAACAGATTTCCATGAAGGAAGAATGGATTAGTTTGAAAGGAAGTGTTTGGGTTTTTTTTGTTCATCACATGCCCTGTACATATCTGCATGCTCAAGAAGTTTTTTTTACCGAAATGTCGTAGCAGAGGGACATGAAAATGAYGAACTGCTCTTATAACACTGCAAATCCCAAATGTTCCTGGTGCTGGTGTGATCAATCTGCTGGTGGCTGTCAGAACCCCGGCCATAGTTGGTGTTCTTGGTTTATAATTCGGGCAAGGAAAAYAGATGCCAAATTCAACACATCCAGAGAGCCCTTTGCTCCCTAAGCATTTAAAACATTTCGAGTTGGACTTGTGAATATCTCAGCGGAACACACATGCCTCAATAACCCCACGGCACGAGTTGATTATAATATTTTTCAGCAGTTTCAGGGACTTGATTGAAGAGGCTGGAGCAGCTGTGACTTTATTGCTGCATTTTTCACCATCTCTGTGCGAAACGAAAGTTTTTGTGCAGGGTTAGGGAACTGCCTTGCTTTGCCAAGAGGTGCCAAAAATCCATTTTTTCAGAGTGGCCGTGCTGAAGCTCCAGCCACCTGACAGGTTTTTCTTTTCGCCTGAGCACGTCTTGCAGTTTGAGGARCAAAGAGTTTGTAAGCTGTAAAAAGTTCGGGGTGTGGCTTCTCTGTATAGACAGGCAACACCATCCCCAAGGTCAGGCTGGGGGATGTTTATCGTGGTTCCGTTCCAGGCAGGCTGGGAGGGTTGGAGCTCCGAAGGCAGATGCTCTCCCCATATGCTCCTCACCCGCTCCTTTTGGAGAGGAGCTGCTTTTRCTGTTTAGCAGGAACGATGCCCTCGATATCCTGGTGATTTTTCACTGGCTTTGTTCTCTTTGCTGCTGCAGAGATCTTCCTGGCAAACGTTTTGTTGGKTTTTTTTTTTGTGGAAATGCTCGAAAGCTGGGGGGAAATTGAAGAGCTAAATTTGGAYGCCGCGCTCGTTCGCGTGGAGCGTGTTTGGGATGGAGCAGGCGTCGGGAATATGCTAAATGGCTCTAATAAAGCAGGCTCGATCCCTGAGTTTTCCCTGAAGGCCTGCCCTGCTGATGGAGAGCTGTATTAATCTCCCATTTATTATTAAACACCCCGTCCTTGAGAGGAGAAGCCTTGAGGGCACAGTTTTCCCCGTGAACTTTTCCATCTCTGGTATTTATTGTTTATTGCTGCCTGTCTGCGCCTGATGTAATTTAAGCTTTGTGCTTTTCTTGGCCTCGGTGGCAATGACCACTGGGGTGGGGGGAAAGGACCACGGTGAGGATGTTGAGACTCTTTTCTCTGCCTGACTTTTGGGCTTTAAAGTCACCATTTCTCTGACAAACAACTTGGTTTTTGGCTCAAGAAGGCAGCTCCTAACTCTGCCCTAGGCTGGGATTTGTGTTCCCTCCTCCATGCACAACGAGCTTCTCTACTTCGTAGAGAAGCACTTTTTGTGCCCCAGGTTTATATCTGGACTTGCACCRGGCTTTTATTCACGCAGAACTCGGCACGAAGCTCTGCCTTTTCACAAAAGAGTAAAACCCGAAGGATGAAGGGTTGGACCTGCAGCCCTAAACCTGCCGAATCCCGAGGTGTGTTTGCAAGTGGCATTGTTAGAGAGCAGGCTTTTGTCATCCTCTTGGATACATCCAGACAGCTCAGCCTTCTGGCACAYGTGGCCCTTTTCCCTGAGGTGTATTATTTACAAGTCTTTTTATTGCTGTGAGTGCTGCAAGGCTCTGGCCAGGTTATACGAAATGTGCTTGATCTTCGTTGCTGAGCCCAGTTCCTCAGGAAACGAGAGAGTGAAAAGGTTCCTCACCAGTGCATGAGGTAATCCACTCCAAAATCTGACTGTTAGTATTCATAAAAAGAGAAAAAAAAAACCTTTTCAGAGGTGTGTTGATGGAAGGATTTTGGTGTGATAACCTCCGTGAGCTGAGGCTACMCCTCAATCTGTGGGACCATCATGTCTAATTGAAATCTGAAACCGTGATTTGGGGTTTTTCACCGCTCATGAATGGTATCACAGGTTGAAAATATGCAAGATGTCATCTTATCATTTCCAATAGGGTCGTGTCAGCCTGTCAAGGGCTCGATTGTCTTAATATCTTTGTTTATTCTCCTTGTTGAAGTGCTGTGGATGGCAACGGGAACCGACACTTGAAAAGTTTCACTGATGAGCAGCTCAGCTACAAGTCTGCCAAATAAAGATAGAGTCATTTTTCAGCGTGCCAGACTTAGATAATAGGTTTATTCCCTGAGAAAAGAAAGCTCAAAGAGATCACATTCTTTTGCTGCCGAGTCTGTTTTGCCCAGCCCTGTTGTCAGGGCACGAGGGCTTTTCTCTTTTTCTTTTTTACATCCAATTACTCATCTGGGCTTTTTTTCTTATTTTAAGTGGGTAGTCTGAAGTAAACAAGAGGTCAGAGTAGGATGCAATGGTTCACTGGAGAAATTCAGCACCTACAGCTGAGTGTTTCTACAAAGAGTATTGAACTGGAGATAATATACATCCGTTAGAAGTATTCTTCAAATCTGTCCTGACCCCCACAACCTGAGGAATGTTTAGTTCTTCTGTGGAAAATGGCATCTAAACCAAGAAATCTTCATGGAAACGGTTCAGAGACAAAATTAATATTTGTATGTTCAGGTTCTCCACAGGATAAATGTGCTTTAATTTCTCTGCTCCAGCACTCACAGGTACTGAGGTCAATTTTATCTTCTGATTTATTTGAAACTGAATTTGATTATGTGGCAAAAAAAAAATATGGAAGGAAATGGGAACAAAGCCTGGGACCTGCTTCTTTGATACAAGCACTGTTTCCCAGAAAAATATTCCATTTCTGAGGAACTCCTCTTGTGTTCGTACAGTAATTATGAGCTGACAGATTGTAAATTCAGCCTCGTGAGCAGCTGACCAATCTTTTTTTCCGGGCAGGTGTTGGAGTAGTTTAAACCTGTACGAGATGGGCTAGCAAGCAATGAGCTTTTTGTGGAAACTTTTCCTAAGAGCAGTGTCTGAGTGCGCTGTTGATTCCCAGGAGAGGAGGTGAATCTGTCCTTGATGYGAAATGACACAGCCAGGCTCTCCTGGACACTGGATTACACATTCCATCCATCTCCAGCAGGGAACAATCCTCCCCAAAGCCCACGGGGACTGAGTAGGTGTCTGGTGACCTCTTAAATCACGAAAACCCCTTGGGTCCCATGTTCCAAATACCTTCTGCAACACCAGAAGCTGCTCAATTTCTTCTTGGATTTCCTGCCTTTAAGGGCTCTGCTTGCCTTTCTCTAAATTCCTTAAAATCCCGATTTATGGGTGGTGGGAGGGGGGAATAAATCCCACTGCTCTCTTTTCTGCTGGAACCAAAGGGGCAAATTTCGCTTTGCTTCAGGTCTCCCCTAAGGACGCGCAAGTGAAGAATGAGGTCTTTTTTTTGGCTTTTCCCTCTAATTGGCAGCAGAAAAAGTAAAAGCTAATCACAGCAGTTCCTGGCTGGCTGGAGCCAACTGGAGTTGGGGATAATTTAGGATTTGTACTCGCAGTGCTGAGCTTCCAGCTGCTCTCCCTGCTCTGTCCAGGACAGAAACGAACATGTGGCCCTAAAATAATGATGCCTGAAAACCAAAGCAATGGGAAAACTGAGAGGATTCTTCAGCGTGGGTAGGGGCTTGGTGCTAAATTTTAATCCCACCTCTGCCAATTTGTTTTCTTCCTTTGTGAGATGCTGTGCTCCTAAGGGCTGCTGCTGCAACATTTTGAAAGCAGGGAGGACTATGGAAGTGCTAAGTCTGCTCAGGGAGTAAAGAATACAAGATATGTGTAGTAATAAGGCAGCATTTGACTGATTGTTTTACTATTATTACTTTCTTTCTTCGTCAAAACCCAAATGTTTGGGGTTTTGTCACTCTTGAGTTGAGTCTTCGCAGAAAACTCAATATGTGGGGGGGGAATAAATAAGAATATGTTGTGCAGTCAGACTTAATCCCATGTCTAGGTGAGCTAAGCTAAATGTTTGAGGGGCTTTTTTTTTTTGGTCTTGTTTGTGGAACCGTTTTTCTTTTGCAGAACAAATCTTATCAACATCCACACAAGTCTTGGAGGTCAAATTCCTTTCTCGGAAGCCCAGGGTCGGATTTGTGTTGCCTCCCTGCTTTGCAGAAGGGAGATTAGAGCCTGTGGGAGGCAAAACGGGGGAGCTGGCTGCAGGGGCACAGATTTTTTCCCTTTTCCACGGRAGGAGATTTAGATCTGAAAACAGGCAGGTGGAAACCTGATGTCCAATTTCCTGATGGCTGTGAGCGCACGAAATGTGCTCTTTTCCGGTGCCGTTSCTGTGTTTTTTACCTCCAAAAGTCACCGTGTCTGCTCCTGTGGAAATCCCCGTGTAACTCTGTCATCTTCAGAATATTTTAAGCTCTGCATTGACAGCTCCCTTCGAGGATGTTTTTCTGAGCTGTCAGGTGGTGCATGAAGGAGTTGGCTTCTGGAAAGGGTCAGCTTTGCTTTTTATRGAGGAGCACTCCAAGCAAGAGTGATGAAGATAACCTCAGCAGAGCAAACAAGCTTGAGTGAAGGTTGTGTTTGAATAATGGCTGYCTCCCTGATAAATTCTGGCTCCTAAGCACGATTTTTTATTCAAGTCTGGGTAGACTAACCCGAGACTGATTGCGATGTGAAGCGTGCAGTGTGGCTGGATGGTCTTTTACAGACCATTTCGCCTGCAGAACACAGTGAAAAGTACTTCATACTCCCACTCAGCTGAAGAGCTGTGGGCCTGTTCTGTGCTTTTTGTAAGGAGTCCAGGCAAAACAGTTTCCTGAGTAAAACACCAAGGGGCGGGGCTGTATGATGTGTGTTATTAGTACTTGATGCTGTGATGGGCTTTAAGGCTCCCGAGAAGACAAATTCACAGGAAAAAAGTTAATTGAGCAAATTTTCTTGCTTAACATCCTGAGAAAGCAACATCAGTGAGGTGCTTGGGATGAGTGTGCTGCTCGTTAACTGTGTGAGTGTTGCTACAACCCAGAGGCAATCACAGCAGTGCTGCATCTTGGGGGGTTTTCAGCCCTAGATCGGAGCGATATAGAAGTTGTACCCTCTGTGAAGTGGGACTTCCACCCCGGGAATTAGGGGAGACTCTCTTTTCCACTTGAAGGAACTGGGAGATGTCAGTTTTCCCTCGTTCTGCGGGTGCTGCCTTGTCCGTGATCCCGGCATTCCAGCAGCTCCAACAGGTCAGGCCAAGCAGGATGATGGACCCTCCTGCCCTGGCTCTGCTCGGGTGGCATTTACTGCCCGGGATAASCCGGGGCTCCGTCCTGCAGAGGAGACAGAACCTTTAGCCCCTGGATCCAGCTTTGTGTGGTGGCTGCAGTGCTCCCCAGTGCTGAATAAAGTTGTTTTCCGGGAGATCCCTTTGGCCACGCTCTGTTCACATCCCTGCAGGGCGTGGTTGCACCCAGCCACGTGSCCCWGCAGGTATGAGAGAGCAAACAGCASAGTTTGCCAATGTCTGGCTTGAAGCTCTGACAGGAAGGCTGAGGTTTGCTGTGAGAACAAACAGTGGCGAGGAAGCCCTGAATTAGCCTGTCTTGGGAGGGGAAGGATGTTGCAGATGGTTGGGGTCGGCTTTGGGAAGGTTTTTTTGTCATCTGCTGCCTACACCATGCGCTTTATTTCTCCGCCCTTGGTGCATTTGTTTGGTCCTGAGCTAGCGTCTTTGAGGAAATGCGCTTTTTTATTTTAAATTTTACTTTCTCTGATTAGTGTCAGCCTGCTAAAAGCCAGCCCACTTTCTCTGTCATGCGTTGCACGRGTCAGTCTGTCCCCTGAGACTCGGCAACCACGGGATGGGATCTGGTGTTTCTGCCGGGGCTGGAACTCTCAGGTGCTTTATTGAACTGTGGTTAAAAGCAGGACCAGACATCTGAGCCTCAGCTCCCACAGTGGATTTTGACCTCATTAGAGTTAATGAGTGCTCGGCGTCCAAATCCCTGGGGTATGCTTTTAAGGAAGGAATATTTGGTCTATGGTTGTTGGATTAAGACAATATACACAAGGAAAGGAACCGTGATGAGGAACAGAGGATCACATAAAGCCCTGAGCTTSTGTTGGCAGCAGGAGTGGTGTGCTCTAGTCCAAGGGGTTTAATGCTGGAATGGACCTGATTACCCATTAACCTCATCCGGTTCAGTCTCTGTGTCTCCTGCGTGCCATTTTGCTCGGGTAYTTGTCAGGTGTTGCCCTAACCCCTCCGATTCTGGGAACAAATAAATATTTAAACTCCCCAAAACTGTATTCTTGCTGTAGCTGCACAGGTACTCAAAACCTCTCTAATAACTGCTGTGGAAGAAGGAAATACAAATATTCAGACCACCCCACTGTAAGATTCACCAAGATTCCCATCTTTTCTCATCATCCCCCTCGTTCTGCACCTTCCACACTTGCACCTCAGGCTATATTTTTGGGGGGAGGGGGTGGGAAGGGCTTTTTAGGGGGTGTTGCCTGTTTGACGGCCTTTAAACCTCCGGATTGCCGAATCCCACCTGCCGTGGCGGAGGCGCGTTCCTCCGGGAGCGGCGGGATCGGATGGCACGAGGGGGAAGATGCGCGGCGAGCCGGGCCGGGAAGGGTTAACGGGCTCCGAGGCGCCGAGCGGGCGCCGTGCGCGTCCTTGGCGGTGGGGGGGGGGGGACGACGAGCTCCGGCACGGGGGGCTCGGCTCCCTGTGCCGGCTGCCACGCGCACCCCGCATCCCCCCGGAGCCTCCCCGCCTCCCGGCGCCGCATCCGCCTCTCCGGGATGGGATGCTCCGCTGCCCGCTCCCGGCCGAGCGGCTGATGGATGAGCGGCCCCGCCAGCGCGGCCAGGTAAGAGCCCCCGCTCCCGCTCCCGGAGCAGCACGAGCCGGGATTCGGTGGTCCGTGGCGAGCCAGGAGGAGAAACGACCGTGCCGGTCCCCCGGCACGGAATAAAAAGTAGGAATCTTCGGGGAATGTCCCCCCCCCCCCCGGAGGTGTCCGGTGCGAGGTGTGCGTGGCTGGCTTGGAGCGCTGAAGTTGCCGCGAGTCGGTGGTAAAGCTATTAACATGGAGCGTGGAAAAGGCTGTGACCGGGGAGACCTGCTGGGGGGTTTGGGAGGGGATGAGGAAATTCTGTTACTTTGCACTCGGTTCATTTTGCGGGATTTCAGCGTCGGAGATAGGGAAGCAGGGTATTGGAATCCTGCAAAGCAGGGAATGACACAGGAAGGAGGGTGTGCTGGGATAACTCCGATAACAGAGTATTTGTGGACCTCCTGGATATCGCAAAACACACGTGCAGCTTTTACTTCAATTTTAAAAACCAACCTTGTGCTCTGCTCTTGTGTCTCTTAATTCTGTGAGGCTTTTCTTCCATTTTTTTTCCCTGAACAGCTCTTCTCCCTGTCAACAAGTATTCCTAGCTTTCTCATGGAAGTGATTGCCTTGGAAATAGCAAGCTAGATGGGAGTGAGCAGGCTGTGGAACGCAGCAGGTTAGTCCAGACCTGTCATTTGAGTGCTCAGAACAGCTATTGCGACAGATCAGTACCAGTGGGACCCCACTTTTTATGGGCAGTCGTCTGTGTGCTGTCAGAATGAGCTTGAATATCCTGTATAATCCACACAAATGTGCATGTTGGAGAGGAGGCATCGCTCAGAGCAGTAAACACTGCCAGAAATCCTTGGCTGGAGTGTGGGCTGAGCTAGACCAGGGCTTTGGCCACACATTGATTATTCTGTGAGCACGCTCAGCTCAGAATGTGTACCCACCTAATCTTATTAATAGTGATCCTTCTCAGAAGCAGGCATTAGGCCTTAAATAAAAGATGACACTGTTAATCCGGGGGCTTAGCCGGTTGTGATTCTCTGGATGCTCGACAAAGAACATTTCCAAAATGTTAGCACCGTGCTGAAAATGTATAGGGTGAATGCAGGAATTGCAGACTCCCTAAGCTGCTGGAATTCGGGTACAAACACCAAACTGAAAGAGAAAAAGCAGGTGAAAGCATGACTTGGGGTCTAGGAAACATTCCCTGGTTTTTCTCTTTAGTCCTTTCCACAGCTTAATGTTCTGCTGCTTATAGCAACTGCAAGCATGTGAATGGAATGCAAGAACACTGATTGGTGACCAGAGCTTGTCTTTCTTTCATCAAATACCAACATTTTGTCTCATTTGATATCTAACCCATCGTGCCTGTGTGCATATTTCATGAGAACACGCTGAGGCAAACAGGGAAAAAGAAATTTAAGGCCACTATGGCATTATCAGGTGATGTTACCATCACTTGCTTTTGACCTTTCCATATAAAAAGCCTGAAACAATTGAGGAAATGTTAAATAAGAGCTTTGTTACAGAATTTCCATCTATTTAAGGACGATCATGATTTGCATCTTGCTTTATCTGGGTTAGATGACCTCTGAATAGTTATTGTTTCTTTCCTTTTACAACATATATTAAGTGAACATTAATAACAAGGCTGGAGTTCAGTCTTGGAAAAGCAAAAGTTTAAGCCTTGAAGCTCCTGTTGCCTTTTTTCCTCCCTGAGCACGGAAGCAGCAGAGTTGAATAATTCAGTTTTTGGCCTATCCTGAAGGGAACATGCTCTCAACCCTTCCTAGCATCAATTTGCTTCCGCGAATGTGGATATTAAAATTCATCTCCCAATTTATCAGKGCCTTGATGGGAAGTCAGAGATCAAGGGCTCGTAGAAAAAAGAGCATCAGGAGGGAGCACAAACTGAGCTCTTGGGGGTTCTGTGTGTGCCAAGGAGCCAGGGGGAAGTCGGGGTGAAGTTTTGGGAGAGAGGGTGAGGGAGGAAAATGATGTAAAAACGTGTGGATATGGCAGCAGTGGGGACAGGAACCTTGAAGAGATGGAAAATGTTGRATTTCTTGGGAATATGTGGGGTCTGCATCACACACCTGCACAGCCCTTCAAACACCACCCTGTGCTCTTGGCTYAGAGTGTCTTCATTCCTTTTAATTCCACAAAGTAAAGAGGATTCTGGTTCTTCAGCTGAGAAGCAGGAGTGTCTTTGGACCCCTGATCAGTGCCAGTGGAATTGACAAGTGATTTCCAGAGTGAGGAGATACTTTGGAAAGGCTTTGGAAAGCAGAAAACACACGATTGATCACCTGGTGTCTCCAAAAAATTGAGTCTTGAAGGAGACCATCACCCCCAGGAAGACAAGGAAACCACGTGCGACACCTGACAGGGAATAATCTTTGGATTTGTGTGTTTGCTAAACTTTCTGTGAAGATTCTCTTTATAAAAGCCAAAAAACTTACAGCTGATTTTCTGTGAATAAAGTGGATTTTAGCCAGTGGTGTGCAYRTATCAGAGGTGAATTGMAGCAATGAGTTTGATGTCATTCTGTTGTACAGAGAACTTAAAGCCTCTGTTGCTCTTTAGTAACATGAATGACTTAAAAATATCTCACTTAACAAAACTATTCACACTCCACTGGTTTTTGGTTTTGTTTGGSTTTTTTTTTGTTTTTTCAAACAGACCTCCAAGCTTTTCTCTTGGACCAAATTTGATTTGTACCATAAAGGCTGAGGTTTCTGGAGTTGTGGGCCCTTGGTTAAGGAAGAATCTYCAATTGGTTTGAGGGAGGAGCAGTAATTTGAAACAGCAACAGCAAAAGGCACAGTAGGGAAAGGGGAGGGAGAAAGCACAGCCATCCCATAAGGAATACTTCAGGAATAACTCGTTTTTCCAGAGCTTTTATGGCATGTTTTATTTTTGGATCCAAAAAGCAAAATTGCTGATTATAATATCACATTTTGGCAACATATATTTTGTATTTTTATATTCCTCTGAAACTGCATTTTGGTGCTCGCCTGCCCTGTGCTCTTTGTCTGTCCCAAGGCTCTTGATGCACAGGGATTTGGTACCAGTTTATTCCCAATCTGCTGTGGAAACAGAGCTGGGTCTCAGAGCAGRGTTTCGTAGTGCAATAAGCATCCATGGCAATGAGATGCAAATCAGTCACTCTCCTGTGCTTCCATGCTCTGATAAGTCTTTACTGGGGATGCAGGTGCAGGGTGAAGTYAAAAACACTTGGGTTTAGTGCTGTAATCTCTAAAAGAAATTATTTCCTTACAGGAGAGAGCCCAACAAAACTCCAGTGGGTCTGGTGTGCAGTCACTGGGCACACGTGGGGAATTTCCTCTTTCACACCAACAAATGTTGTGTGCTTATTTGCAATTATTTGAAGAGTTTATTTGAATCTATATCCTCGATCTTAAAAGCCTGGGCTTTGCCTGCTGTCTGCCTATCCCTGAAGAGCAGGACTGACCCTGCTGCTAGAGGGACAGTGAGATGTGTATTTTAAACTCCTATTTAAAGATACAAAGACTGATTAGAGGGTGAACCGAGGTSCCTGGAGTTCTGTCCCCGCTCCTCTGCAGGCTCCTGCGGCGACAGGAGGGGTCACTGGGGGTCAGACACTTGATGGCTGTGCTGGTGTCCRTTCCGGGGCTATCTCGGTGTCTGAACAGTGCTGACTGAACGGGAGCTGTGCTGGCCCTGGCAGGCACATCCTGGAGGGGGTTGGAATCACAAATATAGAGCAGGGATGAACGTCCTGTAGTTGTAATGGGAACTAGACTGGCACTACAGCTTTGCCTTTCTCCTGTTCTCCTTCAGACTTCTTAAATTCGCCTGTTTGAGGCACTGTCTCTTCTTTCACTTGCAGCTAAACCGACGACACTCTAAGACCTCACACACCCCAAACTCTTTTCCTTACCTTTGGGTCATTTGAGACCTCTTGCCATGCCAGTCCCATGTGTGGTTGTGGGATTTGGCTTGAAACCTTGATGGGAAACCCCGTGGGGGTCCTGTTGCCTGTGGAAGTGCCTGCTGATGTTGTTCCCTTCCAGAGAATTATTCTGTCACAGTTTCTTATCAGCCCTGAGTAYTTCCCTGCTGCTGTGGGGTGCTACCCTCACGTTGCTGAGGGTTCTCCTGAAATGCTGTATGATCCTACTGTGGAATTCCACCCCCCAAAACCGGGGGTGGTGTCCTGTGTGGCGTCTCCTGTCTGCAAACCCAGCAGAGCTGTTGTGCTTTTCAGCCCATCCAGTTCCTGTGGAGGCACAGTTTTATTTCTGTTAGCGCCTCTGTGCTATTTCCAGCACTTCTCGCACATGCCCACGTCTTTCTGCMTCCTTTTTCCAGCCTCCCCTCCTCCCTTGGATGTTTGGCAAGATGGGCACGAAGGAGTTGGGCTTTTATGGAGGCTGGTGATACTTGGCTTTCTAAAAGTGGTTAAAATGGAGTGACAATTGTAAGGGAGGGAAAATGTCATGCTTTGGGTCGTGTACCTGCTGATGACAGGGTAAAACTTGGGYGTGGAGGAGATGGAAATTTCAGACCTGCTCCCAGGTGAGGCAGGAGGGAGAGATGGGAATGCCCCTGCTGGGCTCCGGCTTCGTGCCCTGGTGTGTCAGGCTCCACACCCAAACCCTGAACTGCTGCCCTGTGGTTTTCCCCACCACCTTGTGAAGCAAACACGCCGCTGCCCGTGTCCCGTGCCCGCTGTTTTGGGACGAAGAGGGGCTGGAGCTGCCGTTTGGAGATAATTCCGACCACCTTCAGCCCTCGTGTCTCCCGAGAGAGGCTGAGGAGGGGGAGCAGGCTGCTGCCCGTGCCCGGGGTGTGACGCTCACGGCTGTGACACGCGGCGYGGCGCAAAGGGCAGGCACCCTCCGGCTGCGGGACCTCCCTGCCCTCCTGCCCCCCGGAGCCACGAGGGGATCCATCCGCRGAGGAAAGGCTTCCCCGATGCCACAGGCTCGGTTTCCAAGTTAATCGCACGAAATATGGAAGGGAGCACGTGCAGGGAAGGAGGATGGATGTTCCCCTGKGCCTCGCTTGCCTCGGCTGAGCTGGCCGGGCGGTCAGAGCCCGGAGCTGTTCCTGCCATTCCGAGGGATCTTTTGCTAGGACAGCGCGGATGGGCAGGGAAGTGAAACCCAAGGCTCGGTGCTGATTGAGTGTGAGATTTCTGCAGCTTTCTCGCTCGCATTTCCGTTCCTAACTAGGTCATTTACAGTAACCGTGCCTTGCTGCAGGCCTCTCGCTGCACAGACCCACATGCTTTCTCGATTCCCAGCCTTTGTTAACGAATAAAGCCTTTATTTTAAGCAGCTCTCGTGAAAATCTGCAGCCGGGGGGTCAGGAAGGAGAGACTTGGTGTAATAAATACAAGAGATTATGTGATGATACCGCAGGAAAAACTCGCTCCTGGAACTGTGTGTTGCTCTTTGTTGCACTTTTAATTAACTCTGCGGCGGGCAAAATGGACAAATAACCTCAAACATTAACAGATAATCTGCATTGAAATAGAAGATGAATCAAGCAGCAGCCCTGGTGCACCGCTGGGATGGAGGTGGAAACGCAGAGTCCAGCTAATGACTGACTCCTTGCCCGAGGCCACGGTCCCAGGAGGGAGCACTGTTGGGTTAATATTCTTTCTGTACCCAAGTGATTAATGATCTCTCAGCTTCCAGGATTTGCTGGCAGAGCATTTGTAAGCGCCGGGAAGGGAGGGAGATGAGCGAGGAGTGCTAATTCCATGGGAAGTTCCTAGGAGCACTTCTCCACCTTCAATTTTCTCCGTGCATGGCACCAGCTGCGAGCTTGGACTGCAGTTTCTAGAAACTTCCCCTTGATTATTGCAAGGGAGGGTGGAAGTTCAAATGAGTGACGTGTCAAAAGTGTGGCTGCTTCCAAAATCTGCACTTCAGGGTACACGGAGTGGGTGCTGCTTCTGTGGGTGTAAATGTTTGTCTATGAAAACAGCTTGTCCTATGCTGATGTTGTCATGCCCATATTGAAGGCTACAATCCCCCTTTTCACTTCCATGATGTTATCAAACAGATTTGGATGGCTTCTTGCAATACCAGCGCCTTGCACCCCAAGTTTGGGCAACATTCTGTGTGGTGGGAATGTGGCCAAGTTGCATCCGGGTGGATTTTGTGACACAGCCTGACCTCCGTGAGGACTCCTTCCAGGGATTGTGGCCTTGGAGCAGTGGCTGGGAGCATTGAAAGGATAATGGTGTGGTTTTGGAAGAGCTTGGGCAGACCTGGCAGTGTGGGGTTGGTGATGAGGTGCTCGGGGCATCTGTGATGCACAAAACCCRGAGCTCTGTGCCCAGTAAACACTCCAAGCAGAGGAACAATCAGGCTGGACTCGTGGGTTGCTCTGAAAACTCCTTTTGTTGAATGCAACCGAAGAAGTGAAATAAATAAGAAATACATTCATCCGAGGTGGTTTCTTCCTCGTGTGCTGAGAGGCTTCAGGAGTGTATTTATGGCAAACAAAATAAGAAACTCACCCCAGCTATTTTTGCTCACCTGGCCCCTGCGTGTCTGCTGCCTGTTCCCTGCTCAGTTTCAGTCCATGTCCCTCCAGCTCTCCTCCCTTTGGAGTCGAGCACACCTTTTCTCACCCTCTAAATGGGTTTGGTCTGCACTCGCCTGCCAGGTGCAAACCCCTTCTGTGTTACCAGTTTTAGTCCTGGAACTTTAAATTCCAGGGAGAGAAATGACAGCTCTGTTAGGCGTGGCCTGGATCAGCTATTGCCTTTCAGTGCTGATGCTTTGTCCTAGAATTTATGGCCTCTGTGGTTTTTTACGCTTTCCCTCCTCTACAGGTGAGGAAACTGGTGGAGAGAGACAGCAAATAATTTGTGTAGTTTTATGTTAAGCTCTCCAGACTATGTTTTATTTTAGCATGTGCCSTTCTGTTCGTGGACTTCCTTGGGATTTCCTTTGCGGGGTGCATAAGAATCTCACAAAAAAAGTTAATTTAATAATTCTTTCCTGCTTTATTGAGAGTTCTGAGATTTCAGCCAAGTGGGAACAGAAACTGGGTTTGCTGTAACCCCAGCCTGAGTTCTCACAGCACAAATACTGGTAACTACTGGGGGCCTAACCTGACCAGAGAGCAAGAGATTACTGGGATCAGCAGAGATAAAAACGAAAAGCTTGATRACAGCAGCGTGCTCAAAACCCCTAAGCCAAGCCAGGCAGGTTTGCCACTGGAGAGAAAGTTTTAGGATGTGGCTTCACGACCGTGGCAGCTCATGGATCACATTTAGGAATGCGAGACCCTGTGCTGGAAAAAGCTCTTGGAACAGGACACCTGGAAAAGCTGGAAAAGCAGGATGGAGAAAACCAGCAGCTCCTTCATCCCACCCACGCGGGCGTTTGCCGTTTTCCGCGGTTGCGATAGGACAGGTCCAGCCCTAGTGAAAACGACGGGAAAAACGGCTTTTTTTCCATCGTGGGTTCCACCCTTTGTGCTGGGAAGCGTTTGCAGAATAATCTGTTTCAGATCGCCAGGCTGGGAGTTGCAAACTTCAATYCGGATGCCAGTTTTACACCACGCCTTTAATCCTTATTTGCCTCAACCCACGCACCTCGCCCACCTTCCCACCCTCCGCTTGAGCTGTGTTGTGACTGAAGGAAACATCCCCATAATTGTCTTGGCTCGTTTTTATTCCTTTATTCCTCATCTCCCTCTCTGGAGACCTCTTCAAACAACCTCCTGGTGTTTCATCACGAGTCACCGCAGCTGTCACCCAGCCCAGATGTACACACGTAAACTTTTTGTTCTAACCTAATTTATCAATTTCTCCTTGTCTCTTCCCAATTTTTCTTTCTTCTACCATTATCTTTAACTTTTCCTGCCTCTGGGGTGCCCAATAATTAATTAGGATTTCACACGTTGGTTTCAGAGCCTTGAGAATGGTTGGCAAGGTAAAATCAATAGACTGGAACCAGGTTCCTCAGGCCGAGGTAATTTTTGAAGCCAAGCTCCTTGGTTTTGCCACACTTTCCACATGGTGGCCAATTTGGCCAGTTTCCCGTGACTTTTACCTGCAAAATCAGTTACCAAATCTACGATCTTGCTCCTTGCTTTTCATTTTAATCTCTACCTTGCCTTTTGCAGGATAGGGGAACCAATACAGAACACTTCTCTTTAATCTCATCTGAACCGAACATCTGCTCTCCCCTGCCTTTGCCAGGGAAAGCTTTGGGGATCTRGGCTAGACAGAGAAGGGGGAAATCTAATTATTCAGTATTAGAGCAGCCTAAGCGTTGAAAGGATTCTCCCTTGTGCCACAAAGAAGGGAAAGGGAAAAAATGACCRGTGTGTCCAGAGGCTCTGGGCTGCCTTGGCAGTCTGAGAGAAGCTTCCAGTTCTGTTTTAATGAGGCCTTGGGGTACAAAGGGAACTGGAGCTGATCTCTCACTTAAAGCCGGAGGAGAGAGCAAAACGGGGCCGTGTCCCCAAAGCTTTCGTCTCCAAACTTGTGTGAGGCAGCTCTGCTCTGGGCTGGGAGTGTTTCAGCCTCTGCCCTGGCAGGACATCACTTGGCACCCTTTTTATATCTGCTTTTGAGCTGTCTGTGACATCTCAGGTCTGGAAATGCTCTGTCTTTGTCTGCAGCTCCTCAGACCTGGAAATATTGTCTTTATCTGCACCAAGTGCTGCCCCGGAGCTAAGGAGCCCTTAGAGGGCTTAGGGGGTCTTTGTGCTCCCTTTCCAAGCCCTTGGAGAGCTCAGGGGTGTTTGTGCTCCCTTTCCAAGCCCTTGGAGAGCTCAGGGGTCTTTGTGCTCCCTTTCCAAGCCCTGAGAGAGCTCAGGGGTCTTTGTGCTCCCTTTCTGAGCCCTTGGAGAGCTCAGGGGTCTTTGTGCTCCCTTTCCAAGCCCTGAGAGAGCTCAGGGGTCTTTGTGCTCCCTTTCCAAGCCCTTGGAGAACTCAGGGGTCTTTGTGCTCCCTTTCCAAGCCCTTGCAATCCTATGGCTGGACTAAGCAGATCAGGCCAGCTGTATGTTTACTATTTGTGTAGATAAGCCTTTTATCTCTTAATGTGTCTTTGGGGAAGGGCCTGTCCTGTAGGAGTAGTTAACACTTCAGAGGGTGAGCCCCTGCCATCCACAGGAGCTCCTTGGCTGAAAAATGACCTTGTTCTCCTGCAGGTGACATCCCTGGCTATGTGACGGACATGAGGAATTTTCCGGGGAACAGGAGATCCGAGCGGAGCAGGAGATAAAAAACGAGCTTTTTAATCTCATTAGTGGTTTCTGAGCCAAACTGTTGTCTTTTTCCAGCGGAGTACGCTTGCAGCAGGGCTCAGATTATCTGGATTGCAGCGGGGGGGACACAAAGCCGGGCTCCCCCCAGCTCGGCACCAGCYGAAGCAGCTCTGCCGGAGCCCACGGAGCTGCTCCCGTCAGCAGCAGTGCTTGGAGTGATTTGCTTTTCAATGTGCTCCTGCGGGGTTTGTCTGTCACTGCCAGGCTGTGCTTTCGTGTGGCCTTTCCATTCGTTGTCTCCCTTGACCGGCAATTGCTGAAATTGGGAGCAAACAGAGCAGCCAGGTGGATTCCTGGCAGAGCTTTACTGGGTGTGAAGAACAAAATGCGTGTGAGAGCCAGATAAGGAACGTGTGCCCTGTTCTGCTTTCTGCAGGCACTGCAGTTGAAAGGAAAATGTATATTTTTAAAKAGGTCTAGTGCTGTTTCCAAGTTGATTTTCATCTTGGACTTGTTGAAACGACAACTAATACCGAACAAAGCTCCTTAAATTTGAATGTGAAAAGGGACATRGCTCAAGATCTCCCTATTTAAACACCGAGTGCTCTCAGTTTAAACACTGAAGTGGAAGGGTTTAGMGTGGCTGTGGATCCCAGCACTCCGTGGGCAACACAGGAAACCTCTTGGATGGTTAAAACACTTGCTGGGGTAGCTCTTGCTGAAGCTGGTGTCTTTAAGCACCACGGCTCAAACCCCAGGCCCTTGAAAACCACTCCTGACGCAGCGCTGCTCTGTTTCTTTCTCAACGCACCTTCATTTTCACGTTTGTTTCCAGGAGATCCTGCAGCGGCTGCTTCAGGCTGGTTGTGTTCAGGAGGCAGCTGAGCTCTCCGAGCAGGGCTTTGGCAGCCTCCCTTCCCCCCATTCGTGAGTCTTCCATGAAGTGTAGGAATTGAAGGGGTTCAGCTCTGCTCTGATGTCAGCCTGYCGTTCCTCTCTGATGTTTATTGATGCCTCTTATTTCTCCTGTTAGTCAGTGAAGGCCTAAACGAAATTATTCCGGGCTGTAATTTGAATGCCAAGTGTAATTATTGCCGAGATGATCTGCTTAGGAATGCTCTGCGCTCTCCGGAGACATCTCCTCCTCCTGGAGGGCGAGCAGGAGTGGAGAGGAGATTTGCTGGAGGCCAAAACCTCTAAACCTTGCCCACAGGGGAAGGTTTTCTTTTGCCTTCTTTGAGATGTGGTGAAACTTTATATAAGAGGGTGTGATGCGTGGCTAAAGGGACTCTTCGGAGCGTGGGAGTAGCTGAGCCTCTGGTTTGTGGCATAAACCCTGCAAGAGGGCTCAGGTGAGCTCGGTGTAGTCAGGGTTTCTATATTTTGGGAGTCAGCATCTCCCGGGCTGTGCCCTCCCGAAGATGAGCGTTGGTGGCTGGCTGGATGATTTTGCACRGTTCTGGGCTCAGAGCAGATGCTTCTGGGGTTTTTATGCAACACAACTGCTTGATAAAATTCAGAAATTCATCTGTCTGTGTCCCATCCCTTGCTGCTGGTGCAGCTGTCAGACTGCYGGCTCTGCTTCCCCAGTGAGAAACCCCACTATTTATAAAACCTGTGAAACGGCTTTTATTTAATAAGCACATTTTAGTACTCATAAATCTGATGGTGTATTAGTGCAATGGAGTGGGACGCAGCAGCTCAGCTGGCTGCAAAACTGCCAGAGAGGATTGGAATCTGATTTTGAAGTGGGAGTTGGGCTACCTTCATTTGCTGCGTGGGTTGGGAAGAGTGAGGATGGCAAAGAACATCTCTGTGGTGGACAAAGAAAGCTCAGGACTGCTGGACCTGTTCTTACAGAGCTTTAACAGCTTGGCAGAGGCACCTAAAAGTCACTTCCACTTCCAGGAATGAGAAAACTTTCTGAAGGGGTCTGGTCCTTTAGGTCCCCTGGGTTTCCGTATGGCTTTCCTTTTTCCATTGCCTGCTGGCTCCCTCCAGACTCAGGAGGGAGAAGAAAACTGATCACAGCAACCTCCAAATCCATGTTAATAGTTTTACTACGAGCATGCTCCAAGATATGTGCCGGGTGTGTGTTTAAATACAAAAAGAAACGAGGTAGAGTTTCGTTGGTGGCAAAAAAAAAAAACCCCAAACCAACAAAAAAGCTGCTCCGAGTAACAGCTTGGTGTGTTCAAATCCAAACGTGCTGCTTCCAAAATGCCATGGAATGTGTGTGTAGCGTTTGGCTGTCTGTGTGCCATCTGTGTGTTTTCTGGTGGAGCTCCGAAGAGCTGGCTAATCGTTACTGTGTGTTGYTCCTTTCTTTAGCACCCTTTGGATCGTAAGCAGAATTCCTGAGATAATGTGGGGGTTTTTTTAACTCCCGGGGGTTAACTYGGCTGATTATTGTGCTTTACTGGAACTCCTATCAGAGGAGGAAATGAAGGSAGGAACTCCTACACCTACTCGAGGGTTTTGGATTAAGGAATGAGCCCGTTAAAAAAACCAAAAGGTTCTCATTAAAACGGGGAGGGCTCAGGTTCTACAGTTGAGCAACAAAAGGTGCAAGTTCATGTGTCAGTATCAGGTAAAAATTGAAGAAATGAAGTGATTGGAGGAGAGAAATGAGGAGATAACACAATGCAGGCAGTCTGGAGAAGATTTAGAGTAGAACAAATAAACACTCCAATAATCTGTCAAGGTAATTCAGGGGTTGGGAATGCATCCCTGAAGGATGGCTGCTCTTCTTGGGCTGGAATTCTGATTGTCACAGCAAACCCGTGGACAATGTCCTGTTTCTCGTGGTTCTAAACTGTCACCTCCATGGTGAAGATGGAATTTAGTGGTCGTTCTGCAGTTAAGATCCTCCCATTATCAAATACTTGGAATTGCAGTGCTAGCCAGGAATACGGGCAACAAAAGGATGGGTTTGGAACAAAATAGGGAATTTCCCATTAGGTAAATTGGGTGTGTCTCAGCTGTCACAGTCCTGGCTGGAAGATGAAGTTTTGGAATTTTCTAGGTGTATTTCTTCCCAGAGAAAACATTGGAAGGTGTTACCTGACAGCAGCATCTTGTGTGAGGTCCCCTCCAGTGCTTACCCYTGGAATTTGTCCTACACGTGGAATTTTATGTTTCTGAAGATTTACATTCACGTTGACAAGATATCTTAAATTTTCAGAGTTAGATGGGCATAAATCCTTGGGAAAGGAATATCCCGCTGGGGACTGGGGCAGGGTAAGCAGCGCTTTAGCTCTTGTCTTAAATTCTTCTCTGCTTAAAGCCACTGAATGGCTTCGAGTTTTACAACTTCTGGGGAAAAAAATGGGAAAAGGRTTTGGTGAGCAAAGTTCAGACGAGTCGAGGAATCCGAAACATTTCACCAGGGAAAATGTTTCCTTAACTCCTGCTAATTGTGTCAAGGAGAGAAGCAAAGCACAGCGGCCTGAGAAGTGGGAATGTTTTCCAGCTCGGTCTGTAGGACACTGATATCTCTCCTGCCTATTTATACAATCCCTGTAGCTCTGTGATTGGCAGGCCAAGATAAGCAAGGCTTGTTTGTGCTCTGGGGATGCGAGGGAGAGGTTGTTGGAGGAGCACAGGTACCTCCTGGAGCTGCTCACAGCCTGCTTCGGTTTGAAAGGTGTTTACTTGGAATCGATTGGTTTGACTGACGTATTTGTTCCTGTTGATTACTCCAACTCCTTATTAAAACTGTTTGCCTCAATGAAACCAAACGCTCCACAAATTAATGCCTTGAAAACCTAAAATTCTGAGTCTGGTTCTTGCTGTAAAAATGCTGATCTTTAAAGCTCAGCTTTGATTCCCTTCATGAGTATACGGTGCAAACCAGTTCTGGGTTCCAAAGAGGCCAAATGCCCATAATCCTGGAATTTTCATGGCTCTATTCCAGTGAAATGATAATTTGCCTTTTGAGTTTGTGATGCCTTTTTCCCACAGGTTTKTTTGACCTTTCTGCAGTGGAGAAGGCAGAATTTTCCAGCTGTTATAAAGGGCTGGAGAGATGGGTTAGAAAACTGGATCTGCTGACGGGCAACAAGGCTATTCCTGAGCCCTGGAGAGAGGGGAATTTTATAAATAAAGTGTTCTGTGAGTTAGGGTTTGGCAAGCCGTGGGGGGAATGTGAAACCAAGCCGGGCAGGAAGAGGCTGGAGAGTTGTGGTGTGAGATTGCAAAACCATGAAATAGCAGGGGCTGGAAAGCTGGGGGCAGGGCAGGAAGCCGTGCATGCCCTGGAATTCTGGTCCTGTTGGAGAGGACCTTTTCCTGACATTAACTTCATGGAAAAGAGGGATAGCCCCTGTGGGTGCTGCGTGGAGCCTGCCTGGCTGGGAGCTGTGCTGCTGTGGTTCCACAGCACTCCCCAAGCTCAGGGTTGTGTCCCACAGCTGGAAGGACTCCTGTGAATCCACCAAGCACTGTTTGGATACAAAACTCTTTTCATGTGAATATAATCCGAGAGAGAGGATGGAACAGGGAAATAGAATGGAAAAAGAATGGAGAGAAAAGACTGGGATTATAACATGCCTCTCTAACTCAGTACCTTTTATAACCACACGAAATATTCCTTAGTGATAAAGCAGCCAAATGCTGCTAAAGCCCTTTATTTTTTTTTCCCCTGGAAGAATTTTTGAGGCACTCCCATATCTGTTTGAATGTTTCCTATGCCCCCATCAACGCTCAATGAAGGAAGGAGGCTCTGGCTGGGCTCGTGTCCCTGCGTGCAGCTGGGGGATGGAGCTGCAGATAACCAGCTGCTCTCGTCGTTTCAATAAACACCATTAAATAATTCGTCTGGGGTTAGTGAGCTCGTAAGTGCTGATTAAGGATTAGATTTGACTCATTTGCTTTAGGCTTCTGAGCTATTTAAGTGCTTATTTCACCATGAGAGAGCAGCATATGTTTACCTCAGAGTGCCAACGAGGGAGCTCGGGGTAACAGCATCAGACTGGGATGCTGAGGGTGGCTGACTCTTGGCCTCAGTGGCTCTGGCACAATCCAACAATAACACGGATTGCTATGGCTCAGTCTTCTGGTTTATGCAGCAAACGGGAATTTCCAGAAGGTTTCTGTCCCAGAGCCTGCATTTAACATTGACTTAAAGAATAAATGCCATATTTTTCCAGAGAACCTGATCTGGTGACATTTGTAGACAAGTGGGATGAAAATTTACCAGGAATATCTCAATTTCTTCTCAGAGCAGGCTGGGTTGAAAACAGCCAGGGTGGTGTGAACTGGCACGCTCCTCCCAACCCTTTTCAGCTTGGATCCCACGGAATTTGTGCCAGGCTGCTGTGGCCTGGCTGCCAGGTTTCGTGGAAGTGCGTGGGGTGTTTCAGCCACGTGGGCAGACGTCTGCACACCTCCAGGGCCTGTGGGTGCACAAACGCTGGCCAACACCTCACCTCCAGCGTGCCAGGAGCTCTCGTGCCAAGAGGTCTCAATCCCAGCCACGGATCAGGCAGGAACAGCTCTCCTGGATTCACRGCTCTTGCTTTGCATATTTAGCTGATGATCACCCCCCGCCTTCCCACACAAACCCCCTCCCTTCCTTTCCTCTGGCAGGCAGGGCTGGTTTCCATGGAGCTGCTTCATCCATACCTTTAGGAAACCTCTTCTTTTCCGTTCCCCTATAGACATAATTCGGGGTTTCTATGGCAACGTCTCGGGAGGGAAGGCCCCGTGATGTCTCCAGCGAGCGTGGAGTGATCCCTGGCACCCCCCGTGTGTGGCTGTGAGCTCCTGACACACAGGATGGCACCGTGAGCTGCCCTAGTCCTTATCCTGGCTCCTGGTTAATATGGTGGAAAAAAAAGCCTGAGGGACTGCCTGGCTTAATAAAGCTCAAACTCTGAAAGCCACAGCTCAAAAAGGGGAAAAAAAAAAAGGAATTTCAAGATTTAAGCTTAACTGTGCCACGTGCGTAGCCATAAAGATATTTGAGATGAAAATGGAATGGTGTGATAAGCTTCATTCAGTGTCAGTGAATATTCTAGAAGGATAGTGAGTCCTGGAGATCCACAAGCTTTTGGTTCTAATATTTAAAGAACTTTAAAAGAAATATATTAAATGTGAATTATTTAAAATATTTAAACTGATTGTGTATCTAGAGAAAAAGAGTTTTTCTTTCCTACTTCCAGTATTTTCGGGAGGAGGAAGAAGGTAGAATATTCACTGTAAATTATGCAAAGGCCAGGACCAASAGAACTGTGTAATTTCAGGAGAATCAGGAAGTGGAGTTGGTTTGTGTTGGAAGCAGAGCAGAGATCAGGACACGACTGGAGCCGAAATGGCAGAGTCTGATCCGAGCCTCTGCGAGCGGTGGGGCTGATACGGAAAATCCAGACTGGAGCTGGTTAGGAAAGGACACYACACATTTTTGGGACAAAACACGAAGGCAGGTCTTAAACTCCCTGGAACAGAGGGGGGACACAGTTTTTCCCACACCACCCAGCTGCCTGTACTTTAATTTGAGCTTTGGGGAAGAATTTGTATATTTAACAACAATGACTGATCTCTTCTTTGTGTCACCAAAGACAAAGAGCCAGGAACAGCCACGTTCACATTCCCACGTCCCCCACACTTCCAGGGATGTTTCACTTGTTCTGATCGAGGTGATGGGAGCTTTGGATGCTCGCAGGGATTTCTGAATCACATCCTGTGACTCCCATCTTGAAAGATCCTTTGAAGAATTCCAGAGCAGGRAAAGGGGCTCGAAACTCTCCTGAGGAGCTCAGCCCTGGCCGTGTGTCAGCCCAGTGATTCGGGATTGTATTCCAATGGTATCGTAATGTTCCAACGCGATCGTATTCCAAGGGTGTTAACTGAGAGGAAAATGGGAAGGCTCTGCTAATGACTCATAAACTGAGGGTAAATTCTGTGAAGTTCTGCGAGTTTGGCTGAAGTGCTGAACTCACCGAAATGAGTGTCTGGAGGTGGATCAYCAAGCRCCGCATTGAAGGAACGATGCGAACYTTGGGAAATGCRAGCYTCGAGCCTTCRGCTGGAAAACTGCAGCTCTTTGTSTTCTTGTCACTCTCCTTTTCCTGAGCTGGAGGTGACTCAYGTGGAGTGTGTCCCGGGAAGGGATCAGTCCCGCGCTCACGTGCGTCTCTGCTGCTCGGAGCCCYGGCAGCTCTGCCGCTCCACGCCGGGAGCTCCGCTCCGCTCCCGCTGCGGATTTTCGTTCCCATCGAGGGAAGAAACTCGTGCCGAAGCCAAACTCCTGCTGCAGCTCCCACTGRTAACCCTGGGGAGGTGGGAAGAAACCCCTTCAAGCATTCCCCCGTTTTTGCACATCGGCCTGCTGACCTGGAGTGAAAAAAGATGCGTGGAATCACTGCTTGCTCCYGAAAAATCGCATCTTTAATGTCCTCTGTGTTAGATGACCTCCTCTCACATCCCTTTGCCTTCTGTCCCAAAAACAGCTGCTGCAGACAAGTGGCTCCCCAGAGGAAGCACCACCTGGGGGACACATCAGGATGTCACCAGGATGTGCCCAAGAGCCCCCCTTGGCAGCTGCTGGTCCTGCTGGTGCCCGTGGCAGCTGCTGGAGGAGCAGTTGGTGCTGCAGTTGCTTTCTGTGCCGGCTGAAATGCAGGGGCAAACTCAATTTCCTGCAGTTTCAGACAGATCAGGGCCAGAGTTATGAATGTGAACCTCGTCAGTCACACTCTTGTTTGCTGCCTCTGGCTCTGCAACCGCTCCCGGGATGGTGCTGGGAAGGGAGGGGAAGGGAGTCGTGGAATCTCCTGCCTGATTATCCTGCTTTGTTCAGCAGGATTTCCTACGATCTGCTGATCCTCCCACCTCCACTCGCCCCCTCCCTCTTTTCTGTCCACAACAAATCCACACCGGGTGGGCATTCCCTCCAGCACCGCTGCAGCTCCCAAAGGGGATGGGATAAATGATCCCAGAGGTTTGTGTCAGAGGTTTCCCCGATGGAGATGGCCAAAGACGACTGCCCAGGCTCTCTGCTGAGTGTTTAACCCTGTAAGTGCATTCCATGCTGGCTGTTGGAAATGGGTGCTCTCCTGGGCGTTTATGATGTAAAGTTTGGCAATTTTAGCTCAAAAACAACAAAAAAAATCAGCTGCCAGAAAGAAGTGTGAGTAGAGGATGTGCAGCAGTGGGCATTAAACAGGTTTGTTGATTGTAACTTGTGGGKTTTTTTTTATAAGGAACAACAGCAGTTTCCTGGATGTATTTGTGAAGGAAGCTGCAGTGAATGTGGAGGGGTTTGTTGCTGGAGTTGRAGTGTCAGTGCTACACAGAAAAAGAACTGCTGTGTTATGGAGATCAGTTTTGTGAAACACTGATTCTTGGACAGGGATGTAAAGGTGAAATGATGTGCATGGTTGGGCATACTGTAAATATCAGTCTGCAGTAGAATTATATGAATGTTAGATGCTCTTTTATCCTCTAAAATAATCTCARTAGTGAGTACTTCTTGTGACAGATGGAATCGGTGAGAACAGTGTGAAGGGATCTCAAGAATTTGAGTGCATAAAAGCCTGTTGCTTCAATTGATATTCACATCTTTTAGCTCATTAGTGCCTTATTAGAGTGAAATAATGGATCTTTGTCTCCTTTCCACTATGTCTGGTTTAAGTTTAGTTTTATTCTGGATCCTCGAAGTTTGTTACTTGGGAGGTAAATGTGATTTTCTGCATTGCTTATAGGCCAATGGAAAAGATTTGACCATAGACAGAGCTGTGCATCAAACCCGTGCTGTTGGTGGTTCTTTTTGGCCCCTACAACCAGGTCATGTTTGCATAACAAACTTAAATTTGAGATGTCCAAACTGTGCCCAGTGAAGAGACAGATCAGTGTCACATCCGCTGCTGTCCCAGGCAGGAACATTCCCCCTCTGGAATGGAGCCTGTGCTGCTTCCAGGTGTCCTGGCAGAGCCGAGGTCAGCTCTGGTGGTGGGGAGGGGACTGAGATGCCCTGACTGAGCCCCTGTTAACCCACAAACAGTCCCAATGCCTTTCCAGGAATTTTGTCCCAGACTGGGAGGGAACACTGCAGTGTTGCGCTCTGATTTTACCTCTCCATTTGTTTCTCCCCTCTGTTGAGGCCCTTATTTAAGAGCGTTTTGCGTTTGTTTTTTTTTAAAAGGTCCTTTGAGACAAGTAATTTGGGTTTTTCTGTTCTTCTGGTCCTAATTTTTTGGCAGAGATCCTTAGAGAAGATGTCTTGTGCAAGCACCTGCTGAGAAAGGGCGTTCCTGCCACGCTCCCTTCAGTAAATATCCAATTCCTGCAGCTGTCCTTGAGTTTGATGTGGGAAACCCCAGCCAGCAGTGCCATGGGATGCAGATTCCCTGCTCCCAGAGCAGGGCCGGATGGTGTGTGTTCACAGGATCGSGTTGTGTGTTCCCTCCTCCAGAGAACGGCTGGATTCCCTGGAGCTGAGACTCTCAACCCTCCGTGAATTCTTGCTGGTTTGAGGCTGACAGATGATGATTATTTTTATTTGTGTGACAGGAACCTTCTGGATGTCTGGAGCAGATGCTGTTGAATCCTCACTTCTTGAGGGGGAGAGACTCAGCCTGCTCATCCATCTGGCTGGGCTTCTGCCTCCTTATTAGGGGCTCGGAGTTTGGGTTTAATGGGCAGATTGTCGGGATCTGAGCTGTTTGGGGATGCGTTTTCCTGTCTCAGGCACACAGCTCTTCGTGTTTGTATATTTGATTTGTCCAYCTAAGCTCGGGAAAATGCAATAACAGCACTTGCACAGCACTCAGTTCCACTGAGCACAAGTACCTTGTGAAAGGTGCATTAGAAATTAATCTTATTCCTGTCTTGGTTTCCACTGGGATCAAGTTCTTTCCTAAAACCAGGACAATCCCAAAAACCTGCTTGGTGTGGAAGTGGAAACTTCAGTGAAATTTGGTGAAAGTTCTGTAATATTCAAGGATTATCTGAAAGCCTTTTTGAGCTGTGACTGCGCAGGGACCAAGTCTGTGAGTACAGACAATTCTTTCCCCTCCATGCCCCAGGTTTTTTTTAGGTAAAAGCTGGTCAAAGTATTAATTATTTTTACCATTTAATTAATTATTAATTACCTGTGCTGCACTGGAGGGGAAGCCTTAATTCACCACCTTCAAACTCTCCCTGGGATTCTGATGAGAATTCTTTGTAGTGCTCTGAGCGGAAGCTTGAAGCTCATGAGCTGCTTTCAGCATATTTCAACATATTTAAACTCATAAATTTAAGGTCACTGCAGAGACAATTTCCCATCTTTATGTGAAGACCAAAGATGCAACAGGTCCAATCTCTTAGGGATCAAATTTCGGATCATTCTCTTTGGAGGCAGTTGAAGTGGGAGAGAAAGAGGATTAACAGGTCCCCCAGATTTTGACAGACTTGCTGCTTTCTTGGTACATAATTAGTATTTAACAATAAAAAGTTTTACTCTTTAAGGACTGCACTGAGCAATTGGAACTCATCCTGCTGTTATCAGCACCACTGTAACTATGCCTTAATTACGAAGCCCATTGGTGACTCCAGATCCAGATCAACCACTTCAATGAGCTCTGTGCCTYAAATTTAATTACGAGAGGTTATTCACATCAGGCACGCCGACGTGTGGGGTAATTGCCAGATTCCAGCGTATCAAAAAAGACATTTATCTCATGCCTCGCCGAGCTCCCGCTTCGTGGGGCCTTTTTTTTTTTTTCTTTTTCTGTTGAATATGTGCCTTTTCATTCCAACATCGCAAAGGTGTCATTGTGCAGCTCAGCCCGAGGCGGAGCGACCAGAGGCCTGGGGAACGTAATTCTTAGACAATAATCTCACGAGCATCATCGTTTGCTCCCACCTCGCAGCGGCTGGCTGGGGAGGAGCGGGAGGGAAGGAGCAGGCAGGCGAAAGCGAATGGCAGATGTATTCATAGCTCGTGAAAAGGATTCTGCAAGGAGCTCGCTGCTCGCTCCCGCGGAGGTTATTGACTCGGGTGCTGAGTCTGGCCTGAATGGTTTTGTAGCTAAGAGCCAGAATTTTGAAAACTAAATTCATGGCTCAAAGATTTCGTCTCCGCCTGCCTTCCAACTCGGAGTGATGTCGTTTGGAATTGGCTTCTTCTCCCCCTCCTCTCACTAGAGCTGGAATTCGAGCCTGAAAATAAGATGTGCTGCTCGTGAGTTGTTAGTTCAGTCTTGAAAACAGCCTTAGAAGTAGAGGTTAAGAGTAAAAAACCAAACACAATAAACTCTTAAACAAGACAAGTTCAAATTACAGATGTCTTGGAGGGATCCTGCTTCCACACAGGCATCCACGCCCCTTCCAGTGTCCTCTGTGCCTCCTGCTCCGTGCGCAGTTCTAAAATGAGCAGTGGGTCATGTTCTSAGCATCCAGAAACTTCCTGCTCTGAGAAAGGAGCCCTTGAGTTCGCAATTCCATAGGCTGGACCCAGCGAGAGATGTGGAAGCTTTGGAAAGCTCTCAATCAGTCGATGCTCAGCCGAAGACGACTGAGGCAGCCGGGTGGGAGCTTTTTTGGGGTTAAAGAGGTGCTTTCTGTGTATGGCTGGTGAATTTATGGGGGAAAACAGCACTGCTCAGCACRAAAGCACCTGGCAATGTTTTGTGGCAGCTACAGGAGCTCAGACTCTTGGAATGCTGAAAGCAATACCTGTGTTTGACAGGGTGTCAGGGGCAAGGAACTCTTTCCAAAGCCAACTGCTGCCAGTTGTGGCCCTGTCCCATCGGGGTCCTGCTGCCCCGGGGCCCCTGGAAGCTGCTTTGGTCCTGCCACGCCTGGTCTGGGGCTGGGGACTGGGAGAGGCAGGAATAGGAACCTGGACGGAGTGTAAAATGCTTCTCCTTTTAGGGATTCATGGCACATCCCAGAAATTCTCAGGATGAACAAGTGATCCTCCATATGGGAACCCAAATCACAATTTATGTGGTGAAACAAACAGATTTCTAATATAAATTCAAGGTCGCAGAATCACAGAATATTCTGAGYTGGAAGGGATCTCCAAGGATCATCAAATCCAACTCTTAGGGGAATGGCCCATCCAGGGATTGAAGCCACAACTTTGGCACTTCCAGCACCAGGCTCTGACCAACTGARCCAATCTCAGGGATGCCCCTTTTCAAAAAATAGGTGACAAATAAAAGCCACTCTTCAGGTGGATGAAGGAAAAAGCACARCCTCTCTACCAGGTATCTTTTGGTGCTGCTACCTGTGGGTAATTTTTATTATTTTTAAGATTATCTGTTTTTTTTCTCTTCACATAGTGTTGCACAGAGTAGTGTCGTGTTGCACTCATCTTGGCCCTTGGTTTAAGGTGGAATTTGAACATAAATTCATGTCCTTGCGTTTTGGAACTCACCCGTGCCTGGAGCTTGCAGTGAACCTGTGGGAATGGCCATGAAATTCGGTGGGAGCTGGAAACAAAAAAGCAGAGACAAACAGTAGAGGTGCAATATTGAAGCAGCCAGATTTACGTTCAACTTGAGAATATTTTCCCGTTGTTTGCAAATTGAGTTATAGTTCAGACGTGGCAGGAGAGAAATTGCCATTGTGTAGATAACAGAATTGGAGGATTCTGAGAATTAAAGCTCAGCAAACAGTGGTGGCACCTCCTGCCCAAATTTAATAAATCAAAAAAAGGACAGGGAGATTGTCATACACATGAATTATTCCTTTCCAGCAAAACAGATTTTCTAGCTCACAAGCAGTTGGATTCCAATGCCTTAGCTCTGATCAGGAAGGAGAATTAATAAGGAACTACTTATTTTTCTGCTTCCCACCTTGAAATGGATGCCTGCTTTGTACTGCAGTTGCTCTTGTTGGTGGCAGGACATGGAATTTTCAGCTCCCAGAGCTCAGTTGAACTCCTGAAGTCTCCTGGACTGTACATTCTGACAGACTTTGGAGATCACCAYGTGACTTATGTTCTTTCTTAAATTAAACTTAGCCAGCTCTAACACCTCGGGCAGCTCTCTTAATCTCAATGTTATCTGAAAGGAAATTGAGACAAAATGTGAAAGGGCTTTCTCTGAAGGACAAAGGAGCAAAAAGCAGGAGCGCTGATATCCAGGCTCTCAGCAAGAGTGTAACCAGCTCACGCCTCATCTCCTTGGCTTTCAGTAAAAAATAAAGCCTTTTTGGGCAGTTCTCCTTATAGAAATTGGTTGCAAACCTGTGTGGATTGCTGAGAGATTATTTACAGGTCAGGTATTGTGTGGTGCAAATCTCTCCCTCTGTGCTGACAGATAAAACCTCTTGGTGCTGCTCAAACRTAACATCATTTCTGGGTACAAATCTGGTATATAAAAATAGGAATTAGGGTTGTTCAACGTGACTTAAAAACCCAAACAGCTGGAGCAGCATCACCTGTTTGCTTCTGTTCCTATTTGTATAATCAAAGGGAAGAAAAGGGGGAAAAAAGTCTTATAGTTGATGGTCATGGGTGGTGTTTGTAGCTCTGGGGATACCTGGAATAAAGTYCTGCTGGGCACTTCAGTGTGACCTTCCCCAGGGCTCCTGACTCAGACCTTGGCTGAGATTCTCTGCAGAGTTTGACTTTGTTTGACCCCAAGAGCCTCACTAGGACGGAACAAYGATGATTTGGAGGGGAAATTGGGCAAGCAGATTTCTGGTGACACCACCTGACACCATCCAAGCCATTCCATTAAAAGATGACCATTCCATGGAGCAGCGTCCCCAGCAGCTGCTGGCATGGGGGTCAGTGAGAGTCTCTGGCACGTGAAGTTGTGTACTGAGCTCACTTACAACCTGTGCTGGCAGAGGGACCCACCCGAGGCATCCCTGGCGAGGGAAAAGGCAGGAACAAATTGCTGCCGGGAAGAGTTCACCAGGAGGGTGGTGTTTGTTTGGGCAAGAGCTGTGAATATTTTTAAGCCGTGCAGGACCTGCTGCATTCCTCAGAGCACTCAGAGGGTTTATCCAGYGTTTCACACCCGCAAGTCACACTCAGGTACCAACTCCTGCCCCGGGGGCACACTCTGATTGCACATGGTAAATGTGGCACTGGCTTTGGGACAGTCCTGGGACAGTGCTGGGTGTTCTCAGCGTGCACAGCTCTTCCAAGCTCATGTAGGGTAACCTCTGCCCGGCTAGAGATTGTTGATTACCTCTAGACAGATGCTGCAGATGTGGTAATGCCCTCCATGTGCTGTTACACGTGCTTTTCATGCAAACCAGAAACACGGATTTGAGTTTCCTGTGCATATTTCACGCATGGAACACCTCTTTTTTGGCACATAATACACATCGACAGAGAGAGCCTTGTCTGTGCTGTGTGACAGGTACACGTCGAGCGTGTGCTGGGGGTGGGGAGCCGCACTTGGATGGCTTCATTTCCACAGCACAAGTGCAGGATTAGSAGTGTGAATGGCAAAGGCAGCTGCAGGAGGAGAAGGGTTTTCGGTTGTCCACGAAGTATTTTTTCAAATGGCTCTCTGGGAGACGATGAGGAAAAGTGACAGATGTCCTCAGGCATTTGCCCCGTGGAAGGCACAGGCTCCAGCAGCTTTGCTGCTGCACTTGTGGAGAGCTGAGGTGATGGACAGCAATGGTATTTGTAAAGCAATTTCTATAGGCTTAGTATGAAATGAGTTTATTAATGGTAGGAAAGAACCTTTTCTGTCCCTCTGGAACTTAGTGGCTCTCGGGAGCTCAGAGAGAGTTTTGGTRGTTTCCACCTGGCCTCGTGCAGAGCAAGACTCAAACCTTTCCCTGGCAGACGTTCCCCTCCTGTGTATTTTTGTAGGACAAAGATGTGCTCTTTCTCTTGCTGCTCCATAAAGGAAAAAAGGAAGGTGATGACAATTGTTCCAGGATTGTTTTTGTCTCAAACACAAGGCAGAAAGCAGAAATGCTTCAGAACGCTCCTCTTCCAACCATGCTGTTGGTAGAAAATCGTGATCCAGAGGTAACACTGATTTATTCTCTYGGGTGGGCAGCAGATGTACATCACCCCTGTTTTTGGGAAGTAGGTACTGCTGGAATTGAAATTCAGCTCTGGARTTGTGCTGGTCAGGGAAAGCCTTTCCTGACTGTGTTTTGTACAAAAAATTAGCTGCATCCTCTCCAAAAGAAAAATGACTGATCTTGTGAGAGCCTCAATCACCGGCCTGGRGGCTGTTCTGTAACAAAACCCTCCTTCTATTTTAACTTGGAAAGCTTTTGTTTTGTCCAGGTGCTGAATGGAAGCAAATTCCACAACCTGGCAGTTCTTGCCTGGGTTCAAAGCAGCAAACTTGGCCGACCTGGGCCGGTGGAGCGGGAATTTTAACTGGAGAGGGAAGAATGCATTGTTCAGAGGCCTTTTGTACCTACRGGCCTGTTCTCCTGTGCTTAATGGTGTGCTGGGAGCAGTGATCCATTAGGTAAGTGCTGTGCAGGGAGAGGAATTCCATGGAATTCCTTCATATACTGCAAACCAAAGCMCGGGCTCTYATGGAAATTCATTCTAAGGGATCGCCCTGTTCTGTGAGKGACTGAATTTAATTGATCCTTGATCCCCTCCCTTAGATGATCCCTCGATCAGTGCAAACAGGCAGTGCCAAATAATTCCCTCCGGTTCTAAAATGCAAAGAGACCTCAAACTGTCAAACAGGTTCTGAAACCTTTGCCCTGTTGCTGTCTCCTGATGGATTATTATTGCCAAGGCATGACATTGATTTAATTTGTATTGCTTGCTATCTTTGGCTCCGCTGTCCCCTCGAATCTGGAGAGAGAACACTGCCTGAAGAAATTAACTGTGAAAGTGCTGACCTGACGCTGAAAAAACACTCCGTGTGCTGTTGGAATCACATCTGACAGCTTCTGGAATTCCGGGTGGTATCTGGAGCATCTGGGGACTGCTACCGTGCGTGAGGTCAGAACGGAGGTGCCTGGTGCAGTGTGGTGCTCTGTTAGCAACAGCTCAGGGGTCGGAGTCTTTAATGGTTGTTGCTGACATGAGAATTATTTCTTGTGAAAGGGAAGGCACAAATGGACATTAGTCTTTAGTCAAAGCCTCCTATAAATACAGGATATCTGTACAGATTAACCTGTAAGCCCTGTCGGAGTCAGCCTTTTTTCCATCTCTGTGAGTATTGTTAAAATGGGTGATATAACAGATATTCACCAAGTTTTGGCTCTCACAGCAGAGGCTGGACACATATTGTTGTCCACAGGGTTGGTGGTGGCACTGCTGCGATCCCAGCAGGAGCTGAGAGCTCCTGCTCCTGATTTTCGGGATGGGTGACCTCCTGCGATTCACTGGCACGCGTGGGCTGTGCTTTGCACCGATCACAGGGATGTGCACACCTCCTTTTAATCCAGAGGCCTGGGAAATTGGTGTCATCTGCCTTGGGGCAGTGCTGGGCTTGCAGAGGACAACACGTGCGGGTATCGGGTGTCACCCAGCCCCAACAAAATGGGCTGTGCCTGTTCAGAGGAGAGCAACTGCCGGGTGGGAGGGCACCCTTTAACGGGCCAGAGCTGGAGGGCACTGAAATAGGAATTGTTACTCAACGCGTGCTGCTTGCAGCGGGTTCTCAGCTGTCAAATGGTCACAGAACTCATCCAATTTAACCCGCAAAGACCAAAAGGATGGCTGAAGTCCTGCTGTGAGTCCCAGTTCCAAAGAAAACGCCACTGTTCTTGCAGGAGGCTGTCAGAAAATGGAAGTAAATGCAGATAAATGCATCGGTTTTTCGTTTAAAAATCACAAAATTACTCCAGAATTTTCACACACACACAAAAAACCCCCAACCAACCACAACAAAACCCTGCATGTTCTGGAATTTTGGAAAATCCGAGTTTTGACCTAGCAGGGTCATGCCTGAGTTGCAGGTTTCTCATGCAGAAGCTGCCACTTCCAGCTGTGTGCAGGGGAAGGGAAATGAGTTAAACACGATGCTGAACTGTAGGAAAAGGGGAATTCTGCTTGAATTCTTCCAAGGCTGTGAGTGCTCCCACCTCCCTGCCTGAGCTGGCAGAGCTTCTGCAGCCAGATGTGCATCTGAGTGAGCTGCTTTGTCTTCTGAAGAAGATGTAATGTATTTCCTGTGCTTAAAAATAACTGCTTTTGATTAATAAGAGTGGTTTTTTACAGTGTACTCTCAGTGCCAGCTGCTACTCTACATTCACCTACCATTTTGCTATCCATTAAATACATGGATAGCCCTCCTGGAAAGGTCTGCCAAATATTCTGGGCTGGCATTAGTTCGTGTTCTTCCTTCAGGGAAGGGATTTTAATTTTTTCATGGGATTTTTCTTCCCTGATTGTTTCATTTGTAAGTCTCTCTTCCGAGGACACTTGAGGATATGTGAGCAGGAGGAAGGCAGCGAGGCTGTCGATCAACCTGCAGCACTGACAACCGCTTGTTGCTCCAATAAATCCGTCATTAGATGGATCATTAAACGGCAGGAACAGTCATTAAACAGGGCTCTGGCAAGGCTCAGCTCTCCTGGAAGCAGGGAGGTGGTGCAGCCCTGGTTGGTACAGGAATAGTCCTTGCTCAGGCTGGATTCTCACTCTGGGTCAGGTGTTCGAGCTGGATCTCACGGCAGAGCTTCTCTGTTTTTTCACAGCATCCAGCAGGTGCCCAGCATCCCCTCCCCAGGATAAAAATGTGCTGGGAATGTTGGAGTGTGAATCAGTGTTGATTGCTAATCCACGAAGTGCTTGGAGTTAAAGGGGACAGTCACTGTGCCCGTGCCTCGCTCCAAAGGGCAAGGACTTCCAGGGCACAGCAGCAGAGAATTATTTCCTTTTCCATGTATTAAGGAAGTGGGAAATGATCTTTTCTTGAAGTGAGTCGCACTGAGTTCAGCGAGGATGAAGGTGAAGAGTTTGTGTTGACTGTGACAACAAAAATCACCCTGGTGACAGCACCAGTGTCCCTTGCATAACAAGGTGGTTACCAAACGTTGCCCTGGCCCAGAGCAGCGTGGATGAGTCTCTCGTGGGTTAATCAGATAATTGCCACGGGGATTCTGAGGGTTTGCGGTGTCCACTGTGCAGTTCACTGCTAAAGGATGGTGCCAAAGCGCGAGCTTTGACCCTTGTTTGAACTTCTTCCTGCAGTTAAATGAGAACCTTGTGCAGCTGACGGAAGATTCCACGGGAGATCAAACTCATTAAATATGGAATAAAACTTTATGGTGATCTCCAAAGGGCTGCTCATCCCTTCCCCCAAAGGAGGGAGGTGTGAAGGTTCACAAAGGGGTTAAAATTCAGGAATGGTGCTGTGGGGGTTTGATTCCCAGATGCCCCGGGAAGAAGATAAAATTTGGAATGAGGAGGGAGCCAGTCATGTCGTGTCTAGGTGCCTTCTGACGGTGTGGTGCTGTGACAGAAATCGTGGCAGCACTGGCTGAAGTGCTCAGGTGCAGGTTTCTCCAGAGGAGGGGGAAAAGGGATCTGTCCCAGAGGCAGAGAAGATGCGAAGCTGCTCATGCAAGCCTGGAAATATTGGCATTTTTTTCCTAATCTGTAGATTTTTTCGTTCCTTGGGCTTAAAAAAGGAAACAAACCACATGTATTTGACTTTCTTTTTTTAAGTGGGTGTTTGCTGAAGGCATTCTGTTTGTGTGTGTGCACCTGGTGCATGGATACCAAGGTGACAGATTCTCCAGAAATCCACTTGAAGAGCTGTCAAGCTATTAACTTACAGAATGAGCAGAGCAAAAAGGACAGTACAGAAATTAAATATAGCACTTGAGTATTTAAACCCTTCTGTCATTTGATTGAAATATTTCCTTCCCCCTTGTTCCTGCTGTTATAAATCTTCCTTTTCTGACACATTATCCGTGTCCTAGATGGCAGTTTCTGATGTTCAGAGTTCCTGTGAAGTTTATTTTCAAACAAAACCGAGGCAGCCCATGCAAGAATAACTATTTTGATTTGGGTTGACAAATATTTTCTAACCTGAAGCTAATATTTTTAAAGGTTCAGGCCGCTGAACAACGAAAACCAAAGCTGTGTCGGGTTGATTTAGAGATGTTTTTGCATTTGTTTGGTTTTTTTTTTTTTTCCCGAGAGCACACTCGAAATTCACCCAGCTGGATTTCAGTCACTGCCTGAAAGGATTTAAATTCCGTGTCCCTTTTTTTTTTTTCACGTGAAAATACAGCTGCACGCAGGAGCACTCGGCGAAATTCAGGGGATCCTCATGGAGAATCTGTCACGACATTTTCCCCGGTTTGATTTCACCGCCAGAATTTTGCACGCCCCGTCCTGTGGCTGCTGCTCCGAGCGTTTGACCCTTGCCGGAGCTCCCTTAGTGCCTCGATGCCTGAGAAACTTCCCCGGCGGTGCCTTTCTCCCGGTGTGAAATCCGTTCTGCTCGTGTCCCTGTGTCTGTGTGGTGTCTTTGTGGGTTCCCGGACCCGAGACCCTCCCGTGAGTGCCCCACTGTCATTTTGGAAGCAGCACCCGAGAACTCTTTTAAATCAGCTTTCACTCCCGTGGAACTGAGCTAAAAGCCCCCACCGGTTCTGGTGCCACCTGCTGCTGCTGCTGCTGCTTTTTTGGCTGGTCCTCCACCCCCCTCCTCCTTTGGCTTCTCTGCGAGCAGTCAATGGGGATTAAAAAAAAAAAAAAAAATGATGGTGAAAGAAGGCTGAAAGTCCAAGCTCGCCCGCTCCCTCCCTCTCGGGGTGAGCCGGCTGAGCAGGAAGGTGGGACAAAAAGGGACAACCCAGCCCAATTGGCTTCTCCGGGAGGCTCTCCCCCCTCCTCGCCCCTTCTCCACGCGGTGGATGAGTGGCAGCAGCATTTTCGGTAACACAAGCCCTGTCCGTGGGGATTAGGAGCGCGGTCACGCTGGCGGCAGCTGCCCGCGAGTGTCTGGCCCGCTGCAGACACACGACACGCCGCTCCCGCTGCTCTTTTTTCCCTGATTTTTATCTAGTGCTGTTCCCCCCCTCCCCTCTGTTTCTCTCTCTGCCCTCCCCACAGCTCCACGCCGCTCCACTCCATGCTTGCCTCGCCTCTCGAGAAGACCTGAGCCCGGAGCAGCCCCGGGAGGCTTTTCCATCCCCGAGCCAAGAGAAGGCAGAGCGGGGCCGGGCAGGGGAGCTGAGCCCTCGCCGGCGACCCTCGCGTCGGTGCCGCTCGGGGAGAGAGCGGGCAGGGCAGGGGCTTTTTTTATTTTGCGGAGGAGAGAAGGAGGAAAGAAACTTGAGACCGGCTTCCCCCGTGGCATGTGCGTGTGTCCTGGACATCCCCTCCCCGCCCCGCCGGTTGTTAAACGAGAGCACGTGAAGAACATGAGGTTTCCTGCTTGAGAGGGAGGGCAGCGCCGGCCCGGGAGAGGGAGGAGGAAGGAGGAAGGCGAGTCGGGTGGCTCTGCGGTGTGGGTTCGCACCCGGAGCGGGGCTAAGAGCGCCTGCTGGGGCGGGGGTGGGAGCAGAAGGAGCAAGGGCGTCCGATGCCAGCTGCCAACATGACAGAAACGCTGCGGCTCCCGGCGCTGCGGGTCCCCGAGCGGCAGGCGGCGGAGGGTGGCTGCGCCTGGTCCAGCTCGTCCACCCCGACCCTGCGCAGGAAGCGCTTCAAGATGAGGCGGACGAAGAACGTGCTGGAGCAGAGCCTGGAGGCCGGCGGGTGCCAGGAGTCTCCTTCCTCCAGCAAGGAATACCTGCAGCTCCCCTCCATTGAGATCACCCCCTCCAGCGACGAGGACACCCCCTGGTCCAACTGCTCCACTCCCAGTGCGTCCCCGCGGCGCAAGCGCTTCCTCCTTCGGAAGTGGCTGCGCGTCCGAGAGAAGAAGGAGTGCAGTGAGAGCAGGTAGGTCTGGCCGCTCCCCTTCCCCTGCTCCCGAGAGGATGCTGTCCGCACCGGGCAGGCAGGGGTCTGTTGTTCCCCTGGATGCGCTCCTCCCGGGAGTTTGTCCTCACCTGGCGGCTGGAATGTGCCATGGCGTTGGTGAGACGTGCCGATGCCAGAGGAAAATGGGCTGATGCTCTCTGGGAACACAGGGTCCTCCAGGGAATACACAGCCAGTGGCTGATCAGGCTTTACTTCATCAAGGCGTCCTGAAGAGACCCTTTGGAGAGAGGAGGTGACCTCTCCGCTGGGGTTACCTGTGCAGGAGTGATGGTGCCAAACCTTTGCCGGTGTTTTTTGGGGATGTTCATTCCCACCTTGGAATCCTTAGTTGAGCACTGGGACAAAGCGAGGACGAGAGAGAGAGAGAGAAACCAAGCAGCCCAGTGGGTCTGTGTGTCAACGTGTCTGGGCTCAGCTCTTGTCAGTTTTCCAGACCTGAAAGTCACACAGTCCTTTGGCTCAAAAGGGGACAAATCATTCCCAAAGACCTCCAAGGGCTTGTCAACACAGGGAAATGAATGTCCAGGCATTGTATTGTGTGGCCACACAGTGATAAAGCCATACCTTATGTAACCCTCTGCAGGACACACCACATGAGTGTAGTTAACTCTTCCTTTAACAGGGACTGGAGCAATCTGCCTTTCCTGAAGGCCCCAAATACGCAAAACACATTAAAGATTTCTCCAAGAAATGACTATAAATTTATAAATCCTTAGGCTGGCTTAGTGTGGGCCAAGTTTTCTTCCGCTGTTTGCAGCTCCCGTGCAGCTGATCTGTGGGGTTGTGCCTGAAAGGATGGGCTGCACTCCCATAAAAAGAGAAACTTTTAGCATTTCTGCACCCAACCTATCCCATTGACTCACTGCCTGCCCTGGTGCTCGAGTGTTTACGGGACAGAGCTTTTAATATCCACTCTGATTATGTGATAACTCTTCTTGCATGAGGTCCCTTTAGCAAGGTCAGTCTGTCATCTTATTAATTTTTAAAGGAGTTTCATCAACAACTGCACGCCATTGAGGATCTCATAATCCCTCTCAGCAAGTTAATATTGAAAAACTTCTCTTGGTTGAGAAATATCACTGATTTTCATGTAGTCGTGGTGATAGAAGCAGGGATGCAGGTCCAGCCTACAAAATGGCAAAGATAACGCATGAGGCATGTGCTGAAGTGTCAGCATCTCAAAGCTAAGGTCTGCAGTTCAGAGGATGAAGGATTCAATCCTTCAAATGAATGATTTAATTTGGCTTTATTGATGGTGGATATGTTTGAGACGGGCCAGGGCACGTTTCTGTTGGTGTGGATGCATTAGAAGACTTAGTTCCTTCTTGTACACAAGATATTTCCATGGCCATGCTGACAACTTTCTGCTTGTTCACCTCCAAGCCATTTCTGCCTTAGCCCTGGTGATGTTTTTGAAGCAGTGACTGGAAGAAAGGTGAAGTGGTGGATGGATTAGGTGGCATTAGCATTCCAAAGCCAGCGTGGCACCTCCTTTCTTCAATACAGCAGGCTCCAAATCGACCCCTTCTGCCACGGGAAGCACGGCGTTTTCAAATGGAATTTTTCCCTTTCTAGATGGAAACCCCCGTTTGGTGGTCACTGTGCTGAGCCTCTGGGCTGGCAGAGCGCAGAGAGCATCACTGGGGTGTCACACCTCAGCAGAAGGCAGCACAGAGGAAGCAGAACCTGTGGGGAGCTGGCCATGGGAAGAGTCATAAACCCTGAAGGATTTTGTGGCATTAATTGGAAGAAGCAGGCAGCAGCGTGGGGTAAAATTCACTGTGCCCTGGGTAACACCCAGCTCTAACCCAGCAGGGCAAGAAGCTGTTTTCCTATAAAAGAAGATTTTGTCTGTTTGCTTCCCTTGCTTCAGACTTGGCCAGGAAGAGCAGTGGCTCTTGGCTGCTGCTGTGCTCTTGTGCCAGTGCTGTTTGTGCCAGATGCCACCAGGGTCACTTCTGTGCCATCCATGTGGGTGAGGGCAGCAGGGCCTGCTGTGCTGAGGGCTGAAGGGTTTGCCCTGCAGTTCACTCGCCAAGCCCTGGCTTGGGGCTCGGACAGTGATGCTGCTCGGCCTGTCCGGGTGTCACAAGGATTCCCAATGTGTGCCACATCCCGTCCTAGGAGTCCAGGTATGCAGATTCCCACATTTCACCTGGAGAAGGGAGGAAGTCGTCAGGTTGTGGTTCCCCTTGGAGAAATGAAGGCAGTTTGCTCCCCGTCGCTCCCTTTCTCTGGTTAAATTGCTATCCAGCAATTCGAATTTAACTTTTGGGGCTTCTGTGGCCCACAGACACCTGCCTGTTTTCTGTGGAAGGGTTTTCCAGGAAACCAGGCTGTGCTCCAGCTGAGCTGCTCCTTGCTCTGCTCCCATGGCCCCGAGCAAGAGCAATAGCTCTGTGACCATTAGCATACAGGGAGCATCCAAGTGAATAAACAAATGCTTTCAGGACTCCAAATGCTGCCTCTAGTGCTCCAGGTCTGCTTTTCTCATCCGGAAACTCCAGCCTGCAAACCGCTGGTTGGTTTTTAACAGCCTGGGTAATCGTGAGGTTTGTTTACCTGCTGGTGCTCTAAAAGCTGATAGAGCACGAGGGAGACCGTTCCTTTCCTTCCATTAAACCCCAGGGATGGCCGGGAGAGCCTTCCCTGCCTCTGCCACGGCTCTGCTCGAGGTGAAAGAGCAGGAAGGCAATTCCCTGGGGGCAGGACTCTCCCTGGAACTTGTCCTTGTTCAAAAGCAGGATGACCCAAACCGCGAGGTTGGTGCTCAGGGGCCTGTACAGATGATCAATAGGATGATTTTTATATGGGATGCAGATAGGTTATTCCCTACACTCCTCCCCCAGCATTTGCCACCCTGATAATGAAGCTTTTTACCTGCACACAGCTTTATAAAAGATGAACCCTGCACACAGCTTTCTGAAATATGAACCCTGCACACAGGTGCACAAAGTTTTTATTAAGACATGATGATGTTTCCTCCTGCAATCTGTCAGCATTTTGCTGTGCATGCAGCAGCCATGCATTATTGATGTGGGCATGAGAGAGCTGATCAGCTTTAATTTATTATTTACCTCTTAAAGCCACCCTGACTTGTAATCTGTGGAGCTGCACGTGGTTCCTGGGCAAGGACTGCTGAGTGGGTCACTCAGGCTCAAAGGTCTGCTCTCCCTTGGGCCCAAGATCAGGAGTGGCTGAGAATGAAATGTAGAATGTTGGCGCTCCAAAAGGTGCCAAACTTGCGGATTTGGTTGGATCAGTGGGGAAGAGCTTGTGCAGTAGCTCCTGACGTTTCCAAAGATGAATTTACCCAGGTTGGTTTTCTGCTGGGAAGTCTGGCGCTCGCTGTGGGTTCACCCAAACGGAGAGACTTGTCCGAGTCCTAAAATGCCTCTAACACGTTCAAAATGAAGTGTATTATCAGAAGAATTCCATCCCAGCTCAGAAAAGTGTATGTGCTGAGGAGCTGGAGGCTTCTCGAGCTGCCAGCTACGCCACTGTGGAGGTTTTCCAGATGAAATCTTGATAACTTATCTCAGAGTGTGGAACAAATGAGGGGAGAGTCTCCAGCACTGCTCAGCACTGAGATCTGTGCCTGCTTCCCTTCACATTCTGTCATGGAAAGAGGTAAAACTTCTATTTTTTTCCTCAAACTTTCACTTTTAAAATCTCTTGGTCGCTCCAGTGAGATAAATCAGTTAACAGCGAATTGCTGATTTGCTGGAACTTGAGTTAAAATCTTGTTTGCAAATAGGTGGTTTAGATATTTTGAATTGGCTTATGAAAGTAAACGAATCTTTAATTTCAAGTAGTTCATAATGCTTTTGCTTTGCTTAATAAGATTGAAATTCACTCTGAGTATTTCTGGGAATAAATTAATGCTTCATTCGCTTTCTTCTTATTTCCACACTTACGAAAACATTGTGGTGCTTTCTAGAGGAAACAGCCTGAGTGGGGTGATTTTCTCCCTGAAGTAACTGCTAATCGTGACAATTAAATAAAACACGAAAAAGCTACAATATTAAAGCCTACAGAGCCTCTCCCGTTACGGAAAAATGATCCAAGTCTTTAGGTAATATCGGTGGAGGCATGTCCCGACCTTCCAAACCCACTTGGCGAAGAGGCAACTGCCCAATCCCTGCTCTGGGGTGTCGGAGAGCTCTGGAAAGCCCTGGGCGGGGGGAAGTGAGGGTTTGGTCGCTCCGGGTCACCCAGTTCCGAGAAGCTGCAAAAAGAGCAGCGTTCGATTTTGCAGTTCTCAGTTCTTCAGGCTTCGCTGAACTTCCAAGTTCCAGTCGTGGCTCAGAGAGGGGGAAGTTGGGCTTCTCCTCTCTGACCAGTACGCACGAACTGGGAAGTGGGCGTGTGCCGGCATTGCTCGTTTTTGCTAAAATTCTCGTTCCCATCCCGTTAGCGTGAGGAACTGCTGGCTCCGCGGGGATTTCATCGTGGAAGTGCATTTTTTTTCCACCCCCTCCGTGTCCTGCTTGTCGCTGGTTGATGGAGGTTTTTTTGAGAAGGCAGATATCAGCAGGGGAAAGCTGTTGATCTTTGAGGGGGAGCAGCTGCTTTTCTCTGCTCTTGGTGGCTTTGGAAAGCCCACGGGCACCAACTTCCCTTTATGTGGTGTCTCTTCTAATCTCAAATTTGAAAGCACCCAAACGATGGCTTGGTAGCAACTCAGCATAAATGTAATATTTTTTTTCCTTTTGAACCCGCAAGTTCGAATTAGGCCTGAAGTGCTCCCAAAAAAAGCGATTTTTTTTTTTTTTTCAGCTGCCGCACGCTTGCCTCCCAGGAGGATGGTGTGACGTTTGCTGCGACTGCAGATTTTTTGCCATTCGTTCACGATAATCTGTGCCAAGTGACTGTGAATTCCACCAGCTCTGGTGTTTCTTTTGGCTGAACCTCGCCGCCTTCGTGCGGTAGTTTGTGGTTTTCTCTTAAAATATTTGCCTTCCAGCATTTGTGTGGTTTAGGGTGACCAAGTCACCCAAGAGTATCGAAACTGACCCATTTACAAACAGCCTCGAACCCAAATGCTGTTGATCTTATCTGGTCAGCAAATATTTGCCACTGGGCCGTCCGAGATCTGTGTCTTGCCCTGTGCCTGTCCATGATATTTAACAATTCATCCTCCTTTCCTTATCACTGTGCTTTTCCACTGCATTCTGCTCCAAGTTCGAGGCATCTGCTGTTCGTTGTTAAATAAGATGTTGGTGAAAGAGCTTGTCTTGGCAGCTGTGGAGGTTGGTGCTGGTGTTTTTCTGTGTGAAATGAATGCACTGACAGGAGAAAACTCGTCCCTGCTGCCACTTTTAACCCTTTCCAGCGAGGGGAGAAGCTGATTTTACTGCAGGTTTGCAGCCTGGCTCTCCAGCTCTGAGAGTGGCACTAATCCTGGTGGCCTAGATGACATTGACAACTGTCCCTTATCTTTTTATTGACCATTACTAATGGGTTTAGGCTGCAAACATGTTTTTACACCCTCCCCAGCTAGGAAACTGAGTTCAGATGGGAAGGTTTGGAGCAGGAAGTGCCCGTTTGGTCCTCAGGAATCTCTTGGAGACCTTAAAGCCCCTCCCAGTACCCAAAGGGGGGTTACAGGAAGGCTGGAGAAGGACATTTCACAAGGACATGAAGTGATAGGACAAGGAGGCATGGCCTTAAACTGAAGGGAGGGAAGATTTAGATGAGATATTAGGAGAAAATTCTTCCCTGTGAGGGTGGGGAGGCCCTGGCTGTGGCTGCCTCATCCCTGGAATTGTCCAAGGCCAGGTTGGACAGGGCTTGGAGCAACCTGCGACAGTGGAAGGTGTCCCCGCCCGTGGCAGGGGGTGGAATGGGATGATCTTTGAGGTCTCTTCCCACCCAAACCGTTCCGGGACTTTCCTCGTGTCCTCTGAGTGTGGGGACCTGCTGCTCCTGCGGGAATCTGGATCTGAAGGTGCTTTGGCTTTGAATTTTCAGGCTGAAAGCTTTAGGGCTGTGAAGGACAACCCTTCTGGGCTGTTATCCCTCGGAATCCGGCTCGGCGATTTCCCATTCCTGTCCCTTCATCCTCCTTTTCCTCCTGACCCTTGGAATGGCTCAGGCATTGCCTCTCCCTGCAGCCTCAGGAACGCGGGGCTTGGGATGGCAGGAATGGAATTTGCCGGGAACAATGAGGCGCTGCCTGGCAGCAGGGATGGGAGGGCTGTTCCTGCTGCTCCGTGAGAAATAGGGAAGCAGGAGCAGAGCAGGAGGGGGGAGCGGGAAGATAAAATTGTCTTCGAGAAGCTCCTGAAACTCCCTGTGGGAAAACGCTCGGAGGGAGCTTTGCTTCTGACACACCTGAGGCTTTGGGTTCTTGTCCTCTTTCTGTTGTCAAGGAAAGATGGGCAAGCAGGAGAATTTTCCAGAAGAAGATGTCCAAAAGAATTTACCAGAAGAATTTTCAAATAAAGACTCTTTGCACATCATGGAGTTTGCTGTCTAAAATATTCCATTTTCGTTACCAATCTTTTAGACCTCATTAAAAGCGAGCTTTGGCTTAAAATAATATGGATTTTGACAATGGAAAAATACCCTTTGAAAGGCATGATGAGAACTTCTTTGCCAGTTTGGAAGTAGCCATAACCCACACCAGATATTGGCACTGCCATCCTCTTTCTGGTGGCAGTTTTTCAGGCATCCCAAATTATTTTGTGATCTATTTTGAGGCAGGTAGAGTCAATCTTTGTGCCTGCAGCTGCGAGAGCGAAAAGAACCCTTTAATTGTTCAAACGGCCAAAAACTTTGTGAATTTTAACAGCAACCTTGACGTGTTTAATGGATTGTAACCTGCATAACTTTCGATTCCCAAACCTGTTGATGAAAATATTCATGTGTTGTGACATTTGGTGGATTTTAGCTTTGAAAACTGTTGCCAGAGTTGTTGGAAACAGTTGAAGGATTTATATCCCTGATTGTCAATTGTCTATTATTCCCTTTTTTTTTGAAATAGGTAATACTGAACCCAAAGCCTTATGAATGCAGGGGTTAATTAAACAAAGGAAATACAAAATACTCATCTGGATTCAGACCGAAATTCCCACTGGTAGCTGTGGATAGCAATATCCTTCTGATTTTTCTGGATAATGCTCCAAACTCATGCAGTGATCCCATTTTCCAGGACACAGCTCTGTCCGTTCCATTTCTTTCCTTGTCCCATTCATCCTTCACCATTAAAAACAAATTTCCTCTAAAATTCTGCCAAAGCCACCTGCAGATATAGAAGTACAGTGGATTTATCACCCACACCAGAGGGTACAGGAGTCCCTGAAGGCTCTTACCGTGCAAACATTGACCTGAGTGCCTGAAATCAGGGCAAATGTCTTCTACTGGGAAACCTGCTTAATTTTGAAAGCCTGTTCATGCATAAAATCAGAGATCTTGGCTCTGCCTTAGTGTTCAGAGACTGAAATCTCAGAATAAAATGAGGTTTTTCTGCCTTTTTAAAAATAATAATAGCGCAAAATCCAGTTTATGGCTCATAACTTGCCAAGACCAAGTGCGAGAGAAATATTCAACTGTTTAAGGCACAAAAGCAAAATCAGATCTCCAGATTCAAAGTGTGTGTGATCAGAACATCTGGTTTTGGTGAGTAGAAAAATGGGGTTTGTTTTGTGCTTGGGTTACCTGGCTAAATTGCTTGGGAGCAGTGAGGTGGAGGAGTGATGGAAGCAGAATCTCAAAGATTTAATTGTTAAAAGGCCTGGTTAATCTGTGTTTGAGATTTTTCTTCAGTTTCCAAGGTAATAAGTAATGAATTTGCATGAAGAATTAAGGAAAAACCACAAGGCATAAACCTTAAAATCTATTCAGTGCCTTAGACATTATAAGAACCAAAGGGGCACCCTGGGCCTGTGCACCCCAAGATTTGAGCCTTGTCCAAATTCAAGTTTGTCATTGCTGAGCTTTGGAATGAGATAAGCCTGTTTGGCTGATTTCCTGAGAGTTTTACCCAGCTTTTGGCCTCCTCTGGAGATACAAAACTGTATCTGAAATGTATTTTCTGTCTTATTCCTCAGCACAAATCACACCTTTCTTATGTCCTTATTTTATCTCCGGTGTAACACAACTAAATTGTCATTATCCCATCTCAAAGGAACATTTCTTAATAGCAAATCACTCTAAAATGGACTAAAAACCATCATAAAACAGTAGGCTCTGCGTTTCAACCACTCCGAGCATTTCAGTGAATGTAACAGCTTCTCTGCCTGATACTCAGAAGGTTGAAATGATTTCATTTGTGTGAAAAGCTCACAAACTTCTATGCAAAGCACCCTTGTCGTGAACAGCTCCTGCCGAAGAGACAAGTGGCTGTAAAAAGTCATTTCTCTCTGTGTTTTTCCTTGTTCCTCATTGCGAGGGCCTGCAATATCCCGTTAAATTTTAAACCTTGATTTGGAGTGTGAACTTTTAACGGGTGGATGAGCAGGAAAGGGTCTAAGGTTCATCTTAGCTGTCCAAAAGGGAATTTTCTCGTGGTGTTACCAGCACTGCTGGGCTGGGTTAGACTGGGAATTCTCCTTGGGTAAGTTTTGTCACGTCTGCTCGATCTGAGTGGAAATGGCAAGGTTTGGTGGGAGGGTTTTCTATGGAGAAAATAGCAATTATAAAATAGAAATAGACCCTGCAATGCTTTCTCACGTCAGAAGGGGGAAAATTCCTTTGGAACAGGAGGGGAAGTGTGGTTCCCTCTGTGCTCCTTCCACACCAGTTCACTGGGGCCAACTAAGCCAGAAGTGCAAGAAAAATATTTCTTTGCTTTTTGGGAAAATTGTTGTTACCCAGCTGCTGATTTACAGCTTGGAGCCAATAGAGAATTCTTATTCCCTTATTGCAGGAGTTCTGTGGTTTCCTATGTCCAGCCTATGTCTATATATATATATTTTTTTTTAAGATCAAGTACACTTCACAGAACTGTGCTATTTGCAGTTTTGGTGCTATGCTTCCCTCCAAAATAGACATCACTGGCTAAAAATTGTTGCTGTTTAGAGTGAAAAGACATAATTTTGTTTGGGTTTTTTGGTTGTTTTGATACCATTTCTGTATTAGTGTGCCCCTGGACAGCGGGATGTGCAGGTCTGTGTCCAGTGCAGCAGAAGCTGTCACTGATACAGACCTGAACCAGTTTTATTGAACGATTTAGATCCTGCCGAGAGTGAAACCACAGCGTTTCATCCCGGACGAGTGTCCCCGGTGTCTCCCAGTCTGTGTCCCCGGTGTCTCCCAGTCTGTGTCCCCGGTGTCTCCCAGTCTGTGTCCCCAGTGTCTCCCAGTCTGTGTCCCCAGTGTCTCCCAGTCTGTGTCCCCAGTGTCTCCCAGTCTGTGTCCCCGGTGTCTCCCAGTCTGTGTCCCCAGAGTCTCCCAGTCTGTGTCCCCAGTGTCTCCCAGTCTGTGTCCCTGTGTCCCAGCACCGTGCACTTCGTGCTGGTGCTGCTGCCAGGGCTCCAGAGGCAGTGGTGCCCAGGCAGAGCAGATCCCATCTCACCCAGGAACGCCTCCAGCCTCACCTGGAGGCAGGATCAGCTCTGCCTCCCGCCCGGCAGGAAAGCTCCTGCAAGGAGATGAAGCTGCAGCAGGAATCCTGCCGAGTCCCCTGGAGCTGCCGGAGGGGAGCGAGGAGAACTCCGCGGGATAAATGCGCAGGAAATACGATTATCTCCCGCGAAACACCCATCGCAAGGGGGACAGTGACATCTTGTGGGCTCAGCTCGCAAGCCTCACCAGAAACTTCAGCCTTGGCCGCTTCAGGGGTTGGTTTAGCTCCTTTTTCCTGCCGCCTGGGGCTGGGGGTGTGCAAACACCCAGCAGTTTGGTGTGGGGATGTTCGGCTGTGGGGTGGCACAGTGAGATGCTGTCCAGCTGATGTGCAGGGTCGCTTGTTTGCTCTAGGAAGCTCTTAGGAAAGTGTCACTGAGTGAGATGAAGGGACTCCAAACGCTCGTGCCAGTTGGGAATCAGATATCAACTTAATGTCCTCTGTTGTTTTGTCTTTGAAACTCCAAATGTGGAGGGCGAAACTCGTGTTTTCCTCGATCTGGTTTTAAGGCTGTTTCACTGGAATTTATACAGACCTGTCTGTTTTCCTCCATCTAGATTTAAAGCTGAGTGTTCACAGGAGATTACACAGCTCTGTCTGTGTTTTCCTTGCTCTGGATTTGAGCTGAGTGTTCCAGAGGAGGTTACACGGCTCTGTCTGTGTTTTCCTTGATCTGGATTCACAGCTGAGTGCTCCACAGGAGGTTCCCCAGCTCTGTCTGTGTTTTCCTTGATCTGGATTTGAGTGTTTCCCAGGAGGTCCCCCAGGTCTGTCTGTGTTTTCCTTGACCTGGATTCACAGCTGAGTGCTCCAGAGGAGGTTCCCCAGCTCTGTCTATGTTTTCCTCGCTCTGGATTAAAGCTGAGTGTTCAGAGGAGGTTCCCCAGCTCTGTCTGTGTTTTCCTCGCTCTGGATTAAAGCTGAGTGTTCCAGAGGAGGTTCCCCAGCTCTGTCTGTGTTTTCCTTGACCTGGAATTAAGCTGAGTGTTCCAGAGGAGGTTCCCCAGCTCTGTGTGTGTTTTCCTCGCTCTGGATTTGAGCTGAGTGTCCCGGGGAGGTTCCCAGCCCTAACTGCCCTGTGTGTGTCTGTGTTGCAGCAGCCAGCAGAGCAGCCAGCAGAGCAGCCACGACGATGACTCCGTGCGCCTCCTGAGCCCCTCCGTGCGCGAGGACGGGTGAGTCCGTGAGTCTGTGAGTCCGTGAGTCTGTGAGTCCGTGAGTCTGTGAGTC